>OZ004320.1:10637166-11173166 GCA_963924455.1 Pelagia noctiluca | reverse complement strand
CCTTCAGCTGTAATTCTGTAGCATTTCTCATTTTTCGTGGCATAAAGGACATTGTGGTGTAGCCTTTCTCGACATTCAGCTTTCATCCATTCATTAACTATAAGGCTGATGAGACTGTTCTTGTTATTAACCTTAGTCAGAAAACGTCTCCACTGTCGGACAATCTGTGTACCTGTGATACTCTGCAACTGGTGTCCAGTCTCTTCACCACGAAGCAACCTTTCACTATTCTTTATAGATTTCTCGAGGTATGTGTCAAACACAACATCAATTCTTTTATTCTGTCCACCTTCATTTAATGCCATGGACAATACTGTGGCTGCAATGTCTCCAAAAGTAGCTTGGTCACCTTTGACTTTTTGCACTAAACTCATTCCATCAATCACCGTTGCGCACCTTTCTGGAATTTTATCTATTGGTGCCACATTTCTTTGCAGCACTTCAGCTAGTGAAGCTTTGTTGGTCTTTGTAAGTAGTCCTTCTGGAGTTGACAGGGACCACGGCAACGGACCAAGAGGGTGACAGAAAATATCTTCCATTTGCAGACTGCGTGCTTGAGATATTACTATAATGCGACCGAACAGAGATCGATCAGCTTTCAGGATGATTGCCCGTCCACTTGACTTGACTTCCTTCTTTTTACACATGCTGCTGAATGTCTTGAGTTTGTTAAGTTTAATCTTGTCATGGAATTCTTTGATTGGGGGGTTTATCTCTAGCCTTTCTTTCTTGAAGGCTGCATAGCTTTGCATTCCGATTTCGTGTGCCTTAATAAGGTCAGATGCTATTCCTTTCGGAGTGGACTTTGCAGTTGAAATGCAAACAAGGTCTTGCTTTTCTGCAAACGGATTAATCCACCCCTGCAGAAGCTCAACAACTGCTGACACAGCTTTCTCGTCTGTTTGGATTCTAGTTTGCTGTAATTCTGAATGATGGAGTTCTGTTTTACGACCTTTAACCATTTCTCTCAATTGCCCAAGAAATGCGCTGCGGTACTCTGATGTCAAATAAAATCTCTTGACAGATGATCTTTTCAGGCTAAATCTTGTTGTACCCCCAGGGGTTTGTGTATCTTTATTAACTGTTACTTCTGTTGTCTGGTCAACGGGTATGCGACCAAAAGGATTCATGTTGGATAACTGAACAGAAAATTTACCCGACATGAATGCTTCATACACCTCCGGATTTTTCTGTGGAAGATTTGTCATTTCAGCAAGATATGGCGATAGGTAACGGGCATAGTTGACCTTGTCATAAGCAAAGCACCATGGGATGAGAGAGCGTATTGCGTTGATGTGCAAATCCCAATTCCCCTCACGGGACGCACGGAGAAGGCTGAGAACCACACTTTCTACTATCTCAATGTAGGACATCCAGAACTGAGATAGCTCTCCATTGCTTGTTCGGAGGTGTTCCAAGTAAGTTTGCCATTGCATTGTGAGGTCGGTCAGCAAGGTGCACTCCAGAAGATTGCATAGCTGCTCCTGGTCCAGCTCTAAAACCAGATCGTTAACCTTCTCCAAAAATGCGTCGATGACATCAGATTTGTCAGGAGCACTTTCTTTAACCCAGCTGATGAATCCTCTCCAGGCAAGTCGCATCAAGGCTTCGTAAATGTATTTATGTACCCTAATAGCACGGTTATAATGCTTGCCATCAATGACGCCTTTGATAGATCCTTCAGCAACCAATCCAGCCTCTAAACATACATCCTTGAGCCCAGCATCTCCAAAACGCTTTCCCAGAATGCTTAACGCATTACGGATAGTGTGAAATGTTCCCATTCTCAAAAGCACGTTAGGGAAGTTTTCTTTCTGCTTCCAAGTGATTTCAAAAGCTTTTGCATACAGAGCTTGATCCATGACGACCACAATTGTTTGCAATCCCAGCTCTTTCCTAATAAGCTCTGATTGGTTGACGATTTCATATACGGTATTCATCTCTGTGGCTGGTGCATTTATGGTGGGCAGATACTCCACGATATCTTCTGAAACAAACACTTGGTCTCTGGTTCTGATATTGAACCCAGTCCAGCTTGGGATAATTTGTGATTCGGAATTCGCCTGCCTCGCAAGGATCCATATCAGGTTTTTGATGGTTGACATTTGAGCAGCTCTTTCTTCATCCTGCAGATGGGTTTCTTTTGTAAAGAGAAGTTGTGGGCCAACCCGTTTACCTGCTACATAGACTTCCAACTCCTGGTGTTCAACAGCCAGTGTTCTCAACTTTGTTTTCTCAATTTGCGGCAGGTCATCTCTTGGAAGATTGGGCCCAAAGACTCTGCTTTGCACAACGATGCCATTTACTCGATGTGAGGTACCCTTTCCAGTGAGAGTCTCTTCAAGCCTATCAATATTGTCCCAAGCTAGATTGGTGAATACATAGGGCTTGATAGCAGCTGGGAGAGCAACCCTCTGGTTGTTGCTTGCGGCCAACTTCTGAAGACAAAGAGCAGTGTCATTTTCCTCCAGCTGTGAGTACGACACTCCGTGCCCAAGGTTATTCAGAGTTTTGATTATCTCCACATTTCCAGTTAGAGTTTTCACAGCATACGGTAGAAGTATGTGTTTTGGTGGCTTATGTTTGGCGCATGTCACTGCATAAATCATATCTTGACAAAACGACTGAACCAGAGTGGCAACTCTATGGGATTGATTCTTATTGTCTGGATCTCCGGTAAGCAACCCAACAACAAATCTCTCCAGATGTTTTGGCAGTTTAATATGACCAGCATCTGTTACATAAGATGGATGGTATGGCCAGGCAGTACTGACAAAGTTCTCTCGGATATCAGATCGAATCAGGTTGGATGCCTGGTCAACAATCGTGATGGGATCCGTCGACTTACTTTTCCAAACTCCGAGCTCCCTCTGTAGCAGTTGATTTTCCAAAACAACATGTTTTAGAGTGGCACTTTCAGGGACTAGAAGCAATTTTCCTTTGTCATTTGAAAATATATTTATTGAATCTTTTAGCTCCGATTCTAGAGTTCTTCGCATGTGCTTTCTTGTTGAGTCAGTCATTTGTGAAACTCCATCAGATTTCATGAAAGACGCCAGCCTTTCAGTCAAAGATGTTACTGGTACAATTTTTTTGTTGGGTATGATTTCAGATCTGATGTAGTCAAACAGATTTGCAAATGCTGACTTTTCAATTATTTGATACAGATCGCCTCCATCCACTTCTTGATCCTCATTCATGCCATTTCCCTTCTCAGATTCAGTTTTGTTTTTTATGTTGCGTGTATAATTCTTATAACAGGAATTGTGATAGTGGGCCTCTGCTGCAACTATATCTCTACTTGTTACTGCTATTATATGTTCATCTCCTTTTTGTATAGCAAACTTTCGTAATGTTTCATCCGCCCTTAATTGAACAGCTTTTGTAAGCTTTTCACGCGACTTTGACCCCTTTTGGAACTTATCTTTGTGGCAGAAAATACAGATTGGTTTATACACCCTTGATTCCGTGGATGAGGAGCGCCTGGATGACTTCTTTGGCACAAAGTCTGTACCGTCTGTGGGTCTTTCACCTGCATTTCTCTTCAGAGCTTCCAGACTTCTTTTCATGGTAAAGAGACTTCTACATCTTCTGTGGTAAAATATTTTTGGGACTTCATTCTCACCGAGTAATTCGTTAGCCTCAAGGATGGAGGTATGACCTCTCACCCTGGCTGCTTCGAGTAACGTTAACCAGGAATCAAAGCTTTCTGGACTTACTAAGCGGTCGTCACTCTCGTTGGGCTTTGTCTTATAATGAATGATGCATTCTTTATTAAATTCCTGGTTGTTGCTTGCCATTCTGAAAAATAATTTTCCTGCTTCATTTGGATGTCATGGTTTTTTGTTTATGGTTAATTTAACTGATATTAAAATTTTAAAATTTCTCTCTATAACTTAAAATAGGTTTCTTGGATTTTGAAACTAATCACAATGTCATAAACGTTCCATGAGGATCTTTGCTCTATGGGACGTCATTATCTTATTAATCATTTAACTTTGGGGCTTTAATGATGTTTAATATCGGTCAGTGTTAAGTTGGTTGGTAGGGGTGCGTTTATTGTCTTCAGGGTAAAAATTTGTCAAAACTCGGTTTTTCATGAAATCAAAAATGAACTGCGCATGCGCATGGTGACGTCATAAACCTGAATAAAATTGATGGTTAGAACGCCCCCCCCCCCCTCTACAAGCTCTAAGACACTCCCATGTTTCACAATGATTTTGCGCTGGGCTTTGATATCATAAACACAAAACTTACCTCGAGGTCATTTTACTAAACCTAGGCCTACTGGCCTAAGCTAAAAAATGACTTTCGCTTGACCTCAAGATGTTATGTCAATGTTTGTTTTGCTTCTTCAGGAAAAAGGCTATTAAAAGTTTAATATGATATCTAAAACTATTAAGTAGTAAGAATTAAAAAACCATTACCTGAAGATGCCGAATTCGGCGAGTTCATGATTTATCCGCCATCTTCAAAGGAGCCTATAACCATAATGGTGAAAAAACTCTGCTGACCTGGAAACTCTAGACCCAGTCCACCAACACCAAGCTGTTTCGTGTCATATTGATTTTCGAGAGATTTAAAAAATTATGTTGTGTTTTGAATAGAAAAATAAATGATAACATTATAATGAAAGAAATTTCTCAATTTTGCTTCATTTTTGCAAATATGACGTCACGATGACGTCATTATATAAAAATGTAATACGTAACTTAACGTAACATACGTAATATAAAAAGCTTCCTTTATCGTTTTTATAAGTTGCAAACTTGATTCTATCATTATATGAGCTGTTATGGTTGAGTAACAGAGGGGTCAAGTCTAACTGTTCGGTAGCAATTTCGCAGAGACTGACTTCTATAAAAGAGGCTGAAAAATTTAGAAACCTACCACTGATCACATGCTATCATACATTTTCCAACTCTATATGTATATATCTTGCAAAAAATCAGTAGGAGCCTTATTCCCTCGAGTTGGTACTGGTGATCAAAATTTTGAGGTCTGGCTCATGAACTATTAGTAGAAGCCATAGTTCGTATACACTACACTTTGATATCTTGAAAAAGTATCATATACAATGACAGTATCAAACAATCAAGCAGATCTAGGTCAGAATATCTTATAAAAAATTGATCTCACTCAGGATTGAACTGAGGACCTTGCGCGTGTTAGGCGCAGGTGATAACCACTACATTATGAGATCTTGCTGCTATTATTCAAAAACAATCTTGGCATTATATTTTCAAAGTTAAATAATGTATGAAGTTGCAGTGAAAAAAAATCTGAGTTGGGGGCAGTTTAGGATTTCCTCAGTAAAAGCGATATATTTTAACAACTACATTGTGTTGTCTTGAAAATGTATCAATTGCAATGACAGGATCAAACGGTCAATGAAGTTTAGTTAAGATTATGTTATAAAAATTGATCTCACTCAGGAGTGAACTGAGGACCTTGCGCATGTTAGGCACACGTGATAATTAATAACGTAAAAACTATGAGATCTTGCTGCTATTGTTCAAAAACAATCTTGGCATTATATTTTCAAAGTTAAATAATGTATGAAGTTGTATTGAGAAAACGATTTTCGAAAGGGGGCAGTTTAGGATTTCCGGAGAAAAGGCAATAGGTTGTATTAACTACACTTAGATATTTTGAAAAAGTATCATATACAATGACAGTAGCAAACAATCAAGAAGATCTAGGTCAGAATATGTTATAAAAAATTGATCTTACTCACTCAGGATTGAACTGAGGACCTTGCGCGTGTTAGGCGCACGTGATAACCACTGCACTATGAGATCTTGCTGCTATTATTCAAAAAATTCTTGGCATTATATTTTCAAAGTTAAATCATGTATGAAGTTGCAGTGAAAAAAAAATCTGAGATGGGGGCAGTTTAGGATTTCCTTAGTAAAAGCGATATGTTTTAACAACTACATTGTGTTGTCTTGAAAATGTATCAATTGCAATGACAGGATCAAACTGTCAAGGAAATTTAGTTAAGATTATGAAATGAAAAATTGATCTCAATCAGGATTGAACTGAGGACCTTGCGCGTGTGAGGCGCACGTGATAACCACTACACTATGAGATCTGGTTGCAACTTTTTGAGAACAGTCATTGCAACATATTCTTAAAGTAAAATGATTTTTGAATTTTCATTAAAAAACGATGTCATTAGGATGCAGTTTAGGGTTTCATTAGTAGAAGCCATAGTTCGTATACACTACACTTTGATATCTTGAAAAAGTATCATATACAATGACAGTATCAAACAATCAAGCAGATCTAGGTCAGAATAGGTAATAAAAAATTGATCTCACTCAGGATGGAACTGAGGACCTTGCGCGTGTTAGGCGCACGTGATAACCACTACAGTATGAGATCTTGCTGCTATTATTCCAAAAATTCTTGGCATTATATTTTCAAAGTTAAATAATGTATGAAGTTGTAGTGAGAAAACGATTTTCGAAAGAAGGCAGTTTATGATTTCCGGAGTAAAGGCAATAGGTTGTATTAACTACACTGTCATATCTTGAAAAATTATCATATACAATGACAGTATCAAACAATCAAGCAAATTTAGGTCAGAATATGTTATAAAAAATTGATCTCACTCAGGATTGAACTGAGGACCTCGCGCGTGTTAGGCGCACGTGATAACCACTACACTATGAGATCTTGCTGCTATTGTTCAAAAACCATCTTGGCATTATATTTTCAAAGTTAAATAATGTATGAAGTTGTAGTAAGAAAACGATTTTCGAAAGGGGGCAGTTTAGGATTTCCGGAATAGGGCAATAGGTTGTATTAACTACACTGTGATATCTTGAAAAATTATCATATACAATGACAGTATCAAACAATCAAGCAAATTTAGGTCAAAATATGTTATAAAAAATTGATCTCACTCAGGATTGAACTGAGGACCTTGCGCGTGTGAGGCGCATGTGATAACCACTACACTATGAGATCTTGCTGCTATTGTTCAAAAACAATCTTGGCATCATATTTTCAAAGTTAAATAATGTATGAAGTTGCAGTGAAAAAAAAATCTGAGATGGGGGCAGTTTAGGATTTCCTTAGTAAAAGCGATATGTTTTAACAACTACATTGTGTTGTCTTGAAAATGTATCAATTGCAGTGACAGGATCAAACGGTCAAGGAAATTTAGTTAAGATTATGAAATGAAAAATTGATCTCACTCAGGATTGAACTGAGGACCTTGCGTGTGTGAGGCGCACGTGATAACCACTACACTATGAGATCTGGTTGCAACTTTTTGAGAACAGTCATTGCATCATATTCTTAAAGTAAAATAATTTTTGAATTTTCATTAAAAAACGATGTCATTAGGATGCAGTTTAGGGTTTCATTAGTAGATGCCATAGTTCGTTTTCACTACACTTTGATATCTTGAAAAAGTATCATATTCAATAACAGTATCAAACAATCAAGCAGATCTAGGTCAGAATATGTTATAAAAAATTGATCTCACTCAGGATTGAACTGAGGACCTTGCGCATGTTAGGCGCACGTGATAACCACTACACTATGAGATCTTGCTGCTATTATTCAAAAACAATCTTGGCATTATATTTTCAAAGTTAAATAATGTATGAAGTTGCAGTGAAAAAAAAATCTAAGATGGGGGCAGTTTAGGATTTCCTCAGTAAAAGCGATATGTTTTAAGAACTACATTGTGTTGTCTTGAAAATGTATCAATTGCAATGACAGGATCAAACGGTCAAGGAAATTTAGTTAAGATTATGAAATGAAAAATTGATCTCACTCAAGATTGAACTGGGGACCTTGCGCATGTTAGGCGCACGTGATAACCACTACACTATGAGATCTTGCTGCTATTGTTCAAAAACAATCTTGGCATTATATTTTCAAAGTTAAATAATGTATGAAGTTGCAGTGAAAAAAAAATCTGAGATGGGGGCAGTTTAGGATTTTCTTAGTAAAAGCGATATGTTTTAACAACTACATTGTGTTGTCTTGAAAATGTATCAATTGCAATGACAGGATCAAACGGTCAAGGAAATTAAGTTAAGATTATGAAATGAAAAATTGATCTCACTCAGGATTGAACTGAGGACCTTGCGCGTGTGAGGCGCACGTGATAACCACTACACTATGAGATCTTGCTGCTATTGTTCAAAAACAATCTTGGCATTATATTTTCAAAGTTAAATCATGTATGAAGTTGCAGTGAAAAAAAAATCTGAGATGGGGGCAGTTTAGGATTTCCTTAGTAAAAGCGATATGTTTTAACAACTACATTGTGTTGTCTTGAAAATGTATCAATTGCAATGACAGGATCAAACGGTCAACGAAGTTTAGTTAAGATTATGAAATGAAAAATTGATCTCACTCAGGATTGAACTGAGGACCTTGCGCGAGTGAGGCCCACGTGATAACCACTACACTATGAGATCTAGTTGCAACTTTTTGAGAACAGTCATTGCATCATATTCTTAAAGTAAAATAATTTTTGAATTTTCATTAAAAAACGATGTCATAAGGATGCAGTTTAGGGTTTCATTAGAAGAAGCCATAGTTCGTATACACTACACTTGGATATCTTGAAAAAGTATCATATACAATGACAGTATCAAACAATCAAGAAGATCTAGGTCAGAATATGTTATAAAAAATTTATCTCACTCAGGATTGAACTGAGGACCTTGCGCGTGTTAGGCGCACGTGATAACCACTACACTATGAGATCTTGCTGCTATTGTTCAAAAAAAATCTTGGCATTATATTTTCAAAGTTAAATAATGTATGAAGTTGCAGTGAAAAAAAAATCTGAGATGGGGGCAGTTTAGGATTTCCTTAGTAAAAGCGATATGTTTTAACAACTACATTGTGTTGTCTTGAAAATGTATCAATTGCAATGACAGGATCAAACGGTCAAGGAAATTTAGTTAAGATTATGAAATCAAAAATTGATCTCACACAGGATTGAACTGAGGACCTTGCGCGTGTGAGGCGCACGTGATAACCACTACACTATGAGATCTGGCTGCAACTTTTTGAGAACAGTCATTGCATCATTTTCTTAAAGTAAAATAATTTTTGAATGTTCATTAAAAAACGATGTCATTAGGATGCAGTTTAGGGTTTCATTAGTAGAAGCCATAGTTCGTATACACTACACTTGGATATCTTGAAAAAGTATCATATACAATGACAGTATCAAACAATCAAGAAGATCTAGGTCAGAATATGTTATAAAAAATTGATCTCACTCAGGATTGAACTGAGGACCTTGCGCGTGTGAGGCGCACGTGATAACCACTACACTATGAGATCTGGCTGCAACTTTTTGAGAACAGTCATTGCATCATTTTCTTAAAGTAAAATAATTTTTGAATGTTCATTAAAAAACGATGTCATTAGGATGCAGTTTAGGGTTTCATTAGTAGAAGCCATAGTTCGTATACACTACACTTGGATATCTTGAAAAAGTATCATATACAATGACAGTATCAAACAATCAAGAAGATCTAGGTCAGAATATGTTATAAAAAATTGATCTCACTCAGGATTGAACTGAGGACCTTGCGCGTGTTAGGCGCACGTGATAACCACTACACTTTGAGATCTTGCTGCTATTATTCAAAAACAATCTTGGCATTATATTTTCAAAGTTAAATAATGTATGAAGTTGTAGTGAGAAAACGATTTTCGAAAGGGGGCAGTTTAGGATTTCCAGTTTCAAGGCCATAGGTTGTATTAACTACACTGTGATATCTTGAAAAATTATCATATACAATGACAGTATCAAACAATCAAGCAAATTTAGGTCAGAATATGTTAGACAAAATTGATCTCACTCAGGATTGAACTGACGACCTTGCGCGTGTTAGGCGCACGTGATAACCACTACACTATGAGATCTTGCTGCTATTGTTCAAAAACAATCTTGGCATTATATTTTCAAAGTTAGATAATGTATGAAGTTGCAGTGAAAAAAGAATCTGAGATGGGGGCAGTTTAGGATTTCCTTAGTAAAAGCGATATGTTTTCAGAACTACATTGTGTTGTCTTGAAAATGTATCAATTGAAATGACAGGATCAAACGGTCAATGAAGTTTAGTTAAGATTATGTTATAAAAATTGATCTCACTCAGGAGTGAACTGAGGACCTTGCGCGTGTTAGGCGCACGTGATAACCACTACACTATGAGATCTTGCTGCTATTGTTCAAAAACAATCTTGGCATTATATTTTCAAAGTTAAATGATGTATGAAGTTGCAGTGAAAAAAAAATCTGAGATGGGGGCAGTTTAGGATTTCCTTAGTAAAAGCGATATGTTTTAACAACTACATTGTGTTGTCTTGAAAATGTATCAATTGCAATGACAGGATCAAACGGTCAAGGAAATTTAGTTAAGATTATGAAATGAAACATTGATCTCACTCAGGATTGAACTGAGGACCTTGCGCGTGTGAGGCGCACGTGATAACCACTACACTATGAGATCTAGCTGCAACTTTTTGAGAACAGTCACTGCATCATATTCTTAAAGTAAAATAGTTTTTGAATTTTCATTAAAAAACGATGTCATTAGGATGCAGTTTAGGGTTTCATTAGTAGAAGCCATAGTTCGTATACACTACACTTTGATATCTTTAAAAAGTATCATATACAATGACAGTATCAAACAATCAAGCAGATCCAGGTCAGAATATGTTATAAAAAATTGATCTCACTCAGGATTGAACTGCGGAGCTTGCGTGTGTAAGGCACACGTGATAACCACTACACTATGAAATCTTGCTGCTATTGTTCAAAAACAATCTTGGCATTATATTTTCAAAGTTAAATAATGTATGAAGTTGCAGTGAAAAAAAAATCTGAGATGGGGGCATTTTAGGATTTCCTTAGTAAAAGCGATATGTTTTAACAACTACATTGTGTTGTCTTGAAAATGTATCAATTGCAATGACAGGATCAAACGGTCAATGAAGTTTAGTTAAGATTATGTTATAAAAATTGATCTCACTCAGGATTGAACTGAGGACCTTGCGCGTGTTAGGTGCACGTGATAACCACTACACTATGAGATCTTGCTGCTGTTGTTCAAAAACAATCTTTACATTATATTTTCAAAGTTAAATAATGTATGAAGTTGCAGTGAAAAAAAAATCTGAGATGGGGGCAGTTTAGGATTTCCTTAGTAAAAGCGATATGTTTTAACAACTACACTTGGATATCTTGAAAAAGTATCATATACAATGACAGTATCAAACATTAAAGAAGATCTAGGTCAGAATATGTTATAAAAAATTGATGTCACTCAGGATTGAACTGAGGACCTTGCGCGTGTTAGGCGCACGTGATAACCACTACACTATGAGATCTTGCTGCTATTATTCAAAAAATTCTTGGCATCATATTTTCAAAGCTAAATAATGTATGAAGTTGCAGTGAAAAAAAATCTGAGATGGGGGCAGTTTAGGATTTCCTTAGTAAAAGCGATATGTTTTAACAACTACATTGTGTTGTCTTGAAAATGTATCAATTGCAATGACAGGATCAAACGGTCAAGGAAATTTAGTTAAGATTATGAAATGAAAAATTGATCTCACTCAGGATTGAACTGAGGACCTTGCGCGTGTGAGGCGCACGTGATAACCACTACACTATGAGATCTTGCTGCTATTGTCCAAAAACAATCTTGGCATTATATTTTCAAAATTAAATAATGTATCAAGTTGCAGTGAAAAAAAAATCTGAGATGGGGGCAGTTTAGGAGTTCCTTAGTAAAAGCGATATGTTTTAACAACTACATTGTGTTGTCTTGAAAATGTATCAATTGCAATGACAGGATCAAACGGTCAAGGAAATTTAGTTAAGATTATGAAATGAAAAATTGATCTCACTCAGGATTGAAATGAGGACCTTGCGCGTGTGAGGCGCACGTGATAACCACTACACTATGAGATCTGGTTGTAACTTTTTGAGAACAGTCATTGCATCATATTCTTAAAGTAAAATAATTTTTGAATTTTCATTAAAAAACGATGTCATTAGGATGCAGTTTAGGGTTTCATTGGTAGAAGCCATAGTTCGTATACACTACACTTGGATATCTTAAAAAGTATCAAATACAATGACAGTATCAAACAATCAAGAAGATCTAGGTCAGAATATGTTATAAAAAATTGATCTCACTCACGATTGAACTGAGGACCTTGCGCGTATGAGGCGCACGTGATAACCACTACACTATGAGATCTTGCTGCTATTGTTCAAAAACCATCTTGGCATTATATTTTCAAAGTTAAATAATGTATGAAGTTGCAGTGAAAAAAAATCTGAGATGGGGGCAGTTTAGGATTTCCTTAGTAAAAGCGATATGTTTTAACAACTACATTGTGTTGTCTTGAAAATGTATCAATTGCAATGACAGGATCAAAGGGTCAACGAAGTTTAGTTAAGATTATGTTATATAAATTGATCTCACTCAGGATTGAACTGAGGACCTTGCGCGTGTTAGGCGCTCATGATAACCACTACACTATGAGATCTTGCTGCTATTGTTCAAAAACAATCTTGGTATTATATTTTCAAAGTTAAATAATGTATGAAGTTGCAGTGAAAAAAAAATCTGAGATGGGGGCAGTTTAGGATTTCCTAAGTAAAAGCGAAATGTTTTAACAACTACATTGTGTTGTCTTGAAAATGTATCAATTGCAATGACAGGATGAAACGGTCAAGGAAATTTAGTTAAGATTATGAAATGAAAAATTGATCTCACTCAGGATTGAACTGAGGACCTTGCGCGTGTGAGGCGCACGTGATAACCACTACACTATGAGACCTTGCTGCTATTATTCAAAAAATTCTTGGCATTATATTTTCAAAGTTAAATAATGTATGAAGTTGTAGTGAGAAAACGATTTTCGAAAGGGGGCAGTTTAGGATTTTTTCGGAGTTAAGGCAATAGGTTGTATTAACTACACTGTGATATCTTGAAAAATTATCATATACAATGACAGTATCAAACAAGCAAGCAAATTTAGGTCAGAATATGTTATAAAAAATTGATCTCACTCAGGATTGAACTGAGGACCTTGCGCGTGTTAGGCGCACGTGATAACCACTACACTATGAGATCTTGCTGCTATTATTCAAAAAATTCTTGGCATTATATTTTCAAAGTTAAATAATGTATGAAGTTGTAGTGAGAAAACGATTTTCGAAAGGGGGCAGTTTAGGATTTCCGGAGTAAAGGTAATGATTGTATTAACTACACTGTGATATCTTGAAAAATTATCATATACAATGACAGTATCAAACAATCAAGCAAATTAAGGTCAGAATATGTTATAAAAAATTGATCTCACTCAGGATTGAACTGAGGACCTTGCGCGTGTGAGGCGCACGTGATAATCACTACACTATGAGATCTTGCTGCTATTGTTCAAAAACAATCTTGGCATTATATTTTCAAAGTTAAATAATGTATGAACTTGCAGTGAAAAAAAAATCTGAGATGGGGGCAGTTTAGGATTTCCTTAGTAAAAGCGATATGTTTTAACAACTACATTGTGTTGTCTTGAAAATGTATCAATTGTAATGACAGGATCAAACGGTCAAGGAAATTTAGTTAAGATTATTAAATGAAAAATTGATCTCACTCAGGATTGAACTGAGGACCTTGCGTGTGTGAGGCGCTTGGATAACCACTACACTATGAGATCTGGTTGCAACTTTTTGAGAACAGTCATTGCATCATATTCTTAAAGTAAAATAATTTTTTTAATTTTCATTAAGAAACGATGTCATTAGGATGCAGTTTAGGGTTTCATTGGTAGAAGCCATAGTTAGTATACACTACACTTGGATATCTTGAAAAAGTATCATATACAATGACAGTATCAAACAAGCAAGCAAATTTAGGTCAGAATATGTTATAAAAAATTGATCTCACTCAGGATTGAACTGAGGACCTTGCGCGTGTTAGGCGCACGTGATAACCACTACACTATGAGATCTTGCTGCTATTGTTCAAAAACAATCTTGGCATTATATTTTCAAAGTTAAATAATGTATGAACTTGCAGTGAAAAAAAAATCTGAGATGGGGGCAGTTTAGGATTTCCTTAGTAAAAGCGATATGTTTTAACAACTACATTGTGTTGTCTTGAAAATGTATCAATTGTAATGACAGGATCAAACGGTCAAGGAAATTTAGTTAAGATTATTAAATGAAAAATTGATCTCACTCAGGATTGAACTGAGGACCTTGCGCGTGTGAGGCGCACGTGATAACCACTACACTATGAGATCTGGTTGCAACTTTTTGAGAACAGTCATTGCATCATATTCTTAAAGTGAAATTATTTTTGAATTTTCATTAAAAAACGATGTCATTAGGATCCAGTTTAGGGTTTCATTAGTAGAAGCCATAGTTCATTTACACTACACTTGGATATCTTGAAAAAGTATCATATACAATGACAGTATCAAACAATCAAGAAGATCTAGGTCAGAATATGTTAGAAAAAATTGATCTCACTCAGGATTGAACTGAGGACCTTGCGCGTGTTAGGCGCACGTGATAACCACTACACTATGAGATCTTGCTGCTATTGTTCAAAAAAAATCTTTGCATTATATTTAACGTTAAATTATGTATGAAGTTGTAGTGAGAAAACGATTTTCGAAAGGGGGCAGTTTAGGATTTCCGGAGTAAAGGCAATGATTGTATTAACTACACTGTGATATCTTGAAAAATTATCATATACAATGACAGTATCAAACAGTCAAGCAAATTAAGGTCAGAATATGTTATAAAAAATTGATCTCACTCAGGATTGAACTGAGGACCTTGCGCGTGTTAGGCGCACGTGATAATCACTACACTATGAGATCTTGCTGCTATTGTTCAAAAACAATCTTGGCATTATATTTTCAAAGTTAAATAATGTATGAACTTGCAGTGAAAAAAAAATCTGAGATGGGGGCAGTTTAGGATTTCCTTAGTAAAACCGATATGTTTTAACAACTACATTGTGTTGTCTTGAAGATGTATCAATTGTAATGACAGGATCAAACGGTCAAGGAAATTTAGTTAAGATTATTAAATGAAAAATTGATCTCACTCAGGATTGAACTGAGGACCTTGCGTGTGTGAGGCGCTTGGATAACCACTACACTATGAGATCTGGTTGCAACTTTTTGAGAACAGTCATTGCATCATATTCTTAAAGTAAAATAATTTTTTTAATTTTCATTAAGAAACGATGTCATTAGGATGCAGTTTAGGGTTTCATTGGTAGAAGCCATAGTTAGTATACACTACACTTGGATATCTTGAAAAAGTATCATATACAATGACAGTATCAAACAATCAAGAAGATCTAGGTCAGAATATGTTATAAAAAATTGATCTCACTCAGGATTGAACTGAGGACCTTGCGCGCGTTAGGCGCACGTGATAACCACTACACTATGAGATGTTGCTGCTATTGTTCAAAAACAATCTTGGCATTATATTTTCAAAGTTAATTAATGTATGAAGTTGCAGTGAAAAAAAAATCTGAGATGGGGGCAGTTTAGGATTTCCTTAGTAAAAGCGAAATGTTTTAACAACTACATTGTGTTGTCTTGAAAATGTATCAATTGCAATGACAGGATCAAACGGTCAAGGAAATTTAGTTAAGATTATGAAATGAAAAATTGATCTCACTCAGGATTGAACTGAGGACGTTGCGCGTGTGAGGCGCACGTGATAACCACTACACTATGAGATCTTGCTGCTATTGTTCAAAAACCATCTTGGCATTATATTTTCAAAGTTAAATAATGTATGAAGTTGCAGTGAAAAAAAAATCTGAGATGGGGGCAGTTTAGGATTTCCTTAGTAAAAGCGATATGTTTTAACAACTACATTGTGTTGTCTTGAAAATGTATCAATTGCAATGACAGGATCAAACGGTCAACGAAGTTTAGTTAAGATTATGTTATAAAAATTGATCTCACTCAGGATTGAACTGAGGACCTTGCGCGTGTTAGGCGCACATGATAACCACTACACTATGAGATCTTGCTACTATTGTTCAAAAACAATCTTGGCATTATATTTTCAAAGTTAAATGATGTATGAAGTTGCAGTGAAAAAAAAATCTAAGATAGGGGCAGTTTAGGATTTCCTTAGTAAAAGCGATATGTTTTAACAACTACATTGTGTTGTCTTGAAAATGTATCAATTGCAATGACAGGATCAAACGGTCAAGGAAATTTAGTTAAGATTATGAAATGAAAAATTGATCTCACTCAGGATTGAACTGAGGACCTTGCGCGTGTGAGGCGCACGTGATAACCACTAAACTATGAGATCTTGCTGCTATTGTTCAAAAACCATCTTGGCATTATATTTTCAAAGTTAAATAATGTATGAAGTTGCAGTGAAAAAAAATCTGAGATGGGGGCAGTTTAGGATTTCCTTAGTAAAAGCGATATGTTTTAACAACTACATTGTGTTGTCTTGAAAATGTATCAATTGCAATGACAGGATCAAAGGGTCAACGAAGTTTAGTTAAGATTATGTTATATAAATTGATCTCACTCAGGATTGAACTGAGGACCTTGGGCGTGTTAGGCGCTCATGATAACCACTACACTATGAGATCTTGCTGCTATTGTTCAAAAACAATCTTGGTATTATATTTTCAAAGTTAAATAATGTATGAAGTTGCAGTGAAAAAAAAATCTGAGATGGGGGCAGTTTAGGATTTCCTTAGTAAAAGCGAAATGTTTTAACAACTACATTGTGTTGTCTTGAAAATGTATCAATTGCAATGACAGGATCAAACGGTCAAGGAAATTTAGTTAAGATTATGAAATGAAAAATTGATCTCACTCAGGATTGAACTGAGGACCTTGCCCGTGTGAGGCGCACGTGATAACCACTACACTATGAGATCTTGCTGCTATTGTCCAAAAACAATCTTGGCATTATATTTTCAAAATTAAATAATGTATCAATTTGCAGTGAAAAAAAAATCTGAGATGGGGGCAGTTTAGGATTTCCTTAGTAAAAGCGATATGTTTTAACAACTACATTGTGTTGTCTTGAAAATGTATCAATTGCAATGACAGGATCAAACGGTCAAGGAAATTTAGTTAAGATTATGAAATGAAAAATTGATCTCACTCAGGATTGAACTGAGGACCTTGCGCGTGTGAGGCGCACGTAATAACCACTACACTATGAGATCTGGTTGTAACTTTTTGAGAACAGTCATTGCATCATATTCTTAAAGTAAAATAATTTTTGAATTTTCATTAAAAAACGATGTCATTAGGATGCAGTTTAGGGTTTCATTGGTAGAAGCCATAGTTCGTATACACTACACTTGGATATCTTAAAAAGTATCAAATACAATGACAGTATCAAACAATCAAGAAGATCTAGGTCAGAATATGTTATAAAAAATTGATCTCACTCACGATTGAACTGAGGACCTTGCGCGTGTGAGGCGCACGTGATAACCACTACACTATGAGATCTTGCTGCTATTGTTCAAAAACCATCTTGGCATTATATTTTCAAAGTTAAATAATGTATGAAGTTGCAGTGAAAAAAAATCTGAGATGGGGGCAGTTTAGGATTTCCTTAGTAAAAGCGATATGTTTTAACAACTACATTGTGTTGTCTTGAAAATGTATCAATTGCAATGACAGGATCAAAGGGTCAACGAAGTTTAGTTAAGATTATGTTATATAAATTGATCTCACTCAGGATTGAACTGAGGACCTTGCGCGTGTTAGGCGCTCATGATAACCACTACACTATGAGATCTTGCTGCTATTGTTCAAAAACAATCTTGGTATTATATTTTCAAAGTTAAATAATGTATGAAGTTGCAGTGAAAAAAAAATCTGAGATGGGGGCAGTTTAGGATTTCCTTAGTAAAAGCGAAATGTTTTAACAACTACATTGTGTTGTCTTGAAAATGTATCAATTGCAATGACAGGATCAAACGGTCAAGGAAATTTAGTTAAGATTATGAAATGAAAAATTGATCTCACTCAGGATTGAACTGAGACCTTGCGCGTGTGAGGCGCACGTGATAACCACTACACTATGAGATCTTGCTGCTATTGTTCAAAAACCATCTTGGCATTATATTTTCAAAGTTAAATAATGTATGAAATTGCAGTGAAAAAAAAATCTGAGATGGGGGCAGTTTAGGATTTCCTTAGTAAAAGCGATATGTTTTAACAACTACATTGTGTTGTCTTGAAAATGTATCAATTGCAATGACAGGATCAAACGGTCAAGGAAATTTAGTTAAGATTATTAAATGAAAAATTGATCTCACTCAGGATTGAACTGAGGACCTTGCGCGTGTGAGGCGCACGTGATAACCACTACACTATGAGATCTGGTTGCAACTTTTTGAGAACAGTCATTGCATCATATTCTTAAAGTGAAATTATTTTTGAATTTTCATTAAAAAACGATGTCATTAGGATCCAGTTTAGGGTTTCATTAGTAGAAGCCATAGTTCATTTACACTACACTTGGATATCTTGAAAAAGTATCATATACAATGACAGTATCAAACAATCAAGAAGATCTAGGTCAGAATATGTTAGAAAAAATTGATCTCACTCAGGATTGAACTGAGGACCTTGCGCGTGTTAGGCGCACGTGATAACCACTACACTATGAGATGTTGCTGCTATTGTTCAAAAACAATCTTTGCATTATATTTAACGTTAAATTATGTATGAAGTTGTAGTGAGAAAACGATTTTCGAAAGGGGGCAGTTTAGGATTTCCGGTGTAAAGGCAATGATTGTATTAACTACACTGTGATATCTTGAAAAATTATCATATACAATGACAGTATCAAACAATCAAGCAAATTAAGGTCAGAATATGTTATAAAAAATTGATCTCACTCAGGATTGAACTGAGGACCTTGCGCGTGTTAGGCGCACGTGATAATCACTACACTATGAGATCTTGCTGCTATTGTTCAAAAACAATCTTGGCATTATATTTTCAAAGTTAAATAATGTATGAACTTGCAGTGAAAAAAAAATCTGAGATGGGGGCAGTTTAGGATTTCCTTAGTAAAAGCGATATGTTTTAACAACTACATTGTGTTGTCTTGAAAATGTATCAATTGTAATGACAGGATCAAACGGTCAAGGAAATTTAGTTAAGATTATTAAATGAAAAATTGATCTCACTCAGGATTGAACTGAGGACCTTGCGTGTGTGAGGCGCTTGGATAACCACTACACTATGAGATCTGGTTGCAAATTTTTGAGAACAGTCATTGCATCATATTCTTAAAGTAAAATAATTTTTTTAATTTTCATTAAGAAACGATGTCATTAGGATGCAGTTTAGGGTTTCATTGGTAGAAGCCATAGTTAGTATACACTACACTTGGATATCTTGAAAAAGTATCATATACAATGACAGTATCAAACAATCAAGAAGATCTAGGTCAGAATATGTTATAAAAAATTGATCTCACTCAGGATTGAACTGAGGACCTTGCGCGCGTTAGGAGCACGTGATAACCACTACACTATGAGATGTTGCTGCTATTGTTCAAAAACAATCTTGGCATTATATTTTCAAAGTTAATTAATGTATGAAGTTGCAGTGAAAAAAAAATCTGAGATGGGGGCAGTTTAGGATTTCCTTAGTAAAAGCGAAATGTTTTAACAACTACATTGTGTTGTCTTGAAAATGTATCAATTGCAATGACAGGATCAAACGGTCAAGGAAATTTAGTTAAGATTATGAAATGAAAAATTGATCTCACTCAGGATTGAACTGAGGACGTTGCGCGTGTGAGGCGCACGTGATAACCACTACACTATGAGATCTTGCTGCTATTGTTCAAAAACCATCTTGGCATTATATTTTCAAAGTTAAATAATGTATGAAGTTGCAGTGAAAAAAAGATCTGAGATGGGGGCAGTTTAGGATTTCCTTAGTAAAAGCGATATGTTTTAACAACTACATTGTGTTGTCTTGAAAATGTATCAATTGCAATGACAGGATCAAACGGTCAACGAAGTTTAGTTAAGATTATGTTATAAAAATTGATCTCACTCAGGATTGAACTGAGGACCTTGCGCGTGTTAGGCGCACATGATAACCACTACACTATGAGATCTTGCTGCTATTGTTCAAAAACAATCTTGGCATTATATTTTCAAAGTTAAATGATGTATGAAGTTGCAGTGAAAAAAAAATCTAAGATAGGGGCAGTTTAGGATTTCCTTAGTAAAAGCGATATGTTTTAACAACTACATTGTGTTGTCTTGAAAATGTATCAATTGCAATGACAGGATCAAACGGTCAAGGAAATTTAGTTAAGATTATGAAATGAAAAATTGATCTCACTCAGGATTGAACTGAGGACCTTGCGCGTGTGAGGCGCACGTGATAACCACTAAACTATGAGATCTTGCTGCTATTGTTCAAAAACCATCTTGGCATTATATTTTCAAAGTTAAATAATGTATGAAGTTGCAGTGAAAACAAATCTGAGATGGGGGCAGTTTAGGATTTCCTTAGTAAAAGCGATATGTTTTAACAACTACATTGTGTTGTCTTGAAAATGTATCAATTGCAATGACAGGATCAAAGGGTCAACGAAGTTTAGTTAAGATTATGTTATATAAATTGATCTCACTCAGGATTGAACTGAGGACCTTGCGCGTGTTAGGCGCTCATGATAACCACTACACTATGAGATCTTGCTGCTATTGTTCAAAAACAATCTTGGTATTATATTTTCAAAGTTAAATAATGTATGAAGTTGCAGTGAAAAAAAAGTCTGAGATGGGGGCAGTTTAGGATTTCCTTAGTAAAAGCGAAATGTTTTAACAACTACATTGTGTTGTCTTGAAAATGTATCAATTGCAATGACAGGATCAAACGGTCAAGGAAATTTAGTTAAGATTATGAAATGAAAAATTGATCTCACTCAGGATTGAACTGAGACCTTGCGCGTGTGAGGCGCACGTGATAACCACTACACTATGAGATCTTGCTGCTATTGTTCAAAAACCATCTTGGCATTATATTTTCAAAGTTAAATAATGTATGAAATTGCAGTGAAAAAAAAATCTGAGATGGGGGCAGTTTAGGATTTCCTTAGTAAAAGCGATATGTTTTAACAACTACATTGTGTTGTCTTGAAAATGTATCAATTGCAATGACAGGATCAAACGGTCAACGAAGTTTAGTTAAGATTATGTTATAAAAATTGATCTCACTTAGGATTGAACTGAGGACCTTGCGCGTGTTAGGCGCACATGATAACCACTACACTATGAGATCTTGCTGCTATTGTTCAAAAACAATCTTGGCATTATATTTTCAAAGTTAAATGATGTATGAAGTTGCAGTGAAAAAAAAATCTAAGATAGGGGCAGTTTAGGATTTCCTTAGTAAAAGCGATATGTTTTAACAACTACATTGTGTTGTCTTGAAAATGTATCAATTGCAATGACAGGATCAAACGGTCAAGGAAATTTAGTTAAGATTATGAAATGAAAAATTGATCTCACTCAGGATTGAACTGAGGACCTTGCGCGTGTGAGGCGCACGTGATAACCACTAAACTATGAGATCTTGCTGCTATTGTTCAAAAACCATCTTGGCATTATATTTTCAAAGTTAAATAATGTATGAAGTTGCAGTGAAAAAAAATCTGAGATGGGGGCAGTTTAGGATTTCCTTAGTAAAAGCGATATGTTTTAACAACTACATTGTGTTGTCTTGAAAATGTATCAATTGCAATGACAGGATCAAAGGGTCAACGAAGTTTAGTTAAGATTATGTTATATAAATTGATCTCACTCAGGATTGAACTGAGGACCTTGCGCGTGTTAGGCGCTCATGATAACCACTACACTATGAGATCTTGCTGCTATTGTTCAAAAACAATCTTGGTATTATATTTTCAAAGTTAAATAATGTATGAAGTTGCAGTGAAAAAAAAATCTGAGATGGGGGCAGTTTAGGATTTCCTTAGTAAAAGCGAAATGTTTTAACAACTACATTGTGTTGTCTTGAAAATGTATCAATTGCAATGACAGGATCAAACGGTCAAGGAAATTTAGTTAAGATTATGAAATGAAAAATTGATCTCACTCAGGATTGAACTGAGACCTTGCGCGTGTGAGGCGCACGTGATAACCACTACACTATGAGATCTTGCTGCTATTGTTCAAAAACCATCTTGGCATTATATTTTCAAAGTTAAATAATGTATGAAATTGCAGTGAAAAAAAAATCTGAGATGGGGGCAGTTTAGGATTTCCTTAGTAAAAGCGATATGTTTTAACAACTACATTGTGTTGTCTTGAAAATGTATCAATTGCAATGACAGGATCAAACGGTCAAGGAAATTTAGTTAAGATTATTAAATGAAAAATTGATCTCACTCAGGATTGAACTGAGGACCTTGCGCGTGTGAGGCGCACGTGATAACCACTACACTATGAGATCTGGTTGCAACTTTTTGAGAACAGTCATTGCATCATATTCTTAAAGTGAAATTATTTTTGAATTTTCATTAAAAAACGATGTCATTAGGATCCAGTTTAGGGTTTCATTAGTAGAAGCCATAGTTCATTTACACTACACTTGGATATCTTGAAAAAGTATCATATACAATGACAGTATCAAACAATCAAGAAGATCTAGGTCAGAATATGTTAGAAAAAATTGATCTCACTCAGGATTGAACTGAGGACCTTGCGCGTGTTAGGCGCACGTGATAACCACTACACTATGAGATCTTGCTGCTATTGTTCAAAAACAATCTTTGCATTATATTTAACGTTAAATTATGTATGAAGTTGTAGTGAGAAAACGATTTTCGAAAGGGGGCAGTTTAGGATTTCCGGTGTAAAGGCAATGATTGTATTAACTACACTGTGATATCTTGAAAAATTATCATATACAATGACAGTATCAAACAATTAAGCAAATTAAGGTCAGAATATGTTATAAAAAATTGATCTCACTCAGGATTGAACTGAGGACCTTGCGCGTGTTAGGCGCACGTGATAATCACTACACTATGAGATCTTGCTGCTATTGTTCAAAAACAATCTTGGCATTATATTTTCAAAGTTAAATAATGTATGAACTTGCAGTGAAAAAAAAATCTGAGATGGGGGCAGTTTAGGATTTCCTTAGTAAAAGCGATATGTTTTAACAACTACATTGTGTTGTCTTGAAAATGTATCAATTGTAATGACAGGATCAAACGGTCAAGGAAATTTAGTTAAGATTATTAAATGAAAAATTGATCTCACTCAGGATTGAACTGAGGACCTTGCGTGTGTGAGGCGCTTGGATAACCACTACACTATGAGATCTGGTTGCAATTTTTTGAGAACAGTCATTGCATCATATTCTTAAAGTAAAATAATTTTTTTAATTTTCATTAAGAAACGATGTCATTAGGATGCAGTTTAGGGTTTCATTGGTAGAAGCCATAGTTAGTATACACTACACTTGGATATCTTGAAAAAGTATCATATACAATGACAGTATCAAACAATCAAGAAGATCTAGGTCAGAATATGTTATAAAAAATTGATCTCACTCAGGATTGAACTGAGGACCTTGCGCGCGTTAGGAGCACGTGATAACCACTACACTATGAGATGTTGCTGCTATTGTTCAAAAACAATCTTGGCATTATATTTTCAAAGTTAATTAATGTATGAAGTTGCAGTGAAAAAAAAATCTGAGATGGGGGCAGTTTAGGATTTCCTTAGTAAAAGCGAAATGTTTTAACAACTACATTGTGTTGTCTTGAAAATGTATCAATTGCAATGACAGGATCAAACGGTCAAGGAAATTTAGTTAAGATTATGAAATGAAAAATTGATCTCACTCAGGATTGAACTGAGGACGTTGCGCGTGTGAGGCGCACGTGATAACCACTACACTATGAGATCTTGCTGCTATTGTTCAAAAACCATCTTGGCATTATATTTTCAAAGTTAAATAATGTATGAAGTTGCAGTGAAAAAAAGATCTGAGATGGGGGCAGTTTAGGATTTCCTTAGTAAAAGCGATATGTTTTAACAACTACATTGTGTTGTCTTGAAAATGTATCAATTGCAATGACAGGATCAAACGGTCAACGAAGTTTAGTTAAGATTATGTTATAAAAATTGATCTCACTCAGGATTGAACTGAGGACCTTGCGCGTGTTAGGCGCACATGATAACCACTACACTATGAGATCTTGCTGCTATTGTTCAAAAACAATCTTGGCATTATATTTTCAAAGTTAAATGATGTATGAAGTTGCAGTGAAAAAAAAATCTAAGATAGGGGCAGTTTAGGATTTCCTTAGTAAAAGCGATATGTTTTAACAACTACATTGTGTTGTCTTGAAAATGTATCAATTGCAATGACAGGATCAAACGGTCAAGGAAATTTAGTTAAGATTATGAAATGAAAAATTGATCTCACTCAGGATTGAACTGAGGACCTTGCGCGTGTGAGGCGCACGTGATAACCACTAAACTATGAGATCTTGCTGCTATTGTTCAAAAACCATCTTGGCATTATATTTTCAAAATTAAATAATGTATGAAGTTGCAGTGAAAAAAAATCTGAGATGGGGGCAGTTTAGGATTTCCTTAGTAAAAGCGATATGTTTTAACAACTACATTGTGTTGTCTTGAAAATGTATCAATTGCAATGACAGGATCAAAGGGTCAACGAAGTTTAGTTAAGATTATGTTATATAAATTGATCTCACTCAGGATTGAACTGAGGACCTTGCGCGTGTTAGGCGCTCATGATAACCACTACACTATGAGATCTTGCTGCTATTCTTCAAAAACAATCTTGGTATTATATTTTCAAAGTTAAATAATGTATGAAGTTGCAGTGAAAAAAAAATCTGAGATGGGGGCAGTTTAGGATTTCCTTAGTAAAAGCGAAATGTTTTAACAACTACATTGTGTTGTCTTGAAAATGTATCAATTGCAATGACAGGATCAAACGGTCAAGGAAATTTAGTTAAGATTATGAAATGAAAAATTGATCTCACTCAGGATTGAACTGAGGACCTTGCCCGTGTGAGGCGCACGTGATAACCACTACACTATGAGATCTTGCTGCTATTGTCCAAAAACAATCTTGGCATTATATTTTCAAAATTAAATAATGTATCAATTTGCAGTGAAAAAAAAATCTGAGATGGGGGCAGTTTAGGATTTCCTTAGTAAAAGCGATATGTTTTAACAACTACATTGTGTTGTCTTGAAAATGTATCAATTGCAATGACAGGATCAAACGGTCAAGGAAATTTAGTTAAGATTATGAAATGAAAAATTGATCTCACTCAGGATTGAACTGAGGACCTTGCGCGTGTGAGGCGCACGTAATAACCACTACACTATGAGATCTGGTTGTAACTTTTTGAGAACAGTCATTGCATCATATTCTTAAAGTAAAATAATTTTTGAATTTTCATTAAAAAACGATGTCATTAGGATGCAGTTTAGGGTTTCATTGGTAGAAGCCATAGTTCGTATACACTACACTTGGATATCTTAAAAAGTATCAAATACAATGACAGTATCAAACAATCAAGAAGATCTAGGTCAGAATATGTTATAAAAAATTGATCTCACTCACGATTGAACTGAGGACCTTGCGCGTGTGAGGCGCACGTGATAACCACTACACTATGAGATCTTGCTGCTATTGTTCAAAAACAATCTTGGCATTATATTTTCAAAGTTAAATAATGTATGAAGTTGCAGTGAAAAAAAATCTGAGATGGGGGCAGTTTAGGATTTCCTTAGTAAAAGCGATATGTTTTAACAACTACATTGTGTTGTCTTGAAAATGTATCAATTGCAATGACAGGATCAAAGGGTCAACGAAGTTTAGTTAAGATTATGTTATATAAATTGATCTCACTCAGGATTGAACTGAGGACCTTGCGCGTGTTAGGCGCTCATGATAACCACTACACTATGAGATCTTGCTGCTATTGTTCAAAAACAATCTTGGTATTATATTTTCAAAGTTAAATAATGTATGAAGTTGCAGTGAAAAAAAAATCTGAGATGGGGGCAGTTTAGGATTTCCTTAGTAAAAGCGAAATGTTTTAACAACTACATTGTGTTGTCTTGAAAATGTATCAATTGCAATGACAGGATCAAACGGTCAAGGAAATTTAGTTAAGATTATGAAATGAAAAATTGATCTTACTCAGGATTGAACTGAGGACCTTGCGCGTGTGAGGCGCACGTGATAACCACTACACTATGAGATCTTGCTGCTATTGTTCAAAAACCATCTTGGCATTATATTTTCAAAGTTAAATAATGTATGAAATTGCAGTGAAAAAAAAATCTGAGATGGGGGCAGTTTAGGATTTCCTTAGTAAAAGCGAAATGTTTTAACAACTACATTGTGTTGTCTTGAAAATGTATCAATTGCAATGACAGGATCAAACGGTCAAGGAAATTTAGTTAAGATTATGAAATGAAAAATTGATCTCACTCAGGATTGAACTGAGGACCTTGCCCGTGTGAGGCGCACGTGATAACCACTACACTATGAGATCTTGCTGCTATTGTCCAAAAACAATCTTGGCATTATATTTTCAAAATTAAATAATGTATCAATTTGCAGTGAAAAAAAAATCTGAGATGGGGGCAGTTTAGGATTTCCTTAGTAAAAGCGATATGTTTTAACAACTACATTGTGTTGTCTTGAAAATGTATCAATTGCAATGACAGGATCAAACGGTCAAGGAAATTTAGTTAAGATTATGAAATGAAAAATTGATCTCACTCAGGATTGAACTGAGGACCTTGCGCGTGTGAGGCGCACGTAATAACCACTACACTATGAGATCTGGTTGTAACTTTTTGAGAACAGTCATTGCATCATATTCTTAAAGTAAAATAATTTTTGAATTTTCATTAAAAAACGATGTCATTAGGATGCAGTTTAGGGTTTCATTGGTAGAAGCCATAGTTCGTATACACTACACTTGGATATCTTAAAAAGTATCAAATACAATGACAGTATCAAACAATTAAGAAGATCTAGGTCAGAATATGTTATAAAAAATTGATCTCACTCACGATTGAACTGAGGACCTTGCGCGTGTGAGGCGCACGTGATAACCACTACACTATGAGATCTTGCTGCTATTGTTCAAAAACAATCTTGGCATTATATTTTCAAAGTTAAATAATGTATGAAGTTGCAGTGAAAAAAAATCTGAGATGGGGGCAGTTTAGGATTTCCTTAGTAAAAGCGATATGTTTTAACAACTACATTGTGTTGTCTTGAAAATGTATCAATTGCAATGACAGGATCAAAGGGTCAACGAAGTTTAGTTAAGATTATGTTATATAAATTGATCTCACTCAGGATTGAACTGAGGACCTTGCGCGTGTTAGGCGCTCATGATAACCACTACACTATGAGATCTTGCTGCTATTGTTCAAAAACAATCTTGGTATTATATTTTCAAAGTTAAATAATGTATGAAGTTGCAGTGAAAAAAAAATCTGAGATGGGGGCAGTTTAGGATTTCCTTAGTAAAAGCGAAATGTTTTAACAACTACATTGTGTTGTCTTGAAAATGTATCAATTGCAATGACAGGATCAAACGGTCAAGGAAATTTAGTTAAGATTATGAAATGAAAAATTGATCTTACTCAGGATTGAACTGAGGACCTTGCGCGTGTGAGGCGCACGTGATAACCACTACACTATGAGATCTTGCTGCTATTGTTCAAAAACCATCTTGGCATTATATTTTCAAAGTTAAATAATGTATGAAATTGCAGTGAAAAAAAAATCTGAGATGGGGGCAGTTTAGGATTTCCTTAGTAAAAGCGATATGTTTTAACAACTACATTGTGTTGTCTTGAAAATGTATCAATTGCAATGACAGGATCAAAGGGTCAACGAAGTTTAGTTAAGATTATGTTATATAAATTGATCTCACTCAGGATTGAACTGAGGACCTTGCGCGTGTTAGGCGCTCATGATAAGCACTACACTATGAGATCTTGCTGCTATTGTTCAAAAACAATCTTGGTATTATATTTTCAAAGTTAAATAATGTATGAAGTTGCAGTGAAAAAAAAATCTGAGATGGGGGCAGTTTAGGATTTCCTTAGTAAAAGCGAAATGTTTTAACAACTACATTGTGTTGTCTTGAAAATGTATCAATTGCAATGACAGGATCAAACGGTCAAGGAAATTTAGTTAAGATTATGAAATGAAAAATTGATCTCACTCAGGATTGAACTGAGGACCTTGCCCGTGTGAGGCGCACGTGATAACCACTATACTATGAGATCTTGCTGCTATTGTCCAAAAACAATCTTGGCATTATATTTTCAAAATTAAATAATGTATCAATTTGCAGTGAAAAAAAAATCTGAGATGGGGGCAGTTTAGGATTTCCTTAGTAAAAGCGATATGTTTTAACAACTACATTGTGTTGTCTTGAAAATGTATCAATTGCAATGACAGGATCAAACGGTCAAGGAAATTTAGTTAAGATTATGAAATGAAAAATTGATCTCACTCAGGATTGAACTGAGGACCTTGCGCGTGTGAGGCGCACGTGATAACCACTACACTATGAGATCTTGTTGCAACTTTTCGAGAACAGTCATTGCATCATATTGTTAAAGTAAAATAATTTTTGAATTTTCATTAAAAAACGATGTCATTAGGATGCAGTTTAGGGTTTCATTAGTAGAAGCCATAGTTCCTATACACTACACTTTGATATCTTGAAAAAGTATCATATATAATGACAGTATCAAACAATCAAGCAGATCTAGGTCAGAATATGTTATAAAAAATTGATCTCACTCAGGATTGAACTGAGGACCTTGCGCGTGTTAGGCGCACGTGATAACCACTACACTATGAGATCTTGCTACTATTATTCAAAAAATTCTTGGCATCATATTTTCAAAGTTAAATAATGTATGAAGTTGTAGTGAGAAAACGAATTTTTGAAAGGGGGCAGTTTAGGATTTCCGGAGTAAAGGCAATAGGTTGTATTAACTACACTGTGATATCTTGAAAAAGTATCATATACAATGACAGTATCACACAATCAAGCAGATCCAGGTCAGAATATGTTATAAAAAATTGAACTCACTCAGGATTGAACTGAGGACCTTGCGCGTGTTAGGTGCACGTGATAACCACTACACTATGAGATCTTGCTGCTATTATTAAAAAAATTCTTCGCATTATATTTTCAAAGTTAAATAATGTATGAAGTTATAGTGAGAAAACGATTTTCGAAAGGGGGCAGTTTATGATTTCCGGAGTAAAGGCAATAGGTTGTATTAACTACACTGTGATATCTTGAAAAAGTATCATATACAATGACAGTATCAAACAATCAAGCAAATTTAGGTCAGAATATGTTATCAAAAATTGATCTCACTCAGGATTGAACTGAGGACCTTGCACGTGTTACGCGCACATGATAACCACTACACTATGAGATCTTGCTGCTATTGTTCACAAACCATCTTGGCATTATATTTTCAAAGTTAAATAATGTATGAAGTTGCAGTGAAAAAAAAATCTGAGATGGGGGCAGTTTAGGATTTCCTTAGTAAAAGCGATATGTTTTAACAACTACATTGTGTTGTCTTGAAAATGTATCAATTGCAATGACAGGATCAAACGGTCAAGGAAATTTAGTTAAGATTATGAAATGAAAAAGTGATCTCACTCAGGATTGAACTGAGGACCTTGCGTGTGTGAGGCGCACGTGATAACCACTACACTATGAGATCCTGCTGCTATTGTTCAAAAACAATCTTGGCATTATATTTTCAAAGTTAAATAATGTATGAAGTTGCAGTGAAAAAAGATCTGAGATGGGGGCAGTTTAGGATTTCTTTAGTAAAAGCGATATGTTTCAACAACTACATTGTGTTGTCTTGAAAATGTATCAATTGCAATGACAGGATCAAACGGTCAAGGAAATTTAGTTAAGATTATGAAATGAAAAATTGATCTCACTCAGGATTGAACTGAGGACCTTGCGCGTGTGAGGCGCACGTGATAACCACTAGACTATGAGATCTTGCTGCTATTGTTCAAAAACAATCTTGGCATTATATTTTCAAAGTTAAATAATGTATGAAGTTGCAGTGAAAAAAAATCTGAGATGGGGGCAGTTTAGGATTTCCTTAGTAAAAGCGATATGTTTTAACAACTACATTGTGTTGTCTTGAAAATGTATCAATTGCAATGACAGGATCAAACGGTCAAGGAAATTTAGTTAAGATTATGAAATGAAAAATTGATCTCAATCAGGATTGAACTGAGGACCTTGCGCGTGTGAGGCGCACGTGATAACCACTACACTATGAGATCTGGTTGCAACTATTTGAGAACAGTCATTGCATCATATTCTTAAAGTGAAATAATTTTTGAATTTTCATTAAAAAGCGATGTCATTAGGATCCAGTTTAGGGTTTCATTAGTAAAAGCCATAGTTCATTTACACTACACTTGGATATCTTGAAAAAGTATCATATACAATGACAGTATCAAACAATCAAGAAGATCTAGGTCAGAATATGTTAGAAAAAATTGATCTCACTAAGGATTGAACTGAGGACCTTGCGCGTGTTAGGCGCACGTGATAACCACTACACTATGAGATCTTGCTGCTATTGTTCAAAAACAATCTTGGCATTATATTTAACGTTAAATTATGTATGAAGTTGTAGTGAGAAAACGATTTTCGAAAGGGGGCAGTTTAGGATTTCCGCAGTAAAGGCAATAGGTTGTATTAACTACACTGTGGTATCTTGAAAAATTATCATATACAATGACAGTATCAAACAATCAAGCAAATTTAGGTCAGAATATGTTATAAAAAATTGATCTCACTCAGGATTGAACTGAGGACCTTGCGCGTGTTAGGCGCACGTGATAACCACTACACTATGAGATCTTGCTGCTATTGTTCAAAAACAATCTTGGCATTATATTTTCAAAGTTAAAGTGGGGGTGTCGTGATTTTTTTAAATTTCACAGTAGTTAGCTTTGGTAATTTAACTAAGGAAGCAAAAAACCCGAGTCAAATCAGAGTTTTCGTTTTTGAGTTATGGACGAAAAAGTGATCAGCCTAAACACTCCCCGCGCAAAACAGTTCGTTTTCGTCCAACGCGCCGCGTGACGTCAGTTGTTGTGTCCAAACTCAGCTGATTTTCAAAACACATTGAAATCCCTATTGAGTGGCTTCCGAACAACTTACTTCGCGCGGTCATAAAACTTTTTCTACAGGTATTTTACTAGTGTAAATAAAAGGGTTATGATAATTTCAAATATTCTTTAATAGAAATATCTTATTTCAGCAACTATCCAATTCGAATTATCATCTCAAAAGGATGGTACAAACTACGAGAGTAGTTAGGTTGCCTACACCATCAAAGTAGTAAGTGCTTCCAGAAATCGAACTGTAAAAAGGAAAACTTTTAAAACATGGTGTATTGTTTCGACGATTTATAGAAAGATGGAGTTTTATGACATATAATTTCATTCCACGTCCTCAAATACTAGAAAAGTAGGTGTATTGATTTATTGAGAAAAAATGTGCAGATTAGAAAGGGCCCAAATAAGCGGAAAGCAAAAGAGGAAACAAATTGTCAAGGCATACAGTACCATAAGGCCATGTTGTTCTTCCTCGAAAAAGTGGCTTGTGTACACGTATTTTTGCATTTTAGAAATTCCTTTGAAAGATTTTTAACTTTCTTCTACTTGAACAAGTCAAATCCTAAGAATCTTGTTTACACGTTTTTTTATAAGGAACCTTAGCTTTTGGCCTTGAGTATTCCGATTTCCTAACCTAATTTTGAGGGGAATTAACTATCTTTTCTAGCTGTTTCACAATATCTAAATCTAGAAAATGCAGTTATACCCATTGATTTTCTATAAACTCAAGAGACCAATTATCAGCCTTAGTTACCTTCAAACTACAGAAAAATACAAAAAAATCTAAACACACTCATTTTTTATAAGAAACCGTTAATAAGAAACCGTAGGGCCAGATTTTCAAAACTTAAGAAACTTTTGTAGGATATTTTGTTTGAACTAAAAAAGTTAAGAAACTTTTTATATTTATCTTATCAAGAAAAACAACTTCCACAGGTCTATCCCACAGAGTTTTATTCCTAGTTCAGTTTAGTTACATTTGATAAAAGATATTCTAGCTGTTTTGCAATGAAATTTGCATTTAATTTTTGCTTCTTTATACCCAATTCATGTTTGGCACTGATAGAAAATAGGAAGTGAAAAATCACTCATGAAAACTAAATTATGACAGGTATTTTATAGTAAATGAACATTATGAATGAGACAGTGAAAAGGTATCCCATTTCTTATGAGTGTTCATCGTTTATGGAAAACATATTGACCAACCTTTATAAAAAGCTATTTCATAGTTTCATACCCATTAATATGCAATTTTAGAGAGAAATCGTCCCTATGTTTGGAAAACTTTTAATATATGAGTTGCATATACCTACAATTTTATGACAGCTCCTTCCCCCCTAGGCTCTTACATCTCAAAAAATCAGAAAAGTTTCTTAGAATTGTTTCCATTTTTAAAGCCTGGGGTTACACACTTCTTTTAAAAATATGTATATTTTCCTGACCCCATCACCTTTGAAATTCTTCATGAATATCAACTCCCTACCCATCAATGTCAGAATATTGCAAACTTGAACAAAATTGATACACCTAATATTAATTAATAATCAGAGGGGAGACAAGGCGTAACAAAAGATATTTAACAAGTCTTGCCTTCCCTCTAAACTTGAGTGAAACCCAAAAAAGTTGGGTGTTGAAGTTGACTAAATTCAGGTAAACACAGCTGATAATATCCTAATTGCATTAGTTGTGCCAGTTAAGTACAAGAATGTCTGAGAGATTTTTCATGCCCCAAGGCAAATTAATTTTCAGAAGTGTTAAATTCAAATAAGCATCCCTGAGGCTTCATACTGCCTTGATGGTATGACTGCCCAACATGAACAACTAGACTAGAGTTTGTTTTGTTTAGGCCGCCCGTATGGCGTTTATGCGAAGGCGGAAGTGCCTTTTTCATAGAACCAGAAATATAACAGTCTGTATTCCTTTCCACGAAAGTCAATCAATAGTAGAAAAATTAATTAAACAAATAATTTCATACTCATAATTGTCTTTTATGAGCCCTGAACCTTTCAGTCACGAGATGATAAACGATTAGAGGCTTCATCGCTCGCATTTTCATTTGACAATTTTAGCCCATCTTCAATCTCGCTTCTTTCTCGCTCCATAAAATCGTTTTCTCTCTTTGCATGGCTTAGATAAGGCTCAAACTGATATTGTATAACTTCAGGGGGTACTCATCTTTCTTCTAAATCACTTTCTCGGAATGTTTACGACCAACAAGTGATGTTTAAATCGTCTGAAGTGACGGGCGTGCTTCCTCCTCCATACTGTTCGTCCATGTTGTCAAACTTGAATCACAACAACTGACGTCACAGGGACAAAATGGAGAAAAACGAAGCGTTTCGTGTCACGTGGTTTTTTAGCCTCAAAATTGGCACACTATTTTCCAAATATCTCGAGAACGAAATGAAATATCGTTTTCGGGTTTTTTGCAGTAGTCTTAGAATTACTTTGTCTTTCAAATATCAAATTTAAAAAAATCACGACACCCCCACTTTAAATAATGTATGAAGTTGCAGTGAAAAAAGAATCTGAGATGGGGGCAGTTTAGGATTTCCTTAGTAAAAGCGATATGTTTTAACAACTACATTGTGTTGTCTTGAAAATGTATCAATTGCAATGACAGGATCAAACAGTCAATGAAGTTTAGTTAAGATTATGTTATAAAAATTTATCTCACTCAGGATTTAACTGAGGACCTTGTGCGTGTTAGGCGCACGTGATAACCACTACACTATGAGATCTTGCTGCTATTGTTCAAAAACAATCTTGGCATTATATTTTCAAAGTTAAATAATGTATGAAGTTGCAGTGAAAAAAAAATCTGAGATGGGGGCAGTTTAGGATTTCCTTAGTAAAAGCGATATGTTTTAAGAACTACATTGTGTTGTCTTGAAATTGTATCAATTGCAATGACAGGATCAAATGGTCAAGGAAATTTAGTTAACATTATGAAATGAAAAATTGATCTCACTCAGGATTGAAATGAGGACCTTGCGTGTGTGAGGCGCACGTGATAACCACTACACTATCAGATCTAGTTGCAACTTTTTGAGAACAGTCATTGCATCATATTCTTAAAGTAAAATAATTTTTGAATTTTCATTCAAAAACGATGTCATTAGGATGCAGTTTAGGGTTTCATTAGTAGAAGCCATAGTTCGTATACACTACACTTGGATATCTTGAAAAAGTATCATATACAATGACAGTATCAAACAATCAAGCAGATCCAGGTCAGAATATGTTATAAAAAATTGATCTCACTCAGGATTGAACTGAGGACCTTGCGTGTGTTAGGCACACGTGATAACCACTACACTATGAAATCTTGCTGCTATTGTTCAAAAACAATCTTGGCATTATATTTTCAAAGTTAAATAATGTATGAAGTTGCAGTGAAAAAAAAAATCTGAGATGGGGGCAGTTTAGGATTTCCTTAGTAAAAGCGATATGATTTAACAACTACATTGTGTTGTCTTGAAAATGTATCAATTGCAATGACAGGATCAAACGGTCAATGAAGTTTAGTTAAGATTATGTTATAAAAATTGATCTCACTCAGGATTGAACTGAGGACCTTGCGCGTGTAAGGCGCATGTGATAATCACTACACTATGAGATCTTGCTGCTATTGTTCAAAAACCATCTTGGCATTATATTTTCAAAGTTAAATAATGTATGAAGTTGCAGTGAAAAAAAATCTGAGATGGTGGCAGTTTAGGATTTCCTTAGTAAAAGCGATATGTTTTAACAACTACATTGTATTGTCTTGAAAATGTATTAATTGCAATGACAGGATCAAACGGTCAACGAAGTTTAGTTAAGATTATGTTATAAAAATTGATCTCACTCAGGATTGAACTGAGGACCTTGCGCGTGTTAGGTGCACATGATAACCACTACACTATGAGATTTTGCTGCTATTGTTCAAAAATAATCTTGGCATTATATTTTCCAAGTTAAATAATGTATGAAGTTGCAGTGAAAAAAAAATCTGAGATGGGGGCAGTTTAGGATTTCCTTAGTAAAAGCGATATGTTTTAACAACTACATTGTGTTGTCTTGAAAATGTATCAATTGCAATGACAGGATCAAACGGTCAATGAAGTTTAGTTAAGATTATGTTATAAAAATTGATCTCACTCAGGAGTGAACTGAGGACCTTGCGCATGTTAGGCGCACGTGATAACCACTACACTATGAGATCTTGCTGCTATTGTTCAAAAACAATCTTGGCATTATATTTAACGTTAAATTATGTATGAAGTTGTAGTGAGAAAACGATTTTCGAAAGGGGGCAGTTTAGGATTTCCGCAGTAAAGGCAATAGGTTGTATTAACTACACTGTGGTATCTTGAAAAATTATCATATACAATGACAGTATCAAACAATCAAGCAAATTTAGGTCAGATTATGTTATAAAAATTGATCTCACTCAGGATTGAACTGAGGACCTTGCGCGTGTTAGGCGCACATGATAACCACTACACTATGAGATTTTGCTGCTATTGTTCAAAAATAATCTTGGCATTATATTTTCCAAGTTAAATAATGTATGAAGTTGCAGTGAAAAAAAAATCTGAGATGGGGGCAGTTTAGGATTTCCTTAGTAAAAGCGATATGTTTTAACAACTACATTGTGGTGTCTTGAAAATGTATCAATTGCAATGACAGGATCAAACGGTCAATGAAGTTTAGTTAAGATTATGTTATAAAAATTGATCTCACTCAGGAGTGAACTGAGGACCTTGCGCATGTTAGGCGCACGTGATAACCACTACACTATGAGATCTTGCTGCTATTGTTCAAAAACAATCTTGGCATTATATTTTCAAAGTTAAATAATGTATGAAGTTGCAGTGAAAAAAAATCTGAGATGGGGGCAGTTTAGGATTTCCTTAGTAAAAGCGATATGTTTTAACAACTACATTGTGTTGTCTTGAAAATGTATCAATTGCAATGACAGGATCAAACGGTCAAGGAAATTTAGTTAAGATTATGAAAGGAAAAATTGATCTCACTCAGGATTGAACTGAGGACCTTGCGCGTGTGAGGCGCACGTGATAACCACTACACTATGAGATCTTGCTGCTATTGTTCAAAAACAATCTTGGCATTATATTTTCAAAGTTAAATAATGTATGAACTTGCAGTGAAAAAAAAATCTGAGATGGGGGCAGTTTAGGATTTCCTTAGTAAAAGCGATATGTTTTAACAACTACATTGTGTTGTCTTGAAAATGTATCAATTGTAATGACAGGATCAAACGGTCAAGGAAATTTAGTTAAGATTATGAAATGAAAAATTGATCTCACTCAGGATGTAACTGAGGACCTTGCGTGTGTGAGGCGCTTGGATAACCACTACACTATGAGATCTGGTTGCAACTTTTTGAGAACAGTCATTGCATCATATTCTTAAAGTAAAATAATTTTTTTAATTTTCATTTAGAAACGATGTCATTAGGATGATCAAATCAAATCAAATCAAATCAAATCCATTTAATTGAACAACAATCTTACAGGTAAATATCTAAGTATACATAAAAAATAATTTGTATTACAAAGTACTGAAATATTAATAAAATTACAATATATGTTGTCAAGGACACTGAGATAAACCATAAAGGTTTTCGAGCCCAGTGCCCTCTTTGATATTAACTGTTAAGAATAAACAAGTTTGAAGCTAAAGTTAAACAAAATTATTACACGCATATAGATTGAATTATTACGTAAATCATTTTACAAGATTTGAATTGAAAATTTGAACAGAACATAACAGCAATATATAATAAAAATAAAAAATACGAAAATAAAGAAAAACAGAGTAAAAAGAGGGGAAGGGGGAGACGGGTTCAAAGGTTTGCAAAATTTGGATATTTTTTTAAGAGTTTTGTAGTAACCATTGAAAAAGATTTCTTTTAAATAATGCTTTATTTGACATTGAGCGAATTTCGAGTGGAATTTCATTCCATATTTTAATGCCATTAAAAGCAATAGACTTTTTTCGACATTCTGTATTTACCAAAGGAAAGGAAAATTCATTTTTGGTAGCTTGACGGGTTTTGTAGTTGTGTCTTGTTTTTGTTTTTTGGAATAAGCCACTTATGGGGGATGCTAAACTGTTGATACTAATGTCATACATAAATTTAGCAGCTTCTAACTTATAAATATTTTCAAAGTTTAGTATACCTAACTTTGTAAATAAAGGCTTTGAGCTTTCTTTAAAACCTGAAAAGGTCATAATTCTAACTGCTTTTTTAAGACTTTTATTCAGTTTTATGGTTGCACACTTTGGGGCATTACCCCAATTTATAACAGCGTAGCTTAAGTGCGGGGATACAAAAGCATGATACAATTGTTTTAGTACATCAGATGGTACGAAATGTCTCATTTTTGCAAGTACACCAATACCTTTTGAGATTTTCATATTGACATATTGTGAGTGTTGCTTCCAGCTTAATTTGTTGTCAATAAGAACACCAAGATATTTTATGCAGTCCTTTTCTTTTACAGAAAGGTTATCAATTTTGATATCAACTGTGGTGTCAACTCTTCTTTTATTTGAAATGATGAGGAAGTTAGATTTATCAATGTTGAGGGTTAATCTGTTAGCAGATAGCCATTTTGAAACGTTTTTAAGTTCGTTATTTACAATTGACTCTAGTTCTTTTGCATTTTCATGAGAAAAAAAGATACTGGTATCATCTGCAAAAAGATGAAATTTAAGTATTTTAGAGCACGAAGGCAAGTCATTTATATATAATAGGAATAAGAGTGGTCCTAAAACACTTCCCTGGGGCACCCCATGAGTAATGTTATTTGGTTCTGATAAAATACCATTTATACAAACTTTGAGTGCGATTTGATAAGTATGACTGAAACCAGTTAAGAGCCGTGCCTCGTACACCGTAGTGGTACAACTTGTCTAATAGAATTTTGTGGTCCACCGTGTCAAAAGCTTTAGCAAAATCTAAAAATATGCAGCTAGATGTTTTTTTCTTATCTATAGCTAGTGTTAATTGGTTATAAAGATCTAATATTGCATGTGTTGTAGATTTATTTTTTTGAAAGCCAAATTGGTGTGGAAACAGTACATTATGTTTCTCTAAGAAATTTGTAAGCCTTTTATGCATTAGTTTTTCAAAAATCTTATTGAAAATTGGCAATAGTGATATTGGGCGGTAGTTCGAAACATCAAATCTAGACTTAGCCTTGAATATTGGTATAACTTTTGCGAATTTAAGCAAAGATGGGTGTATTCCTGAACTGAAAGATTCGTTAACCAAGTCTGTTAGTACATTAGTAACTGGATTAATTATATGCTTAATCATCTTTATTGGGATGTCATAAGAGCCTGACGATTTAGACTCGTCTAAACTCATAAGTTCACATTTAACCTCGCTTGAGTCAACAGGACTTATAAAGAAACTTTCTTGGATCGGAAACGTTAAGAATTCATGGTGATTTGCCTTGGCTGGGCCTAGATTTTTGGCTAGCGTCTTCGCTATATTTGTGAAATATTTATTAAAAGTATTTGCAACCTTTTTATTATCAGATACCAATTTTCCTTCTATGTTAAGCTTAATAACTTGACCTGATTTAGTGTTATTTCTATTTAAGATTTCATTATTACCTTTCCATATCTTTTTTGAGTCCTTTTTGAAATCCTTAAAATACGAAGCATAATAGTTCTGTTTACTCGATTTTATTACGCGGTTAAGGGTATTTCGGAAAGTTTTATAGCGTTGATACCAAAATGCGTCTTTAGTCTTAATGAATTTTTTAAGAAGAGAATTTTTTGTTCTAATAGATTTAAGAATACCGTTTGTTATCCAAGGTTTACGTTGTTGCTTTTTAAACCTTTTTGATTTGGGTTTTAGGGGGGCATGTTTATTTAGTAGTCCCAAAAATGTATTTTGAAAATACTCATATTTAGAATTTATGTCAATATTCTGGTTATGCTTATCACTATGGTAAAAATTGATTTGTTGGGCTTCTTGTACGTAAGCCTCCTTGTTGAACTTACGGTAATCCCTATACATACTGTTGTTATTAATTTTTTCTTTATCGAACTTAGACCCAGAGATCACAAAATTGGGCAAATGGTCAGAAATTTTGTCAACTAGGTTGCCACTTATTGTTAGAGGGTCGAGTGAGTTCATGAAGATATTATCAATCAAGCTAGGTGCGGAGCGATCGCTGAATCTCGTAGGCTTCAGAATAAGAGGTTGGAAAAAATTAGAAATCATTAGATTTAAAAAAGAATCAACGTTTGGTGAAGTATCAGATTTAAGAAGGTTAAGGTTAAAATCCCCACATACAAAAGCTAGTTTATTTTCCTTATTTATTTGGGTAAAAACTGTCTGTAGGTACTCTAAGAAGGCAGATATATCCTACGGGGATGGTTATATACAACACCGAAGATTGAGTTCGCTTTTGTTTTATTTTCAACTTCAATCCAAAAAGCTTCGAATTCACAGCTGGGATCTTGATATGTTTTATTGAAGTCTGATCGTATAGAAAATGTTAGGTTGTCAGCAACAAAAAATCCGCAGCCGCCTTTCAAGCTAGTTCCCATTTGACCTACGTAGTTATGAAAACCTGCAATGTTTAGTTGTTTAATACGGTTATCGTTATCTTTATTATGCCAAGTTTCACTTAGGCCTAAAATGTCAAATTTGTGATCAAGGTTATCCAATAGGATTTCAATATTTTCAAGATTCTTAGAAATAGATGAAGTATTTGTATGTAAAATGCTTGACATCTTATTTCTGTCTAAGGAGGGAGAATTGAGAAGTTTATGAAACTCATGATTATCATAATAGTTAAAACTTGAGAATTTTTTTAAGTTGGCGTCAATATCACTATTATAGAGATGATCATGTTCTTTAAGTGATAATTTGCAGGTGTCAAGTTGCTCAATGTGGCTGTAATCTGCTTTGGATATTGCAGTTGAATTGCATTTGCAAGAGAATGTTGAGTTGAATGAAAGATTGATAAGTTCATTATTGTCCTCAATTGAATTAAACGGAAACGAACATAACGTGTTTTCCTTACAACGTGAGCATTCCCATTCACGCAAATGTGTTTCAATATTGTCTGAATTGAAAGCCGACAGATAAGAGCATTTTTTATGAATAAGGTGTTTGCATTGATTACAGGGAACGGAGCTTATTGGCTTCCGTATTGATTTGCGGCATACTGTGCAAGATTTATCATATACAGCTAATATGTTTGTTAGTTTGGAAATAGCTTTTTTATTGACAGGAGTGTCAATCTCCTTTGTAAATTGGGGATCTCTAAGATTTGAGAAAGGAAACGTGTCTGTGATACAAGCGCCACAGAAAAATGACTCATTGCTTTGGGATAGTTCAACAAAACGTTTTTTTATAAGACCTGAACATCTCAAATGAATCCAATTCTCGCAAATATCACAAAATATCGAGTTTTGATTCTCATAAACGTGTTTCCTACATTTGGAACAGCTAATATTCATATCATTATCATTCATCATAGGGATAGAATTTTAAATCCTTCAAAATATGTTTGGAAAAAGACGGATGGGGGGGGGGGTGAAATAGTTATATTGAATTGAGAAACAAATTTTTTAAAGGTGGAAAAGATGATAAAAGGCTAATCTTACGCAAGATTGTCCAAATCAGTGGCAAAGTTAACCATCTTTACATCCGCGTTTTCGTCTTTTCTGAGATATATCTTTCCATTGCGGGTCCAAACGTATTTGTAATCCAATTCCCTTTTCTTCAATTTCGTTAGACGGAGTAGGTTTTTCAGGCGACTGGTAAGGCTCTCGTTGATGAAGACTTTCCCAGTGTTGGAAGTGGTGGTATCACGCTGCGGCATTGGAAAACCGAGGTCTGATACTCTAAGCTTCCTCAACTCGGTTTTCACATCTCTGGACAGCATTTTTTGGGCAACTTTTCTCGATTTGAATTTGACAATGATAGCCGCTTCGTCTCGTTTGGAAATGCGATGGGCTGCCTCGATGTCTTCTTTGCCAATTTCGATGCCAACTTTGGAGCTGATGTCGATGGCTATTTTCTCGCAGTCTTCTTCCTTTGACTTTGGGATTCCTGAGATCTCAACCATCTCCCTCCGTCCGTACTGCTCAAGGTCATCAATGCTTTTGGCTCTGATCTGGTCTCTTCTTTCCAACTCCTTGATCCGACTGAATAATTTTTTGTTTTCATCTCTTAAGTTCGTGTTTTCTTTCAAGACATGATTAACTTGGGCATCAAATGTATCGTATCGTTTGCTGAGGAATTCCTGTGACTTTTCGATGGCTTGCAGTTTAACGTCAACTTCGGAGAACTTCGATTTGATCAAACCATTAAATTCTTCTTTCAGGCTGTTAATAGAAGACTCGATCTGCAACTTTAAAACGTTTCCAATCCTTGACTCGAATTCGCTGAGTGTTTTTTTGAACAAATCATTCATTTCTTTCATATTTTCCATTCCGGAACTTTAGAACACCGTTTAAGATTAAAAGTAAAAAAGAGCATAATATAGAATTTGAAAAAAAAATAATAATTATAATAAAATATAGCTTCAACCAAGGCCACGAAGGTTAAAAGTCTCTTTCATGTTTCCGATCGCGAGAACACGTCTGCACTCTAGCACTCCGGAAACCAAAAAGGAAGATGCAGTTTAGGGTTTCATTGGTAGAAGCCATAGTTCGTATACACTACACTTGGATATCTTGAAAAAGTATCATATACAATGACAGTATCAAACAATCAAGAAGATCTAGGTCAGAATATGTTATAAAAAATTGATCTCACTCAGGATTGAACTGAGGACCTTGCGCGTGTTAGGCGCACGTGATAACCACTACACTATGAGATGTTGCTGCTATTATTCAAAAAATTCTTGGCATTATATTTTCAAAGTTAAATAATGTATGAAGTTGTAGTGAAAAAAATCGAGATGGGGGCAGTTTAGGATTTCCTTAGTAAAAGCGATATGTTTTAACAACTACATTGTGTTGTCTTGAAAATGTACCAATTGCAATGACAGGATCAAACGGTCAACGAAGTTTACTTAAGATTATGTTATAAAAATTGATCTCACTCAGGATTGAACTGAGGACCTTGCGCGTGTTAGGCGCACATGATAACCACTACACTATGAGATCTTGCTGCTATTGTTCAAAAACAATCTTGGGATTATTTTTTCAAAGTTAAATAATGTATGAAGTTGCAGTGAAAAAAAAATCTGACATGGGGGCAGTTTAGGATTTCCTTAGTAAAAGCGATATGTTTTAACAACTACATTGTGTTGTCTTGAAAATGTATCAATTGCAATGACAGGATCAAACAGTCAATGAAGTTTAGTTAAGATTATGTTATAAAAATTGATCTCACTCAGGATTGAACTGAGGACCTTGCGCGTGTTAGGCGCACGTGATAACCACTACACTATGATATCTTGCTGCTATTGTTCAAAAACAATCTTGGCATTATATTTTCAAAGTTAAATAATGTATGAAGTTGCAGTGAAAAAAAAATCTGAGATGGGGGCAGTTTAGGATTTCCTTAGTAAAAGCGATATGTTTTAACAACTACATTGTGTTGTCTTGAAAATGTATCAATTGCAATGACAGGATCAAACAGTCAATGAAGTTTAGTTAAGATTATGTTATAAAAATTGATCTCACTCAGGATTGAACTGAGGACCTTCTGCGTGTTAGGCGCACGTGATAACCACTACACTATGAGATCTTGCTGCTATTGTTCAAAAACAATCTTGGCATTATATTTTCAAAGTTAAATAATGTATGAAGTTGCAGTGAAAAAAAGATCTGAGATGGGGGCAGTTTAGGATTTCCTTAGTAAAAGCGATATGTTTTAACAACTACATTGTGTTGTCTTGAAATTGTATCAATTGCAATGACAGGATCAAATGGTCAAGGAAATTTAGTTAACATTATGAAATGAAAAATTGATCTCACTCAGGATTGAAATGAGGACCTTGCGTGTGTGAGGCGCACGTGATAACCACTACACTATCAGATCTAGTTGCAACTTTTTGAGAACAGTCATTGCATCATATTCTTAAAGTAAAATAATTTGTGAATTTTCATTAAAAAACGATGTCATTAGGATGCAGTTTAGGGTTTCATTAGTAGAAGCCATAGTTCGTATACACTACACTATGATATCTTGAAAAAGTATCATATACAATGACAGTATCAAACAATCAAGCAGATCCAGGTCAGAATATGTTATAAAAAATTGATCTCACTCAGGATTGAACTGAGGACCTTGCGTGTGTTAGGCACACGTGATAACCACTACACTATGAAATCTTGCTGCTATTGTTCAAAAACAATCTTGGCATTATATTTTCAAAGTTAAATAATGTATGAACTTGTAGTGAAAAAAAAAATCTGAGATGGGGGCAGTTTAGGATTTCCTTAGTAAAAGCGATATGTTTTAACAACTACATTGTGTTGTCTTGAAAATGTATCAATTGCAATGACAGGATCAAACGGTCAATGAAGTTTAGTTAAGATTATGTTATAAAAATTGATCTCACTCAGGATTGAACTGAGGACCTTACGCGTGTAAGGCGCACGTGATAACCACTACACAATGAGATCTTGCTGCTATTGTTCAAAAACAATCTTGGCATTATATTTTCAAAGTTAAATAATGTATGAAGTTGCAGTGAAAAAAAAATCTGAGATGGGGGCAGTTTAGGATTTCCTTAGTAAAAGCGATATGTTTTAACAACTACATTGTGTTGTCTTGAAAATGTATCAATTGCAATGACAGAATCAAACAGTCAATGAAGTTTAGTTAAGATTATGTTATAAAAATTGATCTCACTCAGGATTGAACTGAGGACCTTGCGCGTGTTAGGCGCACGTGATAACCACTACACTATGATATCTTGCTGCTATTGTTCAAAAACAATCTTGGCATTATATTTTCAAAGTTAAATAATGTATGAAGTTGCAGTGAAAAAAAAATCTGAGATGGGGGCAGTTTAGGATTTCCTTAGTAAAAGCGATATGTTTTAACAACTACATTGTGTTGTCTTGAAATTGTATCAATTGCAATGACAGGATCAAATGGTCAAGGAAATTTAGTTAACATTATGAAATGAAAAATTGATCTCACTCAGGATTGAAATGAGGACCTTGCGTGTGTGAGGCGCACGTGATAACCACTACACTATCAGATCTAGTTGCAACTTTTTGAGAACAGTCATTGCATCATATTCTTAAAGTAAAATAATTTGTGAATTTTCATTAAAAAACGATGTCATTAGGATGCAGTTTAGGGTTTCATTAGTAGAAGCCATAGTTCGTATACACTACACTTTGATATCTTGAAAAAGTATCATATACAATGACAGTATCAAACAATCAAGCAGATCAAGGTCAGAATATGTTATAAAAAATTGATCTCACTCAGGATTGAACTGAGGACCTTGCGTGTGTTAGGCACACGTGATAACCACTACACTATGAAATCTTGCTGTTATTGTTCAAAAACAATCTTGGCATTATATTTTCAAAGTTAAATAATGTATGAAGTTGCAGTGAAAAAAAAATCTGAGATGGGGGCAGTTTAGGATTTCCTTAGTAAAAGCGATATGTTTTAACAACTACATTGTGTTGTCTTGAAAATGTATCAATTGCAATGACAGGATCAAACGGTCAATGAAGTTTAGTTAAGATTATGTTATAAAAATTGATCTCACTCAGGATTGAACTGAGGACCTTGCGCGTGTAAGGCGCACGTGATAACCACTACACTATGAGATCTTGCTGCTATTGTTCAAAAACCATCTTGGCATTATATTTTCAAAGTTAAATAATGTATGAACTTGCAGTGAAAAAAAAATCTGAGATGGGGGCAGTTTAGGATTTCCTTAGTAAAAGCGATATGTTTTAACAACTACATTGTGTTGTCTTGAAAATGTATCAATTGCAATGACAGGATCAAACAGTCAATGAAGTTTAGTTAAGATTATGTTATAAAAATTGATCTCACTCAGGATTGAACTGAGGACCTTGTGCGTGTTAGGTGCACGTGATAACCACTACACTATGAGATCTTGCTGCTATTGTTCAAAAACAATCTTGGCATTATATTTTCAAAGTTAAATAATGTATGAAGTTGCAGTGAAAAAAAATCTGAGATGGGGGCAGTTTAGGATTTCCTTAGTAAAAGCGATATGTTTTAACAACTACATTGTGTTGTCTTGAAATTGTATCAATTGCAATGACAGGATCAAATGGTCAAGGAAATTTAGTTAACATTATGAAATGAAAAATTGATCTCACTCAGGATTGAAATGAGGACCTTGCGTGTGTGAGGCGCACGTGATAACCACTACACTATGAGATCTTGCTGCTAGTGTTCAAAAACAATCTTGGCATTATATTTTCAAAGTTAAATAATGTATGAACTTGCAGTGAAAAAAAAATCTGAGATGGGGGCAGTTTAGGATTTCCTTAGTAAAAGCGATATGTTTTAACAACTACATTGTGTTGTCTTGAAAATGTATCAATTGTAATGACAGGATCAAACGGTCAAGGAAATTTATTTAAGATTATGAAATGAAAAATTGATCTCACTCAGGATTGAACTGAGGACCTTGCGTGTGTGAGGCGCTTGGATAACCACTACACTATGAGATCTTGCTGCTATTGTTCAAAAACAATCTTGGCATTATATTTTCAAAGTTAAATAATGTATGAAGTTGCAGTGAAAAAAAAATCTGAGATGGGGGCAGTTTAGGATTTCCTTAGTAAAAGCGATATGTTTTAACAACTACATTGTGTTTTCTTGAAAATGTATCAATTGCAATGACAGGATCAAACAGTCAATGAAGTTTAGTTAAGATTATGTTATAAAAATTAATCTCACTCAGGATTGAACTGAGGACCTTGTGCGTGTTAGGCGCACGTGATAACCACTACACTATGAGATCTTGCTGCTATTGTTCAAAAACAATCTTGGCATTATATTTTCAAAGTTAAATAATGTATGAAGTTGCAGTGAAAAAAAGATCTGAGATGGGGGCAGTTTAGGATTTCCTTAGTAAAAGCGATATGTTTTAACAACTACATTGTGTTGTCTTGAAATTGTATCAATTGCAATGACAGGATCAAATGGTCAAGGAAATTTAGTTAACATTATGAAATGAAAAATTGATCTCACTCAGGATTGAAATGAGGATCTTGCGTGTGTGAGGCGCACGTGATAACCACTACACTATCAGATCTAGTTGCAACTTTTTGAGAACAGTCATTGCATCATATTCTTAAAGTAAAATAATTTGTGAATTTTATTAAAAAACGATGTCATTAGGATGCAGTTTAGGGTTTCATTAGTAGAAGCCATAGTTCGTATACACTACACTTTGATATCTTGAAAAAGTATCATATACAATGACAGTATCAAACAATCAAGCAGATCCAGGTCAGAATATGTTATAAAAAATTGATCTCACTCAGGATTGAACTGAGGACCTTGCGTGTGTAAGGCGCACGTGATAACCACTACACTATGAGATCTTGCTGCTATTGTTCAAAAACAATCTTGGCATTATATTTTCAAAGTTAAATAATGTATGAAGTTGCAGTGAAAAAAAAATCTGAGATGGGGGCAGTTTAGGATTTCCTTAGTAAAAGCGATATGTTTTAACAACTACATTGTGTTGTCTTGAAAATGTATCAATTGCAATGACAGGATCAAACGGTCAATGAAGTTTAGTTAAGATTATGTTATAAAAATTGATCTCACTCAGGATTGAACTGAGGACCTTGCGCGTGTAAGGCGCACGTGATAACCACTACACTATGAGATCTTGCTGCTATTGTTCAAAAACCATCTTGGCATTATATTTTCAAAGTTAAATAATGTATGAAGTTGCAGTGAAAAAAAAATCTGAGATGGGGGCAGTTTAGGATTTCCTTAGTAAAAGCGATATGTTTTAACAACTACACTTGGATATCTTGAAAAAGTATCATATACAATGACAGTATCAAACAATAAAGAAGATCTAGGTCAGAATATGTTATAAAAAATTGATCTCACTCAGGATTGAACTGAGGACCTTGCGCGTGTTAGGCGCACGTGATAACCACTACACTATGAGATCTTGCTGCTATTATTAAAAAAATTCTTGGCATTATATTTTCAAAGTTAAATAATGTATGAAGTTGCAGTGAAAAAAAAATCTGAGATGGGGGCAGTTTAGGATTTCCTTAGTAAAAGCGATATGTTTTAACAACTACATTGTATTGTCTTGAAAATGTATTAATTGCAATGACAGGATCAAACGGTCAACGAAGTTTAGTTAAGATTATGTTATAAAAATTGATCTCACTCAGGATTGAACTGAGGACCTTGCGCCTGTTAGGCGCACATGATAACCACTACACTATGAGATTTTGCTGCTATTGTTCAAAAATAATCTTGGCATTATATTTTCCAAGTTAAATAATGTATGAAGTTGCAGTGAAAAAAAATCTGAGATGGGGGCAGTTTAGGATTTCCTTAGTAAAAGCGATATGTTTTAACAACTACATTGTGTTGTCTTGAAAATGTATCAATTGCAATGACAGGATCAAACGGTCAATGAAGTTTAGTTAAGATTATGTTATAAAGATTGATCTCACTCAGGATTGAACTGAGGACCTTGCGCGTGTAAGGCGCACGTGATAACCACTAAACTATGAGATCTTGCTGCTATTGTTCAAAAACCATCTTGGCATTATATTTTCAAAGTTAAATAATGTATGAAGTTGCAGTGAAAAAAAAATCTGAGATGGGGGCAGTTTAGGATTTCCTTAGTAAAAGCGATATGTTTTAACAACTACACTTGGATATCTTGAAAAAGTATCATATACAATGACAGTATCAAACAATAAAGAAGATCTAGGTCAGAATATGTTATAAAAAATTGATCTCACTCAGGATTGAACTGAGGACCTTGTGCGTGTAAGGCGCACGTGATAACCACTACACTATGAGATCTTGCTGCTATTATTCAAAAAATTCTTGGCATTATATTTTCAAAGTTAAATAATGTATGAAGTTGCAGTGAAAAAAAAATCTGAGATGGGGGCAGTTTAGGATTTCCTTAGTAAAAGCGATATGTTTTAACAACTACATTGTATTGTCTTGAAAATGTATTAATTGCAATGACAGGATCAAACGGTCAACGAAGTTTAGTTAAGATTATGTTATAAAAATTGATCTCACTCAGGATTGAACTGAGGACCTTGCGCGTGTTAGGCGCACATGATAACCACTACACTATGAGATTTTGCTGCTATTGTTCAAAAACAATCTTGGCATTATATTTTCCAAGTTAAATAATGTATGAAGTTGCAGTGAAAAAAAAATCTGAGATGGGGGCAGTTTAGGATTTCCTTTGTAAAAGCGATATGTTTTAACAACTACATTGTGTTGTCTTAAAAATGTATCAATTGCAATGACAGGATCAAACGGTCAATGAAGTTTAGTTAAGATTATGTTATAAAAATTGATCTCACTCAGGAGTGAACTGAGGACCTTGCGCATGTTAGGCGCACGTGATAACCACTACACTATGAGATCTTGCTGCTATTGTTCAAAAACAATCTTGGCATTATATTTAACGTTAAATTATGTATGAAGTTGTAGTGAGAAAACGATTTTCGAAAGGGGGCAGTTTAGGATTTCCGGAGTAAAGGCAATAGGTTTTATTAACTACACTGTGATATCTTGAAAAATTATCATATACAATGACAGTATCAAACAATCAAGCAAATTAAGGTCAGAATATGTTATAAAAAATTTATCTCACTCAGGATTGAAATGAGGACCTTGCGTGTGTGAGGGCACGTGATAACCACTACACTATCAGATCTAGTTGCAACTTTTTGAGAACAGTCATTGCATCATATTCTTAAAGTAAAATAATTTTTGAATTTTCATTAAAAAACGATGTCATTAGGATGCAGTTTAGGGTTTCATTAGTAGAAGCCATAGTTCGTATACACTACACTTTGATATCTTGAAAAAGTATCATATACAATGACAGTATCAAACAATCAAGCAGATCCAGGTCAGAATATGTTATAAAAAATTGATCTCACTCAGGATTGAACTGAGGACCTTGCGTGTGTTAGGCACACGTGATAACCACTACACTATGAAATCTTGCTGCTATTGTTCAAAAACAATCTTGGCATTATATTTTCAAAGTTAAATAATGTATGAAGTTGCAGTGAAAAAAAAAATCTGAGATGGGGGCAGTTTAGGATTTCCTTAGTAAAAGCGATATGTTTTAACAACTTCATTGTGTTGTCTTGAAAATGTATCAATTGCGATGACAGGATCAAACGGTCAATGAAGTTTAGTTAAGATTATGTTATAAAAATTGATCTCACTCAGGATTGAACTGAGGACCTTGCGCGTGTAAGGCCCACGTGATAACCACTACACTATGAGATCTTGCTGCTATTGTTCAAAAACCATCTTGGCATTATATTTTCAAAGTTAAATAATGTATGAAGTTGCAGTGAAAAAAAAATCTGAGATGGGGGCAGTTTAGGATTTCCTTAGTAAAAGCGATATGTTTTAACAACTACACTTGGATATCTTGAAAAAGTATCATATACAATGACAGTATCAAACAATAAAGAAGATCTAGGTCAGAATATGTTATAAAAAATTGATCTCACTCAGGATTGAACTGAGGACCTTGCACGTGTTAGGCGCACATGATAACCACTACACTATGAGATTTTGCTGCTATTGTTCAAAAATAATCTTGGCATTATATTTTCCAAGTTAAATAATGTATGAAGTTGCAGTGAAAAAAAAATCTGAGATGGGGACAGTTTAGGATTTCCTTAGTAAAAGCGATATGTTTTAACAACTACATTGTGTTGTCTTGAAAATGTATCAATTGCAATGACAGGATCAAACGGTCAATGAAGTTTAGTTAAGATTATGTTATAAAAATTGATCTCACTCAGGAGTGAACTGAGGACCTTGCGCATGTTAGGCGCACATGATAACCACTACACTATGAGATCTTGCTGCTATTGTTCAAAAACAATCTTGGCATTATATTTTCAAAGTTAAATAATGTATGAAGTTGCAGTGAAAAAAAATCTGAGATGGGGGCAGTTTAGGATTTCCGTAGTAAAAGCGATATGTTTTAACAACTACATTGTGTTGTCTTGAAAATGTATCAATTGCAATGACAGGATCAAACGGTCAAGGAAATTTAGTTAAGATTATGAAAGGAAAAATGATCTCACTCAGGATTGAACTGAGGACCTTGTGCGTGTGAGGCGCACGTGATGACCACTACACTATGAGATCTTGCTGCTATTGTTCCAAAACAATCTTGGCATTATATTTTCAAAGTTAAATAATGTATGAACTTGCAGTGAAAAAAAAATCTGAGATGGGGGCAGTTTAGGATTTCCTTAGTAAAAGCGATATGTTTTAACAACTACATTGTGTTGTCTTGAAAATGTATCAATTGTAATGACAGGATCAAACGGTCAAGAAAATTTAGTTAACATTATGAAATGAAAAATTGATCTCACTCAGGATTGAAATGAGGACCTTGCGTGTGTGAGGCGCTTGGATAACCACTACACTATGACATCTGGTTGCAATTTTTTGAGAACAGTCATTGCATCATATTCTTAAAGTAAAATAATTTTTTTAATTTTCATTAAGAAACGATGTCATTAGGATGCAGTTTAGGGTTTCATTGGTAGAAGCCATAGTTCGTATACACTACACTTGGATATCTTGAAAAAGTATCATATACAATGACAGTATCAAACAATCAAGAAGATCTAGGTCAGAATATGTTATAAAAAATTGATCTCACTCAGGATTGAACTGAGGACCTTGTGCGTGTGAGGCGCACGTGATAACCACTACACTATGAGATCTTGCTGCTATTGTTCAAAAACAATCTTGGCATTATATTTTCAAAGTTAAATAATGTATGAACTTGCAGTGAAAAAAAAATCTGAGATGGGGGCAGTTTAGGATTTCCTTAGTAAAAGCGATATGTTTTAACAACTACATTGTGTTGTCTTGAAAATGTATCAATTGTAATGACAGGATCAAACGGTCAAGGAAATTTAGTTAAGATTATGTAATGAAAAATTGATCTCACTCAGGATTGAACTGAGGACCTTGCGTGTGTGAGGCGCTTGGATAACCACTACACTATGAGATCTGGTTGCAATTTTTTGAGAACAGTCATTGCATCATATTCTTAAAGTAAAATAATTTTTTTAATTTTCATTAAGAAACGATGTCATTAGGATGCAGTTTAGGGTTTCATTGGTAGAAGCCATAGTTCGTATACACTACACTTGGATATCTTGAAAAAGTATCATATACAATGACAGTATCAAACAATCAAGAAGATCTAGGTCAGAATATGTTATAAAAAATTGATCTCACTCAGGATTGAACTGAGGACCTTGCGCGTGTTAGGCGCACGTGATAACCACTACACTATGAGAAAATGCTGCTATTATTCAAAAAATTCTTGGCATTATATTTTGAAAGTTAAATAATGTATGAAGTTGTAGTGAAAAAAAATCTTAGATGGGGGCAGTTTAGGATTTCCTTAGTAAAAGCGATATGTTTTAACAACTACATTGTGTTGTCTTGAAAATGTATCAATTGCAATGACAGGATCAAAGGGTCAACGAAGTTTACTTAAGATTATGTTATAAAAATTGATCTCACTCAGGATTGAACTGAGGACCTTGCGCGTGTTAGGCGCACATGATAACCACTACACTATGAGATCTTGCTGCTATTGTTCAAAAACAATCTTGGGATTATATTTTCAAAGTTAAATAATGTATGAAGTTGCAGTGAAAAAAAAATCTGAGATGGGGGCAGTTTAGGATTTCCTTAGTAAAAGCGATATGTTTTAACAACTACATTGTGTTGTCTTGAAAATGTATCAATTGCAATGACAGGATCAAACGGTCAAGGAAATTTAGTTAACATTATGAAATGAAAAATTGATCTCACTCAGGATTGAAATGAGGACCTTGCGTGTGTGAGGCGCACGTGATAACCACTACACTATCAGATCTAGTTGCAACTTTTTGAGAACAGTCATTGCATCATATTCTTAAAGTAAAATAATTTGTAATTTTCATTGAAAAACGATGTCATTAGGATGCAGTTTAGGGTTTCATTAGTAGAAGCCATAGTTCGTATACACTACACTTTGATATCTTGAAAAAGTATCATATACAATGACAGTATCAAACAATCAAGCATATCCAGGTCAGAATATGTTATAAAAAATTGATCTCACTCAGGATTGAACTGAGGACCTTGTGCGTGTTAGGCGCACGTGATAACCACTACACTATGAGATCTTGCTGCTATTGTTCAAAAACAATCTTTGCATTATATTTTCAAAGTTAAATAATGTATGAAGTTGCAGTGAAAAAAAAATCTGAGATGGGGGCAGTTTAGGATTTCCTTAGTAAAAGCGATATGTTTTAACAACTACATTGTGTTGTCTTGAAAATGTATCAATTGCAATGACAGGATCAAACGGTCAAGGAAATTTAGTTAAGATTATGAAATGAAAAATTGATCTCACTCAGGATTGAACTGAGGACATTGCGCGTGTAAGGCGCAAGTGATAACCACTACACTATGAGATCTTGCTGCTATTGTTCAAAAACCATCTTGGCATTATATTTTCAAAGTTGAATAATGTATGAAGTTGCAGTGAAAAAAAAATCTGAGATGGGGGCAGTTTAGGATTTCCTTAGTAAAAGCGATATGTTTTAACAACTACACTTGGATATCTTGAAAAAGTATCATATACAATGACAGTATCAAACAATAAAGAAGATCTACGTCAGAATATGTTATAAAAAATTGATCTCACTCAGGATTGAACTGAGGACCTTGCGCGTGTTAGGCGCACGTGATAACCACTACACTATGAGATCTTGCTGCTATTATTCAAAAAATTCTAGGCATTATATTTTCAAAGTTAAATAATGTATGAAGTTGCAGTGAAAAAAAAATCTGAGATGGGGGCAGTTTAGGATTTCCTTAGTTAAAGCGATACGTTTTAACAACTACATTTTATTGTCTTGAAAATGTATCAATTGCAATGACAGGATCAAACCGTCAATGAAGTTTAGTTAAGATTATGTTATAAAAATTGATCTCACTCAGGATTGAACTGAGGACCTTGCGCGTGTTAGGCGCACATGATAACCACTACACTATGAGATTTTGCTGCTATTGTTCAAAAATAATCTTGGCATTATATTTTCAAAGTTAAATAATGTATTAAGTTGGAGTGAAAAAAAAATCTGAGATGGGGGCAGTTTAGGATTTCCTTAGTAAAAGCGATATGTTTTAACAACTACATTGTGTTGTCTTGAAAATGTATCAATTGCAATGACAGGATCAAACGGTCAATGAAGTTTAGTTAAGATTATGTTATAAAAATTGATCTCACTCAGGAGTGAACTGAGGACCTTGCGCATGTTAGGCGCACGTGATAACCACTACACTATGAGATCTTGCTGCTATAGTTCAAAAACAATCTTGGCATTATATTTTCAAAGTTAAATAATGTATGAAGTTGCAGTGAAAAAAAATCTGAGATGGGGGCAGTTTAGGATTTCCTTAGTAAAAGCGATATGTTTTAACAACTACATTGTGTTGTCTTGAAAATGTATCAATCGCAATGACAGGATCAAACGGTCAAGGAAATTTAGTTTAGATTATGAAAGGAAAAATTGATCTCACTCAGGATTGAACTGAGGACCTTGCGCGTGTGAGGCGCACGTGATAACCACTACACTATGAGATCTTGCTGCTATTGTTCAAAAACAATCTTGGCATTATATTTTCAAAGTTAAATAATGTATGAACTTGCAGTGAAAAAAAAATCTGAGATGGGGGCAGTTTAGGATTTCCTTAGTAAAAGCGATATGTTTTAACAACTACATTGTGTTGTCTTGAAAATGTATCAATTGTAATGACAGGATCAAACGGTCAAGGAAATTTAGTTAAGATTATGAAATGAAAAATTGATCTCACTCAGGATTGAACTGAGGACCTTGCGTGTGTGAGGCGCTTGGATAACCACTACACTATGAGATCTGGTTGCAACTTTTTGAGAACAGTCATTGCATCTCATCTTAAAGTAAAATAATTTTTTTAATTTTCATTAAGAAACGATTTCATTTCATTTCATTTCATTTCATTTCATTTATTTAAGGAGGGTAGCCCTTTCAGCTAATGCTGGTTTAACAAGGGGCCCTCCAATAAAAACATAAATTACAATTATAAAATACTCTAAAGCTAATTATTAAATATAGACTACAGTTAAATACTTAATTGGCAAAAATAAATAAATAGACAAATTAAAGAGAAGAAACTCTAAATATCAATTGATTTTTTAAAGATATTTAGAGAGGATGCCTTTTTTGACTCAGCTGAGAGGCTATTCCACAATGTTGCTCCCCTAAAAGAAAAACATTTCTGCCCATTGGCTGATGTTTTCTTTGGCAGCCTCAGATCAGTCTCTGTGTTTCTGAGGCAACGGGAGGAACATTGTGAATTTCTGTTGAAAAGACTACCCAAGTATTGTGGAGCCAGCTCATTTAGTGACTTGAAGACCATTGTTTTAGACTCAATGTTGATGAGTTGGCTGATGGTCTTCCAGCCCAATTTTTCAATAAGTGGCCCACCTGGGGCATCAAAGCTGCTATTTGTCAAAATTCGAGCAGCTCGGTTCTGAAGTTTCTGTAGCTGGTTAATCCCAGTGACGCCACAGCAGCCCCAAACAGAACAACAGTATCGAAAGTGAGGCTCAACAATGCTTGTGTAGAGAGTCTTCAAAGTTTCCATTGGAAGGTACTTTTTTGCATGTTTTAAAAAGGCAATTGCTCTAGAAGCTTTGGTAGAAATAGCTTTAATTTGCTCTTTCCAGTCCAAAGAAGAATCTATTTCAATACCTAGGTACTTTGTTTGTAGAACTACATCAAGATCATTGCCTCGGATGTTTAATTCAAAATTCTGATCTGCGCGTTTTAAAACGTTTTGTTTTTGCTTGGTTGTTACAAGCATTGAGTGGGTTTTAGCAACATTCAAGGAAAGTTTATTGCCTTGAAGCCAAGTGTCCAGTTTTGCCAGATCATTGTTTATAGCCCCATTCAGCTGAGTCATGCTTGATGCCTGGTGGCAGAGACTGGTGTCGTCAGCATACATGGACACAGTAGAGCCTTTGACAGCCTGTGGTAGATCATTGATGTAGATAAGGAAGAGAAGGGGTCCAAGACAAGAGCCTTGTGGTACCCCCACTTCAATATCATCTAAGCCTGAACAAACCCCATTAACCCGGCAGAATTGTTTGCGGTTGGATAGGTAGGACCTGAACCATGACAATTCCCTCTGACAAACGCCATACATTTGAAGCTTTTCACAGAGGATGTCATGATCAACAGTATCAAATGCCTTTTTCAAATCGATAAATACTAGTCCTACAAGCTGTCCAAGGTCAAGACCGCTGTACCAGTCATCCGTGTTTTTAAGTAAACAGCTTAGCGTTGAATGAAGACGCCGAAAACCAGATTGGTTTGGAGATAATAGATCATTATCAGTCATATACTGGTACAGCTGATCATAAACTAGCTTTTCAAAGAACGATGTCATTAGGATGCAGTTTAGGGTTTCATTGGTAGAAGCCATAGTTCGTATACACTACACTTGGATATCTTGAAAAAGTATCATATACAATGACAGTATCAAACAATCAAGAAGATCTAGGTCAGAATATGTTATAAAAAATTGATCTCACTCAGGATTGAACTGAGGACCTTGCGCGTGTTAGGCGCACGTGATAACCACTACACTATGAGATGTTGCTGCTATTATTCAAAAAATTCTTGGCATTATATTTTCAAAGTTAAATAATGTATGAAGTTGTAGTGAAAAAAAATCTGAGATGGGGGCAGTTTAGGATTTCCTTAGTAAAAGCGATATGTTTTAACAACTACATTGTGTTGTCTTGAAAATGTATCAATTGCAATGACAGGATCAAACGGTCAACGAAGTTTAGTTAAGATTATGTTATAAAAATTGATCTCACTCAGGATTGAACTGAGGACCTTGCGCGTGTTAGGCGCACATGATAACCACTACACTATGAGATCTTGCTGCTATTGTTCAAAAACAATCTTGGCATTATATTTTCAAAGTTAAATAATGTATGAAGTTGCAGTGAAAAAAAAATCTGAGATGGGGGCAGTTTAGGATTTCCTTAGTAAAAGCGATATGTTTTAACAACTACATTGTGTTGTCTAGAAATTGTATCAATTGCAATGACAGGATCAAACGGTCAAGGAAATTTAGTTAAGATTATGAAATGAAAAATTGATCTCACTCAGGATTGAACTGAAGACGTTGCGCGTGTGAGGCGCAGGTGATAACCACTACACTATGAGATCTTGCTGCTATTGTTCAAAAACCATCTTGGCATTATATTTTCAAAGTTAAATAATGTATGAAGTTGCAGTGAAAAAAAAATCTGAGGTGGGGGCAGTTTAGGATTTCCTTAGTAAAAGCGATATGTTTTAACAACTACATTGTGTTGTCTTGAAAATGTATCAATTGCAATGACAGGATCAAACGGGCAACGAAGTTTAGTTAAGATTATGTTATAAAAATTGATCTCACTCAGGATTGAACTGAGGACCTTGCGCGTGTTACCCGCTCATGATAACCACTACACTATGAGATCTTGCTGCTATTGTTCAAAAACAATCTTGGTATTATATGTTCAAAGTTAAATAATGTATGAAGTTGCAGTGAAAAAAAAATCTGAGGTGGGAGCAGTTTAGGATTTCCTTAGTAAAAGCGATATGTTTTAACAACTACATTGTGTTGTCTTGAAAATGTATCAATTGCAATGACAGGATCAAACGGGCAACGAAGTTTAGTTAAGATTATGTTATAAAAATTGATCTCACTCAGGATTGAATGGGGACCTTGCGCGTGTTAGGCGCACATGATAACCACTACACTATGAGATCTTGCTGCTATTGTTCAAAAACAATCTTGGCATTATATTTTCAAAGTTAAATGATGTATGAAGTTGCAGTGAAAAAAAAATCTAAGATTGGGGCAGTTTAGGATTTCCTTAGTAAAAGCGATATGTTTTAACAACTACATTGTGTTGTCTTGAAAATGTATCAATTGCAATGACAGGATCAAACGGTCAAGGAAATTTAGTTAAGATTATGAAATGAAAAATTGATCTCACTCAGGATTGAACTGAGGACCTTGAGCGTGTGAGGCGCACGTGATAACCACTACACTATGAGATCTTGCTGCTATTGTTCAAAAACCATCTTGGCATTATATTTTCAAAGTTAAATAATGTATGAAGTTGCAGTGAAAAAAGATCTGAGATGGGGGCAGTTTAGGATTTCCTTAGTAAAAGCGATATGTTTTAACAACTACATTGTGTTGTCTTGAAAATGTATCAATTGCAATGACAGGATCAAAGGGTCAACGAAGTTTAGTTAAGATTATGTTATAAAAATTGATCTCACTCAGGATTGAACTGAGGACCTTGCGCGTGTTAGGCGCTCATGATAACCACTACACTATGAGATCTTGCTGCTATTGTTCAAAAACGATCTTGGTATTATATGTTCAAAGTTAAATAATGTATGAAGTTGCAGTGAAAAAAATCTGAGATGGGGGCAGTTTCGGATTTCCTTTGTAAAAGCGAAATGTTTTAACAACTACATTGTGTTGTCTTGAAAATGTATCAATTGCAATGACAGGATCAAACGGTCAAGGAAATTTAGTTAAGATTATGAAATGAAAAATTGATCTCACTCAGGATTGAACTGAGGACCTTGCGCGTGTGAGGCGCACGTGATAACCACTACACTATGAGATATTGTTGCTATTGTTCAAAAACCATCTTGGAATTATATTTTCAAAGTTAAATAATGTATGAAGTTGCAGTGAAAAAAAAATCTGAGATGGGGGCAGTTTAAGATTTCCTTAGTAAAAGCGATATGTTTTAACAACTACATTGTGTTGCCTTGAAAATGTATCAATTGCAATGACAGGATCAAATGGTCAAGGAAATTTAAATAAGATTATGAAATGAAAAATTGATCTCACTCAGGATTGAACTGAGGACCTTGCGCGTGTGAGGCGCACGTGATAACCACTACACTATGAGATCTGGATGCAACTTTTTGAGAACAGTTATTGCATCATATTCTTAAAGTAAAATAATTTTTGAATTTTCATTAAAAAACGATGTCATTAGGATGCAGTTTAGGGTTTCATTAGTAGAAGCCATAGTTCGTATACACTACACTTGGATATCTTGAAAAAGTATCATATACAATGACAGTATCAAACAATCAAGAAGATCTAGGTCAGAATATGTTAGAAAAAATTGATCTCACTCAGGATTGAACTGAGGACCTAACGCGTGTTAGGCGCACGTGATAACCACTACACTATGAGACCTTGCTGCTATTATTCAAAAAATTCTTGGCATTATATTTTCAAAGTTAAATAATGTATGAAGTTGTAGTGAGAAAACGATTTTCGAAAGGGGGCAGTTTAGGATTTTTTCGGAGTAAAGGCAATAGGTTGTATTAACTACACTGTGATATCTTGAAAAATTATCATATACAATGACAGTATCAAACAATCAAGCAAATTTAGGTCAGAATGTGTTATGAAAAATTGATCTCACTCAGGATTGAACTAAGGACCTTGCGCGTGTTAGACGCACGTGATAACCACTACACTATGAGACCTTGCTGCTATTATTCAAAAAATTCTTGGCATTATATTTTCAAAGTTAAATAATGTATGAAGTTTTAGTGATAAAACGATTTTCGAAAGGGGGCAGTTTAGGATTTCCGGAGTAAAGGCAATGATTGTATTAACTACACTGTGATATCTTGAAAAATTATCATATACAATGACAGTATCAAACAATCAAGCAAATTTAGGTCAGAATATGTTATGAAAAATTGATCTCACTCAGGATTGAACTGAGGACCTTGCGTGTGTTAGGCGCACGTGATAACCACTACACTATGAGATCTTGCTGCTATTATTCAAAAACAATCTTGGCATTATATTTTCAAAGTTAAATAATGTATGAAGTTGCAGTGAAAAAAAATCTGAGATGGGGGCAGTTTAGAATTTCCTTAGTAAAAGCGATATGTTTTAACAACTACATTGTGTTGTCTTGAAAATGTATCAATTGCAATGACAGGATCAAACGGTCAAGGAAATTTAGTTAAGATTATGAAATGAAAAATTGATCTCACTCAGGATTGAACTGAGGACCTTGCGCGTGTGAGGCGCACGTGATAACCACTACACTATGAGATCTTGCTGCTATTGTCCAAAAACAATCTTCGCATTATATTTTCAAAATTAAATAATTATCAAGTTGCAGTGAAAAAAAAATCTGAGATGGGGGCAGTTTAGGATTTCCTTAGTAAAAGCGATATGTTTTAACAACTACATTGTGTTGTCTTGAAAATGTATCAATTGCAATGACAGGATCAAACGGTCAAGGAAATTTAGTTAAGATTATGAAATGAAAAATTGATCTCACTCAGGATTGAACTGAGGACCTTGCGCGTGTGAGGCGCACGTGATAACCACTACACTATGAGATCTGGTTGTAACTTTTTGAGAACAGTCATTGCATCATATTCTTAAAGTAAAATAATTTTTGAATTTTCATTAAAAAACGATGTCATTAGGATGCAGTTTAGGGTTTCATTGGTAGAAGCCAAGAAGGATTTCATAGTTTGTATACACTTCACTTGGATATCTTAAAAAGTATCAAATACAATGACAGTATCAAACAATCAAGAAGATCTAGGTCAGAATATGTTATAAAAAATTGATCTCACTCAGGATTGAACTGAGGACCTTGCGCGTGTTAGGCGCACGTGATAACCACTACACTATTAGATCTTGCTGCTATTGTTCAAAAACAATCTTGGCATTATATTTACAAAGTTAAATAATGTATGAAGTTGCAGTGAAAAAAAAATCGGAGATGGGGGCAGTTTAGGATTTCCTTAGTAAAAGCGATATGTTTTAACAACTACCTTGTGCTCTCTTGAAAATGTATCAATTGCAATGACAGGATCAAACGGTCAAGGAAATTTAGTTAACATTATGAAATGAAAAATTGATCTCACTCAGGATTGAACTGAGGACCTTGCGTGTGTGAGGCGCACGTGATAACCACTACACTATGAGATCTAGTTGCAACTTTTCGAGAACAGTCATTGCATCATATTGTTAAAGTAAAATAATTTTTGAATTTTCATTAAAAAACGATGTCATTAGGATGAAGTTTAGGGTTTCATTAGTAGAAGCCATAGTTCGTATACACTACACTTTGATATCTTGAAAAAGTATCATATATAATGACAGTATCAAACAATCAAGCAGATATAGGTCAGAATATGTTATAAAAAATTGATCTCACTCAGGATTGAACTGAGGACCTTGCGCGTGTTAGGCGCACGTGATAACCACTACACTATGAGATCTTGCTACTATTATTCAAAAAATTCTTGGCATTATATTTTCAAAGTTAAATAATGTATAAAGTTGTAGTGAGAAAACGATTTTCGAAAGGGGGCAGTTTAGGATTTCCGGAGTAAAGGCAATAGGTTGTATTAACTACACTGTGATATCTTGAAAAAGTATCATATACAATGACAGTATCAAACAATCAAGGAGATCCAGGTCAGAATATGTTATAAAAAATTGAACTCACTCAGGATTGAACTGAGGACCTTGCGTTTGTTAGGTGCAAGTGATAACCACTACACTATGAGATCTTGCTGCTATCATTAAAAAAATTCTTCGCATTATATTTTCAAAGTTAAATAATGTATGAAGTTGTAGTGAGAAAACGATTTTCGAAAGGGGGCAGTTTATGATTTCCGGAGTAAAGGCAATAGGTTGTATTAACTACACTGTGATATCTTGAAAAAGTATCATATACAATGACAGTATCAAACAATCAAGCAAATTTAGGTCAGAATATGTTATAAAAAATTGATCTCACTCAGGATTGAACTGAAGACCTTGCGCGTGTTAGGCGCACGTGATAACCACTACACTATGAGATCTTGCTGCTATTGTTCAAAAACAATCTTGGCATTATATTTTCAAAGTTATATAATGTATGAAGTTGCAGTGAAAAAAAAATCTGAGATGGGGGCAGTTTAGCATTTCCTTAGTAAAAGCAATATGTTTTAACAACTACATTGTGTTGTCTTGAAAATGTATCAATTGCAATGACAGGATCAAACGGTCAATGAAGTTTAGTTAAGATTATGTTATAAAAATTGATCTCACTCAGGATTGAACTGAGGACCTTGCACGTGTTAGGCGCACGTGATTACCACTACACTATGAGATCTTGCCGCTATTGTTCAAAAACAATCTTGGCATTATATTTTCATAGTTAAATAATGTATGAAGTTGCAGTGAAAAAAAAATCTGAGATGGGGGCAGTTTAGGATTTCCTTAGTAAAAGCGATATGTTTTAACAACTACATTGTGTTGTCTTGAAAATGTATCAATTGCAATGACAGGATCAAACGGTCAAGGAAATTTAGTTAAGATTATGAAATGAAAAATTGATCTCAATCAGGATTGAACTGAGGACCTTGTGCGTGTGAGGCACACGTGAAAACCACTACACTATGATATCTGGTTGCAACTTTTTGAGAACAGTCATTGCATCATATTCTTAAAATAAAATAATTTTTGAATTTTCATTTAAAAACGATGTCATTAGGATGCAGTTTAGGGTTTCATTAGTAGAAGCCATAGTTCGTATACACTACACTTGGATATCTTGAAAAAGTATCATATACAATGACAGTATCAAACAATCAAGAAGATCTAGGTCAGAATATGTTATAAAAAATTGATCTCACTCAGGATTGAACTGAGGACCTTGCGCGTGTAAGGCGCACTTGATAACAACTACACTATGAGATCTTGCTGCTATTATTCAAAAAATTCTTGGTATTTTATTTTCAAAGTGAAATATTGTATGAAGTTGTAGTGAGAAAACGATTTTCGAAAGGGGGCAGTTTAGGATTTCTGGAGAAAAGGCAATAGGTTGTATTAACTACACTGTGATATCTTGAAAAATTATCATATACAATGACAGTATCAAACAATCAAGCAAATTTAGGTCAGAATATGTTATAAAAAATTAATCTCACTCAGGATTGAACTGAGGACCTTGCGCGTGTTAGGCGCAAGTGATAACCACTACACCATGATATCTTGCTACTATTGTTCAAAAACAATCTTGGCATTATATTTTCAAAGTTAAATAATGTATGAAGTTGCAGTGAAAAAAAAATCTGAGATGGGGGCAGTTTAGGATTTCCTTTGTAAAAGCAATATGTTTTAACAACTACATTGTGTTGTCTTGAAAATGTATCAATTGCAATGACAGGATCAAACGGTCAAGGAAATTTAGTTAAGATTATAAAATGAAAAATTGATCTCACTCAGGATTGAACAGAGGACCTTGCGTGTGTGAGGCGCACGTGATAACCACTACACTATGAGATCTGGTTGCAACTTTTTGAGAACAGTCATTGAGTCATATTCTTAAAGTAAAATAATTTTTGAATTTTCATTAAAAAACGATGTCATTAGGATGCAGTTTAGGGTTTCATTAGTAGAAGCCATAGTTCGTATACACTACACTTTGATAGCTTGAAAAAGTATCATATACAATGACAGTATCAAACAATCAAGCAGATCTAGGTCAGAATATGTAATAAAAAATTGATCTCACTCAGGATTGAACTGAGGACCTTGCGCGTGTTAGGCGCACGTCATAACCACTACAGTATGAGATCTTGCTGCTATTATTCCAAAAATTCTTGGCATTATATTTTCAAAGTTAAATAATGTATGAAGTTGTAGTGAGAAAACGATTTTCGAAAGAAGGCAGTTTATGATTTCCGGAGTAAAGGCAATAGGTTGTATTAACTACACTGTCATATCTTGAAAAATTATCATATACAATGACAGTATCAAACAATCAAGCAAATTTAGGTCAGAATATGTTATAAAAAATTGATCTCACTCAGGATTGAACTGAGGACCTCGCGCATGTTAGGCGCACGTGATAACCACTACACTATGAGATCTTGCTGCTATTGTTCAAAAACCATCTTGGCATTATATTTTCAAAGTTAAATAATGTATGAAGTTGCAGTGAAAAAAAAATCTGAGATGGGAGCAGTTTAGGATTTCCTTAGTAAAAGCGATATGTTTTAACAACTACATTGTGTTGTCTTGAAAATGTATCAATTGCAATAACAGGATCAAACGGTCAAGGAAATTGAGTTAAGATTATGAAATGAAAAATTGATCTTACTCAGGATTGAACTGCGGACCTTGCGTGTGTGAGGCGCACGTGATAACCACTACACTATGAGATCTAGTTGCAATTTTTTGAGAACAGTCATTGGATCATATTCTTAAAGAAAAATAATTTTTGAATTTTCATTAAAAAACGATGTCATTAGGATGCAGTTTAGGGTTTCATTAGTAGAAGCCATAGTTCGTATACACTACACTTGGATATCTTGAAAAAGTATCATATACAATGACAGTATCAAAAACTCAAGAAGATCTAGGTCGGAATATGTTATAAAAATTTGATCTCACTCAGGATTGAACTGAGGACCTTGCGCGTTTTAGGCGCACGTGATAACCACTACACTATGAGTTCTTGCTGCTATTATTCAAAAAATTCTTGGCATTATATTTTCAAAGTTAAATAATGTATGAAGTTGCAGTGAAAAAAAATCTGAGATGGGGGCAGTTTAGGATTTCCTTAGTAAAAGCAATATGTTTTAACAACTACATTGTGTTGTCTTGAAAATGTATCAATTGCAATGACAGGATCAAACGGTCAAGGAAATTTAGTTAAGATTATGAAATGAAAAATTGATCTCACTCAGGATTGAACTGAGGACCTTGCGCGTGTGAGGCGCACGTGATAACCACTACACTATGAGATCTTGCTGCTATTGTTCAAAAACCATCTTGGCATTATATTTTCAAAGTTAAATAATGGATGAAGTTGCAGTGAAAAAAAAATCTGAGATGGGGGCAGTTTAGGATTTCCTTAGTAAAAGCGATATGTTTTAACAACTACATTGTGTTGTCTTGAAAATGTATCAATTGCAATGACAGGATCAAACGGTCAAGGAAATTTAGATAAGATTATGAAATGAAAAATTGATCTCACTCAGGATTGAACTGAGGACCTTGCGCGTGTGAGGCGCACGTGATAACCACTACACTATGAGATTTGGTTGCAATTTTTTGAGAACAGTCATTGCATCATATTCTTAAAGTAAAGTAATTTTTGAATTTTCATTAAAAAACGATGTCATTAGGATGCAGTTTAGGGTTTCCTTAGTAGAAGCCATAGTTCGTATACACTACACTGTGATATCTTGAAAAATTATCATATACAATGACAGTATCAAACAATCAAGCAAATTTAGGTCAGAATGTGTTATGAAAAATTGATCTCACTCAGGATTGAACTAAGGACCTTTCGCGTGTTAGGCGCACGTGATCACCACTACACTATGAGATCTTGCTGCTATTGTTCAAAAACAATCTTGGCATTATATTTAACGTTAAATAATGTATGAAGTTGTAGTGAGAAAACGATTTTCGAAAAGGGGCAGTTTATGCTTTCCGGAGTAAAGGCAATAGGTTGTATTAACTACACTGTGATATCTTGAAAAAGTATCATATACAATGACAGTATCAAACAATCAAGCAGATCCAGGTCAGAATATGTTATAAAAAATTGATCTCACTCAGGATTGAACTGAGGACCTTGCGCGTGTTAGGCGCATGTGATAACCACTACACTATGAGATCTTGCTGCTATTATTCAAAAAATTCTTTGCATTATATTTTCAAAGTTAGATAATTTATGAAGTTGTAGTGAGAAAACGATTTTCGAAAGGGGGCAGTTTATGATTTCCGGAGTAAAGGCAATAGGTTGTATTATCTAAACTGTGATATCTTGAAAAATTATCATATACAATGACAGTATCAAACAATCAAGCAAATTTAGGTCAGAATATGTTATAAAAAATTGATCTCACTCAGGATTCAACTGAGGACCTTGCGCGTGTTAGGCGCACGTGATAACCACTACACTATGAGATCTTGCTGCTATTGTTCAAAAACAATCTTGGCATTATATTTTCAAAGTTAAATAATGTATGAAGTTGCAGTGAAAAAAAAATCTGAGATGGGGTCAGTTTAGGATTTCCTTAGTAAAAGCGATATGTTTTAACAACTACATTGTGTTGTCTTGAAAATGTATCAATTGCAATGACAGGATCAAACGGTCAAGGAAATTTAGTTAAGATTATGAAATGAAAAATTGATCTCACTCAGGATTGAACTGAGGACCTTGCGTGTGTGAGGCGCACGTGATAACCACTACACTATGAGATCTAGTTGCAATTTTTTGAGAACAGTCATTGCATCAGATTCTTAAAGAAAAATAATTTTTGAATTTTCATTAAAAAACGATGTCATTAGGATGCAGTTTAGGGTTTCATTAGTAGAAGCCATAGTTCGTATACACTACACTTGGATATCTTGAAAAAGTATCATATACAATGACAGTATCAAAAAATCAAGAAGATCTAGGTCGGAATATGTTATAAAAATATGATCTCACTCAGGATTGAACTGAGGACCTTGCGCGTTTTAGGCACACGTGATAACCACTACACTATGAGTTCTTGCTGCTATTACTCAAAAAATTCTTGGCATTATATTTTCAAAGTTAAATAATGTATGAAGTTGTAGTGAGAAAACGATTTTCGAAAGGGGGCAGTTTAGGATTTCCAGAGAAAAGGCAATAGGTTGTATTAACTACACTGTGATATCTTGAAAAATTATCATATACAATGACAGTATCAAACAATCAAGCAAATTTAGGTCAGAATATGTTATAAAAAATTGATCTCACTCAGGATTGAACTGAGGACCTTTCGCGTGTCAGGCGCAGGTGATAACCATTACACTATGAGATCTTGCTGCTATTGTTCAAAAACAATCTTGGCATTATATTTTCAAAGTTAAATAATGTATGAAGTTGCAGTGAAAAAAAAATCTGAGATGGGGGCAGTTTAGGATTTCCTTAGTAAAAGCGATATGTTTTAACAACTACATTGTGTTGTCTTGAAAATGTATCAATTGCAATGACAGGATCAAACGGTCAATAAAGTTTAGTTAAGATTATGTTATAAAAATTGATCTCACTCAGGATTGAACTGAGGACCTTGCGCGTGTTAGGCGCACGTGATAACCACTACACTATGAGATCTTGCTGCTATTGTTCAAAACAATCTTGGCATTATATTTTCACAGTTAAATAATGTATGAAGTTGCAGAGAAAAAAATCTGAGATGGGGGCAGTTTAGGATTTCCTTAGTAAAAGCGATATGTGTTAACAACTACATTGTGTTGTCTTGAAAATGTATCGATTGCAATGACAGGATCAAACGGCCAAGGAAATTTAGTTAAGATTATGAAATGAAAAATTGATCTCATTCAGGATTGAACTGAGGACCTTGCGCGTGTGAGGCGCACGTGATAACCACTACACTATGAGATCTTGCTGCTATTGTTCAAAAACAATCTTGGCATTATATTTTCAAAGTGAAATATTTATGAAGTTGCAGTGAAAAAAAAATTTGAGATGGGGGCAGTTTAGGATTTCCTTAGTAAAAGCGATCTGTTTTAACGACTACATTGTGTTGTCTTGAAAATGTATCAATTGCAATGACAGGATCAAACGGTCAAGGAAATTTAGTTAAGATTATGAAATGAAAAATTGATCCCACTCAGGATTGAACTGAGGACCTTGCGCGTGTGAGGCGCACGTGATAACAACTAACATATGAGATCTGGTTGCAACTTTTTGAGAACAGTCATTGCATCATATTCTTAAAGTAAAATAATTTTTGAATTTTCATTAAAAAACGATGTCATTAGGATGCAGTTTAGGGTTTCATTAGTAGAAGCCATAGTTCGTATACACTACACTTGGATATCTTGAAAAAGTATCATATACAATGAAAGTATCAAACAATCAAGAAGATCTAGATCAGAATATGTTATAAAAAATTGATCTCACTCAGGATTGAACTGAGGACCTTGCGCTTGTGAGGCGCACGTGATAACCACTACACTATGAGATCTTGCTGCTATTGTTCAAAAACAATCTTGGCATTATATTTTCAAAGTTAAATAATGTATGAAGTTGCAGTGAAAAAAAATCTGAGATGGGGTCAGTTTAGGATTTCCTTAGTAAAAGCGATATGTTTTAACAACTACATTGTGTTGTCTTGAAAATGTATCAATTGCAATGACAGGATCAAACGGTCAAGGAAATTTAGTTAAGATTATGAAATGAAAAATTGATCTCACTCAGGATTGAACTGAGGACCTTGCGCGTGTGAGGCGCACGTGATAACCACTACACTATGAGATCTTGCTGCTATTGTTCAAAAACCATCTTGGCATTATATTTTCAAAGTTAAATCATGGATGAAGTTACAGTGAAAAAAAATCTGAGATGGGGGCAGTTTAAGATTTTCTTAGTAAAAGCGATATGTTTTAACAACTACATTGTGTTGTCTTGAAAATGTATCAATTGCAATGACAGGGTCAAACGGTCAATGAAGTTTAGTTAAGATTATGTTATAAAAATTGACCTCACTCAGGATTGAACTGAGGACCTTGCTCGTGTTAGGCGCACGTGATAACCACTACACTATTAGATCTTGCTGCTATTGTTCAAAAACAATCTTGGCATTATATTTTCAAAGTTAAATAATGTATGAAGTTGCAGTGAAAAAAAAATCTGAGATGGGGTCAGTTTAGGATTTCCTTAGTAAAAGCGATATGTTTTAACAACTACATTGTGTTGTCTTGAAAATGTATCAATTGCAATGACAGGATCAAACAGTCAAGGAAATTTAGTTAAGATTATGAAATGAAAAATTGATCTCACTCAGGATTGAACTGAGGACCTTGCGTGTGTGAGGCGCACGTGATAACCACTACACTATGAGATCTAGTTGCAATTTTTTGAGAACAGTCATTGCATCATATTCTTAAAGAAAAATAATTTTTGAATTTTCATTAAAAAACGATGTCATTAGGATGCAGTTTAGGGTTTCATTAGTAGAAGCCATAGTTCGTATACACTACACTTGGATATCTTGAAAAAGTATCATATACAATGACAGTATCAAAAAATCAAGAAGATCTAGGTCGGAATATGTTATAAAAATTTGATCTCACTCAGGATTGAACTGAGGACCTTGCGCGTTTTAGGCACACGTGATAACCACTACACTATGAGTTCTTGCTGCTATTACTCAAAAGATTCTTGGCATTATATTTTCAAAGTTAAATAATGTATGAAGTTGTAGTGAGAAAACGATTTTCGAAAGGGGGCAGTTTAGGATTTCCAGAGTAAAGGCAATAGGTTGTATTAACTACACTGTGATATCTTGAAAAATTATCATATACAATGACAGTATCAAACAATCAAGCAAATTTAGGTCAGAATATGTTATAAAAAATTGATCTCACTCAGGATTGAACTGAGGACCTTTCGCGTGTCAGGCGCAGGTGATAACCACTACACTATGAGATCTTGCTGCTATTGTTCAAAAACAATCTTGGCATTATATTTTCAAAGTTAAATAATGTATGAAGTTGCAGTGAAAAAAAAATCTGAGATGGGGGCAGTTTAGGATTTCCTTAGTAAAAGCGATATGTTTTAACAACTACATTGTGTTGTCTTGAAAATGTATCAATTGCAATGACAGGATCAAACGGTCAATAAAGTTTAGTTAAGATTATGTTATAAAAATTGATCTCACTCAGGATTGAACTGAGGACCTTGCGCGTGTTAGGCGCACGTGATAACCACTACACTATGGGATCTTGCTGCTATTGTTCAAAACAATCTTGGCATTATATTTTCAAAGTTAAATAATGTATGAAGTTGCAGTGAAAAAAAAATCTGAGATGGGGGCAGTTTAGGATTTCCTTAGTAAAAGCGATATGTTTTAACAACTACATTGTGTTGTCTTGAAAATGTATCAATTGCAATAACAGGATCAAACGGTCAAGGAAATTGAGTTAAGATTATGAAATGAAAAATTGATCTTACTCAGGATTGAACTGCGGACCTTGCGTGTGTGAGGCGCACGTGATAACCACTACACTATGAGATCTAGTTGCAATTTTTTGAGAACAGTCATTGGATCATATTCTTAAAGAAAAATAATTTTTGAATTTTCATTAAAAAACGATGTCATTAGGATGCAGTTTAGGGTTTCATTAGTAGAAGCCATAGTTCGTATACACTACACTTGGATATCTTGAAAAAGTATCATATACAATGACAGTATCAAAAAATCAAGAAGATCTAGGTCGGAATATGTTATAAAAATTTGATCTCACTCAGGATTGAACTGAGGACCTTGCGCGTTTTAGGCGCACGTGATAACCACTACACTATGAGTTCTTGCTGCTATTATTCAAAAAATTCTTGGCATTATATTTTCAAAGTTAAATAATGTATGAAGTTGCAGTGAAAAAAAATCTGAGATGGGGGCAGTTTAGGATTTCCTTAGTAAAAGCAATATGTTTTAACAACTACATTGTGTTGTCTTGAAAATGTATCAATTGCAATGACAGGATCAAACGGTCAAGGAAATTTAGTTAAGATTATGAAATGAAAAATTGATCTCACTCAGGATTGAACTGAGGACCTTGCGCGTGTGAGGCGCACGTGATAACCACTACACTATGAGATCTTGCTGCTATTGTTCAAAAACCATCTTGGCATTATATTTTCAAAGTTAAATAATGGATGAAGTTGCAGTGAAAAAAAAATCTGAGATGGGGGCAGTTTAGGATTTCCTTAGTAAAAGCGATATGTTTTAACAACTACATTGTGTTGTCTTGAAAATGTATCAATTGCAATGACAGGATCAAACGGTCAAGGAAATTTAGATAAGATTATGAAATGAAAAATTGATCTCACTCAGGATTGAACTGAGGACCTTGCGCGTGTGAGGCGCACGTGATAACCACTACACTATGAGATTTGGTTGCAATTTTTTGAGAACAGTCATTGCATCATATTCTTAAAGTAAAGTAATTTTTGAATTTTCATTAAAAAACGATGTCATTAGGATGCAGTTTAGGGTTTCCTTAGTAGAAGCCATAGTTCGTATACACTACACTGTGATATCTTGAAAAATTATCATATACAATGACAGTATCAAACAATCAAGCAAATTTAGGTCAGAATGTGTTATGAAAAATTGATCTCACTCAGGATTGAACTAAGGACCTTTCGCGTGTTAGGCGCACGTGATCACCACTACACTATGAGATCTTGCTGCTATTGTTCAAAAACAATCTTGGCATTATATTTAACGTTAAATAATGTATGAAGTTGTAGTGAGAAAACGATTTTCGAAAAGGGGCAGTTTATGCTTTCCGGAGTAAAGGCAATAGGTTGTATTAACTACACTGTGATATCTTGAAAAAGTATCATATACAATGACAGTATCAAACAATCAAGCAGATCCAGGTCAGAATATGTTATAAAAAATTGATCTCACTCAGGATTGAACTGAGGACCTTGCGCGTGTTAGGCGCATGTGATAACCACTACACTATGAGATCTTGCTGCTATTATTCAAAAAATTCTTTGCATTATATTTTCAAAGTTAGATAATTTATGAAGTTGTAGTGAGAAAACGATTTTCGAAAGGGGGCAGTTTATGATTTCCGGAGTAAAGGCAATAGGTTGTATTATCTAAACTGTGATATCTTGAAAAATTATCATATACAATGACAGTATAAAACAATCAAGCAGATCCAGGTCAGAATATGTTATAAAAAATTGATCTCACTCAGGATTGAACTGAGGACCTTGCGCGTGTTAGGCGCACGTGATAACCACTACACTATGAGATCTTGCTGCTATTGTTCAAAAACAATCTTGGCATTATATTTTCAAAGTTAAATAATGTATGAAGTTGCAGTGAAAAAAAAATCTGAGATGGGGTCAGTTTAGGATTTCCTTAGTAAAAGCGATATGTTTTAACAACTACATTGTGTTGTCTTGAAAATGTATCAATTGCAATGACAGGATCAAACGGTCAAGGAAATTTAGTTAAGATTATGAAATGAAAAATTGATCTCACTCAGGATTGAACTGAGGACCTTGCGTGTGTGAGGCGCACGTGATAACCACTACACTATGAGATCTAGTTGCAATTTTTTGAGAACAGTCATTGCATCAGATTCTTAAAGAAAAATAATTTTTGAATTTTCATTAAAAAACGATGTCATTAGGATGCAGTTTAGGGTTTCATTAGTAGAAGCCATAGTTCGTATACACTACACTTGGATATCTTGAAAAAGTATCATATACAATGACAGTATCAAAAAATCAAGAAGATCTAGGTCGGAATATGTTATAAAAATATGATCTCACTCAGGATTGAACTGAGGACCTTGCGCGTTTTAGGCACACGTGATAACCACTACACTATGAGTTCTTGCTGCTATTACTCAAAAAATTCTTGGCATTATATTTTCAAAGTTAAATAATGTATGAAGTTGTAGTGAGAAAACGATTTTCGAAAGGGGGCAGTTTAAGATTTCCAGAGAAAAGGCAATAGGTTGTATTAACTACACTGTGATATCTTGAAAAATTATCATATACAATGACAGTATCAAACAATCAAGCAAATTTAGGTCAGAATATGTTATAAAAAATTGATCTCACTCAGGATTGAACTGAGGACCTTTCGCGTGTCAGGCGCAGGTGATAACCATTACACTATGAGATCTTGCTGCTATTGTTCAAAAACAATCTTGGCATTATATTTTCAAAGTTAAATAATGTATGAAGTTGCAGTGAAAAAAAAATCTGAGATGGGGGCAGTTTAGGATTTCCTTAGTAAAAGCGATATGTTTTAACAACTACATTGTGTTGTCTTGAAAATGTATCAATTGCAATGACAGGATCAAACGGTCAATAAAGTTTAGTTAAGATTATGTTATAAAAATTGATCTCACTCAGGATTGAACTGAGGACCTTGCGCGTGTTAGGCGCACGTGATAACCACTACACTATGAGATCTTGCTGCTATTGTTCAAAACAATCTTGGCATTATATTTTCGCAGTTAAATAATGTATGAAGTTGCAGAGAAAAAAATCTGAGATGGGGGCAGTTTAGGATTTCCTTAGTAAAAGCGATATGTTTTAACAACTACATTGTGTTGTCTTGAAAATGTATCGATTGCAATGACAGGATCAAACGGCCAAGGAAATTTAGTTAAGATTATGAAATGAAAAATTGATCTCATTCAGGATTGAACTGAGGACCTTGCGCGTGTGAGGCGCACGTGATAACCACTACACTATGAGATCTTGCTGCTATTGTTCAAAAACAATCTTGGCATTATATTTTCAAAGTGAAATATTTATGAAGTTGCAGTGAAAAAAAAATTTGAGATGGGGGCAGTTTAGGATTTCCTTAGTAAAAGCGATCTGTTTTAACGACTACATTGTGTTGTCTTGAAAATGTATCAATTGCAATGACAGGATCAAACGGTCAAGGAAATTTAGTTAAGATTATGAAATGAAAAATTGATCCCACTCAGGATTGAACTGAGGACCTTGCGCGTGTGAGGCGCACGTGATAACAACTAACATATGAGATCTGGTTGCAACTTTTTGAGAACAGTCATTGCATCATATTCTTAAAGTAAAATAATTTTTGAATTTTCATTAAAAAACGATGTCATTAGGATGCAGTTTAGGGTTTCATTAGTAGAAGCCATAGTTCGTATACACTACACTTGGATATCTTGAAAAAGTATCATATACAATGAAAGTATCAAACAATCAAGAAGATCTAGATCAGAATATGTTATAAAAAATTGATCTCACTCAGGATTGAACTGAGGACCTTGCCCTTGTGAGGCGCACGTGATAACCACTACACTATGAGATCTTGCTGCTATTGTTCAAAAACAATCTTGGCATTATATTTTCAAAGTTAAATAATGTATGAAGTTGCAGTGAAAAAAAATCTGAGATGGGGTCAGTTTAGGATTTCCTTAGTAAAAGCGATATGTTTTAACAACTACATTGTGTTGTCTTGAAAATGTATCAATTGCAATGACAGGATCAAACGGTCAAGGAAATTTAGTTAAGATTATGAAATGAAAAATTGATCTCACTCAGGATTGAACTGAGGACCTTGCGCGTGTGAGGCGCACGTGATAACCACTACACTATGAGATCTTGCTGCTATTGTTCAAAAACCATCTTGGCATTATATTTTCAAAGTTAAATCATGGATGAAGTTACAGTGAAAAAAAATCTGAGATGGGGGCAGTTTAAGATTTCCTTAGTAAAAGCGATATGTTTTAACAACTACATTGTGTTGTCTTGAAAATGTATCAATTGCAATGACAGGGTCAAACGGTCAATGAAGTTTAGTTAAGATTATGTTATAAAAATTGACCTCACTCAGGATTGAACTGAGGACCTTGCTCGTGTTAGGCGCACGTGATAACCACTACACTATTAGATCTTGCTGCTATTGTTCAAAAACAATCTTGGCATTATATTTTCAAAGTTAAATAATGTATGAAGTTGCAGTGAAAAAAAAATCTGAGATGGGGTCAGTTTAGGATTTCCTTAGTAAAAGCGATATGTTTTAACAACTACATTGTGTTGTCTTGAAAATGTATCAATTGCAATGACAGGATCAAACGGTCAATGAATCTTAGTTAAGATAATGTTATAAAAATTGATCTCACTCAGGATTGAACTGAGGACCTTGCGCGTGTGAGGCGCACGTGATAACCACTACACTATTAGATCTTGCTGCTATAGTTCAAAAACAATCTTGGCATTATATTTTCAAAGTTAAATAATGTATGAAGTTGCAGTGAAAAAAAAATCTGAGATGGGGTCAGTTTAGGATTTCCTTAGTAAAAGCGATATGTTTTAACAACTACATTGTGTTGTCTTGAAAATGTATCAATTGCAATGACAGGATCAAACGGTCAATGAAGTTTAGTTAAGATTATGTTATAAAAATTGATCTCACTCAGGATTGAACTGAGGACCTTGTGCGTGTGAGGCGCACGTGATAACCACTACACTATGAGATCTTACTGCTATTGTTCAAAAACAATCTTGGCATTATATTTTCAAAGTGAAATAATGTATGAAGTTGCAGTGAAAAAAAAATCTGAGATGGGGGCAGTTTAGGATTTCCTTAGTAAAAGCGATATGTTTTAACAACTACATTGTGTTGTCTTGAAAATGTATCAATTGCAATGACAGGGTCAAACGGTCAAGAAGTTTAGTTAAGATTATGTTATAAAAATTGATCTCACTCAGGATTGAACTGAGGACCTTGCGCATGTTAAGCGCACGTGATAACCACTACACTATGAGATCTTGCTGCTATTGTTCAAAAACAATCTTGGCATTATATTTTCAAAGTTAAATAATGTATGAAGTTGCAGTGAAAAAAAAATCTGAGATGGGGGCAGTTTAGGATTTCCTTAGTAAAAGCGATATGTTTTAACAACTACATTGTGTTGTCTTGAAAATGTATCAATTGCAATGACAGGATCAAACGGTCAAGGAAATTTAGTTAAGATTATGAAATGAAAAATTGATCTCACTCAGGATTGAACTGAGGAGCTTGCGCGTGTGAGGCGCACGTGATAACCACTAACATATGAGATCTGGTTGCAACTTTTTGAGAACAGTCATTGCATCATATTCTTAAAGTAAAATAATTTTTCAATTTTCATTAAAAAACGATGTCATTAGGATGCAGTTTAGGGTTTCATTAGTAGAAGCCATAGTTCGTATACACTACACTGTGATATCTTGAAAAATTATCATATACAATGACAGTATCAAACAATCAAGCAAATTTAGGTCAGAATGTGTTATGAAAAATTGATCTCACTCAGGATTGAACTAAGGACCTTTCGCGTGTTAGGCGCACGTGATCACCACTACACTATGAGATCTTGCTGCTATTGTTCAAAAACAATCTTGGCATTATATTTAACGTTAAATAATGTATGAAGTTGTAGTGAGAAAACGATTTTCGAAAGGGGGCAGTTTATGCTTTCCGGAGTAAAGGCAATAGGTTGTATTAACTACACTGTGATATCTTGAAAAAGTATCATATACAATGACAGTATCAAACAATCAAGCAGATCCAGGTCAGAATATGTTAAAAAAAATTGATCTCACTCAGGATTGAACTGAGGACCTTGCGCGTGTTAGGCGCACGTGAAAACCACTACACTTTGAGATCTTACTGCTATTATTCAAAAAATTCTTTGCATTATATTTTCAAAGTTAGATAATTTATGAAGTTGTAGTGAGAAAACGATTTTCGAAAGGGGGCAGTTTATGATTTCCGGAGTAAAGGCAATAGGTTGTATTATCTAAACTGTGATATCTTGAAAAATTATCATATACAATGACAGTATCAAACAATCAAGCAAATTTAGGTCAGAATATGTTATAAAAAATTGATCTCACTCAGGATTGAACTGAGGACCTTGCGCGTGTTAGGCGCACGTGATAACCACTACACTATGAGATCTTGCTGCTATTGTTCAAAAACAATCTTGGCATTATATTTTCAAAGTTAAATAATGTATGAAGTTGCAGTGAAAAAAAAATCTGAGATGGGGTCAGTTTAGGATTTCCTTAGTAAAAGCGATATGTTTTAACAACTACATTGTGTTGTCTTGAAAATGTATCAATTGCAATGACAGGATCAAACAGTCAAGGAAATTTAGTTAAGATTATGAAATGAAAAATTGATCTCACTCAGGATTGAACTGAGGACCTTGCGTGTGTGAGGCGCACGTGATAACCACTACACTATGAGATCTAGTTGCAATTTTTTGAGAACAGTCATTGCATCATATTCTTAAAGAAAAATAATTTTTGAATTTTCATTAAAAAACGATGTCATTAGGATGCAGTTTAGGGTTTCATTAGTAGAAGCCATAGTTCGTATACACTACACTTGGATATCTTGAAAAAGTATCATATACAATGACAGTATCAAAAAATCAAGAAGATCTAGGTCGGAATATGTTATAAAAATTTGATCTCACTCAGGATTGAACTGAGGACCTTGCGCGTTTTAGGCACACGTGATAACCACTACACTATGAGTTCTTGCTGCTATTACTCAAAAGATTCTTGGCATTATATTTTCAAAGTTAAATAATGTATGAAGTTGTAGTGAGAAAACGATTTTCGAAAGGGGGCAGTTTAGGATTTCCAGAGTAAAGGCAATAGGTTGTATTAACTACACTGTGATATCTTGAAAAATTATCATATACAATGACAGTATCAAACAATCAAGCAAATTTAGGTCAGAATATGTTATAAAAAATTGATCTCACTCAGGATTGAACTGAGGACCTTTCGCGTGTCAGGCGCAGGTGATAACCACTACACTATGAGATCTTGCTGCTATTGTTCAAAAACAATCTTGGCATTATATTTTCAAAGTTAAATAATGTATGAAGTTGCAGTGAAAAAAAAATCTGAGATGGGGGCAGTTTAGGATTTCCTTAGTAAAAGCGATATGTTTTAACAACTACATTGTGTTGTCTTGAAAATGTATCAATTGCAATGACAGGATCAAACGGTCAATAAAGTTTAGTTAAGATTATGTTATAAAAATTGATCTCACTCAGGATTGAACTGAGGACCTTGCGCGTGTTAGGCGCACGTGATAACCACTACACTATGGGATCTTGCTGCTATTGTTCAAAACAATCTTGGCATTATATTTTCACAGTTAAATAATGTATGAAGTTGCAGAGAAAAAAATCTGAGATGGGGGCAGTTTAGGATTTCCTTAGTAAAAGCGATATGTTTTAACAACTACATTGTGTTGTCTTGAAAATGTATCGATTGCAATGACAGGATCAAACGGCCAAGGAAATTAAGTTAAGATTATGAAATGAAAAATTGATCTCATTCAGGATTGAACTGAGGACCTTGCGCGTGTGAGGCGCACGTGATAACCACTACACTATGAGATCTTGCTGCTATTGTTCAAAAACAATCTTGGCATTATATTTTCAAAGTGAAATATTTATGAAGTTGCAGTGAAAAAAAAATCTGAGATGGGGGCAGTTTAGGATTTCCTTAGTAAAAGCGATCTGTTTTAACGACTACATTGTGTTGTCTTGAAAATGTATCAATTGCAATGACAGGATCAAACGGTCAAGGAAATTTAGTTAAGATTATGAAATGAAAAATTGATCTCACTCAGGATTGAACTGAGGACCTTGCGCGTGTGAGGCGCACGTGATAACAACTAACATATGAGATCTGGTTGCAACTTTTTGAGAACAGTCATTGCATCATATTCTTAAAGTAAAATAATTTTTGAATTTTCATTAAAAAACGATGTCATTAGGATGCAGTTTAGGGTTTCATTAGTAGAAGCCATAGTTCGTATACACTACACTTGGATATCTTGAAAAAGTATCATATACAATGAAAGTATCAAACAATCAAGAAGATCTAGATCAGAATATGTTATAAAAAATTGATCTCACTCAGGATTGAACTGAGGACCTTGCGCTTGTGAGGCGCACGTGATAACCACTACACTATGAGATCTTGCTGCTATTGTTCAAAAACAATCTTGGCATTATATTTTCAAAGTTAAATAATGTATGAAGTTGCAGTGAAAAAAGAATCTGAGATGGGGTCAGTTTAGGATTTCCTTAGTAAAAGCGATATGTTTTAACAACTACATTGTGTTGTCTTGAAAATGTATCAATTGCAATGACAGGATCAAACGGTCAAGGAAATTTAGTTAAGATTATGAAATGAAAAATTGATCTCACTCAGGATTGAACTGAGGACCTTGCGCGTGTGAGGCGCACGTGATAACCACTACACTATGAGATCTTGCTGCTATTGTTCAAAAACCATCTTGGCATTATATTTTCAAAGTTAAATCATGGATGAAGTTGCAGTGAAAAAAAAATCTGAGATGGGGGCAGTTTAGGATTTCCTTAGTAAAAGCGATATGTTTTAACAAATACATTGTGTTGTCTTGAAAATGAATCAATTGCAATGACAGGGTCAAACGGTCAATGAAGTTTAGTTAAGATTATGTTATAAAAATTGACCTCACTCAGGATTGAACTGAGGACCTTGCTCGTGTTAGGCGCACGTGATAACCACTACACTATTAGATCTTGCTGCTATTGTTCAAAAACAATCTTGGCATTATATTTTCAAAGTTAAATAATGTATGAAGTTGCAGTGAAAAAAAAATCTGAGATGGGGTCAGTTTAGGATTTCCTTAGTAAAAGCGATATGTTTTAACAAATACATTGTGTTGTCTTGAAAATGTATCAATTGCAATGACAGGATCAAACGGTCAATGAAGTTTAGTTAAGATTATGTTATAAAAATTGATCTCACTCAGGATTGAACTGAGGACCTTGCGCGTGTGAGGGGCACGTGATAACCACTACACTATTAGATCTTGGTGCTATAGTTCAAAAACAATCTTGGCATTATATTTTCAAAGTTAAATAATGTATGTAGTTGCAGTGAAAAAAAAATCTGAGATGGGGTCAGTTTAGGATTTCCTTAGTAAAAGCGATATGTTTTAACAAATACATTGTGTTGTCTTGAAAATGTATCAATTGCAATGACAGGATCAAACGGTCAATGAAGTTTAGTTAAGATTATGTTATAAAAATTGATCTCACTCAGGATTGAACTGAGGACCTTGCGCGTGTGAGGCGCACGTGATAACCACTACACTATTAGATCTTGGTGCTATAGTTCAAAAACAATCTTGGCATTATATTTTCAAAGTTAAATAATGTATGAAGTTGCAGTGAAAAAAAAATCTGAGATGGGGTCAGTTTAGGATTTCCTTAGTAAAAGCGATATGTTTTAACAACTACATTGTGTTGTCTTGAAAATGTATCAATTGCAATAACAGGATCAAACGGTCAATGAAGTTTAGTTAAGATTATGTTATAAAAATTGATCTCACTCAGGATTGAACTGAGGACCTTGTGCGTGTGAGGCGCACGTGATAACCACTACACTATGAGATCTTGCTGCTATTTTTCAAAAACAATCTTGGCATTATATTTTCAAAGTTAAATAATGTATGAAGTTGCAGTGAAAAAAAAATCTGAGATGGGGGCAGTTTAGGATTTCCTTAGTAAAAGCGATATGTTTTAACAACTACATTGTGTTGTCTTGAAAATGTATCAATTGCAATGACAGGGTCAAACGGTCAATGAAGTTTAGTTAAGATTATGTTATAAAAATTGATCTCACTCAGGATTGAACTGAGGACCTTGCGCATGTTCAGCGCACGTAATAACCACTACACTATGAGATCTTGCTGCTATTGTTCAAAAACAATCTTGGCATTATATTTTCAAAGTTAAATAATGTATGTAGTTGCAGTGAAAAAAAAATCTGAGATGGGGTCAGTTTAGGATTTCCTTAGTAAAAGCGATATGTTTTAACAAATACATTGTGTTGTCTTGAAAATGTATCAATTGCAATGACAGGATCAAACGGTCAATGAAGTTTAGTTAAGATTATGTTATAAAAATTGATCTCACTCAGGATTGAACTGAGGACCTTGCGCGTGTGAGGCGCACGTGATAACCACTACACTATTAGATCTTGGTGCTATAGTTCAAAAACAATCTTGGCATTATATTTTCAAAGTTAAATAATGTATGAAGTTGCAGTGAAAAAAAAATCTGAGATGGGGTCAGTTTAGGATTTCCTTAGTAAAAGCGATATGTTTTAACAACTACATTGTGTTGTCTTGAAAATGTATCAATTGCAATAACAGGATCAAACGGTCAATGAAGTTTAGTTAAGATTATGTTATAAAAATTGATCTCACTCAGGATTGAACTGAGGACCTTGTGCGTGTGAGGCGCACGTGATAACCACTACACTATGAGATCTTGCTGCTATTTTTCAAAAACAATCTTGGCATTATATTTTCAAAGTTAAATAATGTATGAAGTTGCAGTGAAAAAAAAATCTGAGATGGGGGCAGTTTAGGATTTCCTTAGTAAAAGCGATATGTTTTAACAACTACATTGTGTTGTCTTGAAAATGTATCAATTTTAATGACAGGGTCAAACGGTCAATGAAGTTTAGTTAAGATTATGTTATAAAAATTGATCTCACTCAGGATTGAACTGAGGACCTTGCGCATGTTAAGCGCACGTAATAACCACTACACTATGAGATCTTGCTGCTATTGTTCAAAAACAATCTTGGCATTATATTTTCAAAGTTAAATAATGTATGAAGTTGCAGTGAAAAAAAAATCTGAGATGGGGGCAGTTTAGGATTTCCTTAGTAAAAGCGATATGTTTTAACAACTACATTGTGTTGTCTTGAAAATGTATCAATTGCAATGACAGGATCAAACAGTCAAGGAAATTTAGTTAAGATTATGAAATGAAAAATTGATCTCACTCAGGATTGAACTGAGGACCTTGCGCGTGTGAGGCGCACGTGATAACCACTAACATATGAGATCTGGTTGCAACTTTTTGAGAACAGTCATTGCATCATATTCTTAAAGTAAAATAATTTTTGAATTTTCATTAAAAAACGATGTCATTAGGATGCAGTTTAGGGTTTCATTAGTAGAAGCCATAGTTCGTATACACTACACTTGGATATCTTGAAAAAGTATCATATACAATGAAAGTATCAAACAATCAAGAAGATCTAGATCAGAATATGTTATAAAAAATTGATCTCACTCAGGATTGAACTGAGGACCTTGCGCGTGTGAGGCGCACGTGATAACCACTACACTATGAGATCTTGCTGCTATTGTTCAAAAACAATCTTGGCATTATATTTTCAAAGTTAAATAATGTATGAAGTTGCAGTGAAAAAAAATCTGAGATGGGGGCAGTTTAGGATTTCCTTAGTAAAAGCGATATGTTTTAACAACTACATTGTGTTGTCTTGAAAATGTATCAATTGCAATGACAGGATCAAACGGTCAAGGAAATTTAGTTAAGATTATGAAATGAAAAATTGATCTCACTCAGGATTGAACTGAGGACCTTGCGCGTTTGAGGCGCACGTGATAACCACTACACTATGAGATCTTGCTGCTATTGTTCAAAAACCATCTTGGCATTATATTTTCAAAGTTAAATAATGGATGAAGTTGCAGTGAAAAAAAAAATGAGGTGGGGGCAGTTTAGGATTTCCTTAGTAAAAGCGATATGTTTTAACAACTACATTGTGTTGTCTTGAAAATGTATCAATTGCAATGACAGGATCAAACGATCAAGGAAATTTAGATAAGATTATGAAATGAAAAATTGATCTCACTCAGGATTGAACTGAGGACCTTGCGCGTGTGAGGCGCACGTGATAACCACTACACTATGAGATTTGGTTGCAACTTTTTGAGAACAGTCATTGCATCATATTCTTAAAGTAAAGTAATTTTTGAATTTTCATTAAAAAACGATGTCATTAGGATGCAGTTTAGGGTTTCATTAGTAGAAGCCATAGTTCGTATACACTACACTGTGATATCTTGAAAAATTATCATATACAATGACAGTATCAAACAATCAAGCAAAATTAGGTCAGAATGTGTTATAAAAAATTGATCTCACTCAGGATTGAACTGAGGACCTTGCACGTGTTAGGCGCACGTGATTACCACTACACTATGAGATCTTGCTGCTATTATTCCAAAAATTCTTGGCATTATATTTTCAAAGTTAAATAATGTATGAAGTTGTAGTGAGAAAACGATTTTCGAAAGAAGGCAGTTTATGATTTCCGGAGTAAAGGCAATAGGTTGTATTAACTACACTGTGATATCTTGAAAAATTATCATATACAATGACAGTATCAAACAATCAAGCAAATTTAGGTCAGAATATGTTATAAAAAATTGATCTCACTCAGGATTGAACTGAGGACCTTGCGCGTGTTAGGCGCACGTGATAACCACTACACTATGAGATCTTGCTGCTATTGTTCAAAAACCATCTTGGCATTATATTCTCAAAGTTAAATAATGTATGAAGTTGCAGTGAAAAAAAAATCTGAGATGGGGGCAGTTTAGGATTTCCTTAGTAAAAGCGATATGTTTTAACAACTACATTGTGTTGTCTTGAAAATGTATCAATTGCAATGACAGGATCAAACGGTCAAGGAAATTTAGTTAAGATTATGAAATGAAAAATTGATCTCACTCAGGATTGAACTGAGGACCTTGCGTGTGTGAGGTGCACGTGATAACCACTACACTATGAGATCTAGTTGCAATTTTTGAGAACAGTCATTGCATCATATTCTTAAAGAAAAATAATTTTTGAATTTTTATTAAAAAACGATGTCATTAGGATGCAGTTTAGGGTTTCATTAGTAGAAGCCATAGTTCGTATACACTACACTTGGATATCTTGAAAAAGTATCATATACAATGACAGTATCAAAAAATCAAGAAGATCTAGGTCGGAATATGTTATAAAAATTTGATCTCACTCAGGATTGAACTGAGGACCTTGTGCGTTTTAGGTGCACGTGATAACCACTACACTATGAGTTCTTGCTGCTATTACTCAAAAAATTCTTGGCATTATATTTTCAAAGTTAAATAATGTATGAAGTTGTAGTGAGAAAACGATTTTCGAAAGGGGGCAGTTTAGGATTTCCAGAGTAAAGGCAATAGGTTGTATTAACTACACTGTGATATCTTGAAAAATTATCATATACAATGACAGTATCAAACAATCAAGCAAATGTAGGTCAGAAGATGTTATAAAAAATTGATCTCACTCAGGATTGAACTGAGGACCTTTCGCGTGTCAGGCGCAGGTGATAACCACTACACTATGAGATCTTGCTGCTATTGTTCAAAAACAATCTTGGCATTATATTTTAAAGTTAAATAATGGATGAAGTTGCAGTGAAAAAAAAATCTGAGATGGGGGCAGTTTAGGATTTCCTTAGTAAAAGCGATATGTTTTAACAACTACATTGTGTTGTCTTGAAAATGTATCAATTGCAATGACAGGGTCAAACGGTCAATGAAGTTTAGTTAAGATTATGTTATAAAAATTGACCTCCCTCAGGATTGAACTGAGGACCTTGCTCGTGTTAGGCGCACGTGATAACCACTACACTATTAGATCTTGCTGCTATTATTCAAAAACAATCTTGGCATTATATTTTCAAAGTTAAATAATGTATGAAGTTGCAGTGAAAAAAAAATCTGAGATGGGGTCAGTTTAGGATTTCCTTAGTAAAAGCGATATGTTTTAACAACTACATTGTGTTGTCTTGAAAATGTATCAATTGCAATGACAGGATCAAACGGTGAATGAAGTTTAGTTAAGATTATGTTATAAAAATTGATCTCACTCAGGATTGAACTGAGGACCTTGCGCGTGTGAGGCGCACGTGATAACCACTACACTATTAGATCTTGCTGCTATTGTTCAAAAACAATCTTGGCATTATATTTTCAAAGTTAAATAATGTATGAAGTTGCAGTGAAAAAAAAATCTGAGATGGGGGCAGTTTAGGATTTCCTTAGTAAAAGCGATATGTTTTAACAACTACATTGTGTTGTCTTGAAAATGTATCAATTGCAATGACAGGGTCAAACGGTCAATGAAGTTTAGTTAAGATTATGTTATAAAAATTGATCTCACTCAGGATTGAACTGAGGACCTTGCGCATGTTAAGCGCACGTGATAACCACTACACTATGAGATCTTGCTGCTATTGTTCAAAAACAATCTTGGCATTATATTTTCAAAGTTAAATAATGTATGAAGTTGCAGTGAAAAAAAAATCTGAGATGGGGGCAGTTTAGGATTTCCTTAGTAAAAGCGATATGTTTTAACAACTACATTGTGTTGTCTTGAAAATGTATCAATTGCAATGACAGGATCAAACGGTCAAGGAAATTTAGTTAAGATTATGAAATGAAAAATTGATCTCACTCAGGATTGAACTGAGGACCTTGCGCGTGTGAGGCGCACGTGATAACCACTAACATATGAGATCTGGTTGCAACTTTTTGAGAACAGTCATTGCATCATATTCTTAAAGTAAAATAATTTTTGAATTTTCATTAAAAAAGGATGTCATTAGGATGCAGTTAAGGGTTTCATTAGTAGAAGCCATAGTTCGTATACACTACACTTGGATATCTTGAAAAAGTATCATATACAATGAAAGTATCAAACAATCAAGAAGATCTAGATCAGAATATGTAATAAAAAATTGATCTCACTCAGGATTGAACTGAGGACCTTGCGCGTGTGAGGCGCACGTGATAACCACTACACTATGAGATCTTGCTGCTATTGTTCAAAAACAATCTTGGCATTATATTTTCAAAGTTAAATAATGTATGAAGTTGCAGTGAAAAAGAATCTGAGATGGGGGCAGTTTAGGATTTCCTTAGTAAAAGCGATATGTTTTAACAACTACATTGTGTTGTCTTGAAAATGTATCAATTGCAATGACAGGATCAAACGGTCAAGGAAATTTAGATAAGATTATGAAATGAAAAATTGATCTCACTCAGGATTGAACTGAGGACCTTGCGCGTGTGAGGCGCACGTGATAACCACTACACTATGAGATTTGGTTGCAACTTTTTGAGAACAGTCATTGCATCATATTCTTAAAGTAAAGTAATTTTTGAATTTTCATTAAAAAACGATGTCATTAGGATGCAGTTTAGGGTTTCATTAGTAGAAGCCATAGTTCGTATACACTACACTGTGATATCTTGAAAAATTATCATATACAATGACAGTATCAAACAATCAAGCAAAATTAGGTCAGAATGTGTTATAAAAAATTGATCTCACTCAGGATTGAACTGAGGACCTTGCGCGTGTTAAGCGCACGTGATTACCACTACACTATGAGATCTTGCTGCTATTATTCCAAAAATTCTTGGCATTATATTTTCAAAGTTAAATAATGTATGAAGTTGTAGTGAGAAAACGATTTTCGAAAGAAGGCAGTTTATGATTTCCGGAGTAAAGGCAATAGGTTGTATTAACTACACTGTGATATCTTGAAAAATTATCATATACAATGACAGTATCAAACAATCAAGCAGATCCAGGTCAGAATATGTTATAAAAAATTGATCTCACTCAGGATTGAACTGAGGACCTTGCGCGTGTTAGGCGCACGTGATAACCACTACACTATGAGATCTTGCTGCTATTGTTCAAAAACCATCTTGGCATTATATTTTCAAAGTTAAATAATGTATGAAGTTGCAGTGAAAAAAAAATCTGAGATGGGGGCAGTTTAGGATTTCCTTAGTAAAAGCGATATGTTTTAACAACTACATTGTGTTGTCTTGAAAATGTATCAATTGCAATGACAGGATCAAACGGTCAAGGAAATTTAGTTAAGATTATGAAATGAAAAATTGATTTCACTCAGGATTGAACTGAGGACCTTGCGTGTGTGAGGCGCACGTGATAACCACTACACTATGAGATCTAGTTGCAATTTTTTGAGAACAGTCATTGCATCATATTCTTAAAGAAAAATAATTTTTGAATTTTTATTAAAAAACGATGTCATTAGGATGCAGTTTAGGGTTTCATTAGTAGAAGCCATAGTTCGTATACACTACACTTGGATATCTTGAAAAAGTATCATATACCATGACAGTATCAAAAAATCAAGAAGATCTAGGTCTGAATATGTTATAAAAATTTGATCTCACTCAGGATTGAACTGAGGACCTTGCGCGTTTTAGGCGCACGTGATAACCACTATACTATGAGTTCTTGCTGCTATTACTCAAAAAATTCTTGGCATTATATTTTCAAAGTTAAATAATGTATGAAGTTGTAGTGAGAAAACGATTTTCGAAAGGGGGCAGTTTAGGATTTCCAGAGTAAAGGCAATAGGTTGTATTAACTACACTGTGATATCTTGAAAAATTATCATATACAATGACAGTATCAAACAATCAAGCAAATTTAGGTCAGAATATGTTATAAAAAATTGATCTCACTCAGGATTGAACTGAGGACCTTTCGCGTGTCAGGCGCAGGGGATAACCACTACACTATGAGATCTTGCTGCAATTGTTCAAAAACAATCTTGGCATTATATTTTAAAGTTAAATAATGTATGAAGTTGCAGTGAAAAAAAAATCTGAGATGGGGGCAGTTTAGGATTTCCTTAGTAAAAGCGATATGTTTTAACAACTACATTGTGTTGTCTTGAAAATGTATCAATTGCAATGACAGGATCAAACGGTCAATAAAGTTTAGTTAAGATTATGTTATAAAAATTGATCCCACTCAGGATTGAACTGAGGACCTTGCGCGTGTTAGGCGCACGTGATAACGACTACAGTATGAGATCTTGCTGCTATTGTTCAAAAACAATCTTGGCATTATATTTTCAAAGTTAAATAATGTATGAAGTTGCAGTGAAAAAAATCTGAGATGGGGGCAGTTTAGGATTTCCTTAGTAAAAGCGATATGTTTTAACAACTACATTGTGTTGTCTTGAAAATGTATCGATTGCAATGACAGGATCAAACGGCCAAGGAAATTTAGTTAACATTATGAAATGAAAAATTGATCTCATTCAGGATTGAACTGGGGACCTTGCGCGTGTGAGGCGCACGTGATAACCACTACACTATGAGATCTTGCTGCTATTGTTCAAAAACAATCTTGGCATTATATTTTCAAAGTTAAATATTTATGAAGTTGCAGTGAAAAAAAAATCTGAGATGGGGGCAGTTTAGGATTTCCTTAGTAAAAGCGATATGTTTTAACAACTACATTGTGTTGTCTTGAAAATATATCAATTGCAATGACAGGATCAAACGGTCAAGGAAATTTAGTTAAGATTATGAAATGAAAAATTGATCTCACTCAGGATTGAACTGAGGACCTTGCGCGTGTGAGGCGCACGTGATAACCACTAACATATGAGATCTGGTTGCAACTTTTTGAGAACAGTCATTGCATCATATTCTTAAAGTAAAATAATTTTTGAATTTTCATTAAAAAACGATGTCATTAGGATGCAGTTTAGGGTTTCATTAGTAGAAGCCATAGTTCGTATACACTACACTTGGATATCTTGAAAAAGTATCATATACAATGAAAGTATCAAACAATCAAGAAGATCTAGATCAGAATATGTTATAAAAAATTGATCTCACTCAGGATTGAACTGAGGACCTTGCGCTTGTGAGGCGCACGTGATAACCACTACACATGAGATCTTGCTGCTATTGTTCAAAAACAATCTTGGCATTATATTTTCAAAGTTAAATAATGTATGAAGTTACAGTGAAAAAAAAATCTTAGATGGGGTCAGTTTAGGATTTCCTTAGTAAAAGCGATATGTTTTAACAACTACATTGTGTTGTCTTGAAAATGTATCAATTGCAATGACAGGATCAAACGGTCAAGGAAATTTAGTCAAGATTATGAAATGAAAAATTGATCTCACTCAGGATTGAACTGAGGACCTTGCGCGTGTGAGGCGCACGTGATAACCACTACACTATGAGATCTTGCTGCTATTGTTCAAAAACCATCTTGGCATTATATTTTCAAAGTTAAATGATGGATGAAGTTGCAGTGAAAAAAAAATCTGAGATGGGGGCAGTTTAGGATTTCCTTAGTAAAAGCGATATGTTTTAACAACTACATTGTGTTGTCTTGAAAATGTATCAATTGCAATGACAGGATCAAACGGTCAAGGAAATTTAGATAAGATTATGAAATAAAAAATTGATCTCACTCAGGATTGAACTGAGGACCTTGCGCGTGTGAGGCGCACGTGATTACCACTACACTATGAGATTTGGTTGCAACTTTTTGAGAACAGTCATTGCATCATATTCTTAAAGTAAAGTAATTTTTGAATTTTCATTAAAAACGATGTCATTAGGATGCAGTTTAGGGTTTCATTAGTAGAAGCCATAGTTCGTATACACTACACTTGGATATCTTGAAAAATTATCATATACAATGACAGTATCAAACAATCAAGAAGATCTAGATCAGAATATGTTATAAGAAATTGATCTCACTCAGGATTGAACTGAGGACCTTGCGCGTTTTAGGCGCACGTGATAACCACTACACTATGAGTTCTTGCTGCTATTACTCAAAAAATTCTTGGCATTATATTTTGAAAGTTCAATAATGTATGAAGTTGTAGTGAGAAAACGAATTTCGAAAGGGGGCAGTTTAGGATTTCCTTAGTAAAAGCGATATGTTTTAACAACTACATTGTGTTGTCTTGAAAATGTATCAATTGCAATGACAGGGTCAAACGGTCAATGAAGTTTAGTTAAGATTATGTTATAAAAATTGATCTCACTCAGGATTGAACTGAGGACCTTGCGCATGTTTGGCGCACGTGATAACCACTACACTATGAGATCTTGCTGCTATTGTTCAAAAACAATCTTGGCATTATATTTTCAAAGTTAAATAATGTATGAAGTTGCAGTGAAAAAAAAATCTGAGATGGGGGCAGTTTAGGATTTCCTTAGTAAAAGCGATATGTTTTAACAACTACATTGTGTTGTCTTGAAAATGTATCAATTGCAATGACAGGGTCAAACAGTCAATGAAGTTTAGTTAAGATTATGTTATAAAAATTGATCTCACTCAGGATTGAACTGAGGACCTTGCGCATGTTAGGCGCACGTGATAACCACTACACTATGAGATCTTGCTGCTATTGTTCAAAAACCATCTTGGCATTATATTTTCAAAGTTAAATAATGGATGAAGTTGCAGTGAAAAAAAAATCTGAGATGGGGGCAGTTTAGGATTTCCTTAGTAAAAGCAATATGTTTTAACAACTACATTGTGTTGTCTTGAAAATGTATCAATTGCAATGACAGGATCAAACGGTCAAGGAAATTTAGATAAGATTATGAAATGAAAAATTGATCTCACTCAGGATTGAACTGAGGACCTTGCGCGTGTTAGGCGCACTTGATTACCACTACACTATGAGATTTGGTTGCAACTTTTTGAGAACAGTCATTGCATCATATTCTTAAAGTAAAGTAATTTTTGAATTTTCATTAAAAAACGATGTCATTAGGATGCAGTTTAGGGTTTCATTAGTAGAAGCCATAGTTCATATACACTACACTTGGATATCTTGAAAAATTATCATATACAATGACAGTATCAAACAATCAAGAAGATCTAGATCAGAATATGTTATAAAAAATTGATCTCACTCAGGATTGAACTGAGGACCTTGCGCGTGTGAGGCGCACGTGATAACCACTACACTATGAGATCTTGCTGCTATTGTTCAAAAACACTCTTGGCATTATATTCTCAAAGTTAAATAATGTATGAAGTTGCAGTGAAAAAAATCTGAGATGGGGGCAGTTTAGGATTTCCTTAGTAAAAGCGATATGTTTTAACAACTACATTGTGTTGTCTTGAAAATGTATCAATTGCAATGACAGGATCAAACGGTCAAGGAAATTTAGATAAGATTATGAAATAAAAAATTGATCTCACTCAGGATTGAACTGAGGACCTTGCGCGTGTGAGGCGCACGTGATTACCACTACACTATGAGATTTGGTTGCAACTTTTTGAGAACAGTCATTGCATCATATTCTTAAAGTAAAGTAATTTTTGAATTTTCATTAAAAACGATGTCATTAGGATGCAGTTTAGGGTTTCATTAGTAGAAGCCATAGTTCGTATACACTACACTGTGATATCTTGAAAAATTATCATATACAATGACAGTATCAAACAATCAAGCAAATTTAGGTCAGAATATGTTATAAAAATTTGATCTCACTCAGGATTGAACTGAGGACCTTGCGCGTTTTAGGCCTACGTGATAACCACTACACTATGAGTTCTTGCTGCTATTACTCAAAAAATTCTTGGCATTATATTTTCAAAGTTAAATAATGTATGAAGTTGTAGTGAGAAAACGATTTTCGAAAGGGGGCAGTTTAGGATTTCCAGAGTAAAGGTAATAGGTCGTATTAACTACACTGTGATATCTTGAAAAATTATCATATACAATGACAGTATCAAACAATCAAGCAAATTTAGGTCAGAATATGTTATAAAAAATGATCTCACTCAGGATTGAACTGAGGACCTTTCGCGTGTCAGGCGCAGGTGATAACCACTACACTATGAGATCTTGCTGCTATTGTTCAAAAACAATTTTGGCATTATATTTTAAAGTTAAATAATGTATGAAGTTTCAGTGAAAAAAAAATCTGAGATGGGGGCAGTTTAGGATTTCCTTAGTAAAAGCGATATGTTTTAACAACTACATTGTGTTGTCTTGAAAATGTATCAATTGCAATGACAGGATCAAACGGTCAATAAAGTTTAGTTAAGATTATGTTATAAAAATTGATCTCACTCAGGATTGAACTGAGGACCTTGCGCGTGTTAGGCGCACGTGATAACGACTACACTATGAGATCTTGCTGCTATTGTTCAAAAACAATCTTGGCATTATATTTTCAAAGTTAAATAATGTATGAAGTTGCAGTGAAAAAAATCTGAGATGGGGGCAGTTTAGGATTTCCTTAGTAAAAGCGATATGTTTTAACAACTACATTGTGTTGTCTTGAAAATGTATCAATTGCAATGACGGGATCAAACGGTCAATAAAGTTTAGTTAAGATTATGTTATAAAAATTGATCTCACTCAGGATTGAACTGAGGACCTTGCGCGTGTTAGGCGCACGTGATAACGACTACACTATGAGATCTTGCTGCTATTGTTCAAAAACAATCTTGGCATTATATTTTCAAAGTTAAATATTTATGAAGTTGCAGTGAAAAAAAAATCTGAAAAGGGGGCAGTTTAGGATTTCCTTAGTAAAAGCGATATGTTTTAACAACTACATTGTGTTGTCTTGAAAATGTATCAATTGCAATGACAGGATCAAACGGTCAAGGAAATTTAGTTAAGATTATGAAATGAAAAATTGATCTCACTCAGGATTGAACTGAGGACCTTGCGCGTGTGAGGCGCACGTGATAACCACTAACATATGAGATCTGGTTGCAACTTTTTGAGAACAGTCATTGCATCATATTCTTAAAGTAAAATAATTTTTGAATTTTCATTAAAAAACGATGTCATTAGGATGCAGTTTAGGGTTTCATTAGTAGAAGCCATAGTTCGTATACACTACACTTGGATATCTTGAAAAAGTATCATATACAATGAAAGTATCAAACAATCCAGAAGACCTACATCAGAATATGTTATAAAAAATTGATCTCACTCAGGATTGAACTGAGGACCTTGCGCTTGTGAGGCGCACGTGATAACCACTACACTATGAGATCTTGCTGCTATTGTTCAAAAACAATCTTGGCATTATATTTTCAAAGTTAAATAATGTATGAAGTTGCAGTGAAAAAAAAATCTTAGATGGGGTCTGTTTAGGATTTCCTTAGTAAAAGCGATATGTTTTAACAACTACATTGTGTTGTCTTGAAAATGTATCAATTGCAATGACAGGATCAAACGGTCAAGGAAATTTAGTTAAGATTATGAAATGAAAAATTGATCTCACTCAGGATTGAACTGAGGACCTTGCGCGTGTGAGGCGCACGTGATAACCACTACACTACGAGATCTTGCTGCTATTGTTCAAAAACCATCTTGGCATTATATTTTCAAAGTTAAATAATGGATGAAGTTGCAGTGAAAAAAAATCTGAGATGGGGGCAGTTTAGGATTTCCTTAGTAAAAGCGATATGTTTTAACAACTACATTGTGTTGTCTTGAAAATGTATCAATTGCAATGACAGGATCAAACGGTCAAGGAAATTTCGTTAAGATTATGAAATGAAAAATTGATCTCACTCAGGATTGAACTGAGGACCTTGCGCGTGTGAGGCGCACGTGATAACCACTACACTATGAGATCTTGCTGCTATTGTTCAAAAACCATCTTGGCATTATATTTTCAAAGTTAAATAATGGATGAAGTTGCAGTGAAAAAAAAATCTGAGATGGGGGCAGTTTAGGATTTCCTTAGTAAAAGCGATATGTTTTAACAACTACATTGTGTTGTCTTGAAAATGTATCAATTGCAATGACAGGATCAAATGGTCAAGGAAATTTAGATAAGATTATGAAATGAAAAATTGATCTCACTCAGGATTGAACTGAGGACCTTGCGCGTGTGAGGCGCACGTGATTACCACTACACTATGAGATTTGGTTGCAACTTTTTGAGAACAGTCATTGCATCATATTCTTAAAGTAAAGTAATTTTTGAATTTTCATTAAAAACGATGTCATTAGGATGCAGTTTAGGGTTTCATTAGTAGAAGCCATAGTTCGTATACACTACACTTGGATATCTTGAAAAATTATCATATACAATGACAGTATCAAACAATCAAGAAGATCTAGATCAGAATATGTTATAAGAAATTGATCTCACTCAGGATTGAACTGAGGACCTTGCGCGTTTTAGGCGCACGTGATAACCACTACACTATGAGTTCTTGCTGCTATTACTCAAAAAATTCTTGGCATTATATTTTCAAAGTTCAATAATGTATGAAGTTGTAGTGAGAAAACGAATTTCGAAAGGGGGCAGTTTAGGATTTCCTTAGTAAAAGCGATATGTTTTAACAACTACATTGTGTTGTCTTGAAAATGTATCAATTGCAATGACAGGGTCAAACGGTCAATGAAGTTTAGTTAAGATTATGTTATAAAAATTGATCTCACTCAGGATTGAACTGAGGACCTTGCGCATGTTTGGCGCACGTGATAACCACTACACTATGAGATCTTGCTGCTATTGTTCAAAAACAATCTTGGCATTATATTTTCAAAGTTAAATAATGTATGAAGTTGCAGTGAAAAAAAAATCTGAGATGGGGGCAGTTTAGGATTTCCTTAGTAAAAGCGATATGTTTTAACAACTACATTGTGTTGTCTTGAAAATGTATCAATTGCAATGACAGGGTCAAACGGTCAATGAAGTTTAGTTAAGATTATGTTATAAAAATTGATCTCACTCAGGATTGAACTGAGGACCTTGCGCATGTTAGGCGCACGTGATAACCACTACACTATGAGATCTTGCTGCTATTGTTCAAAAACCATCTTGGCATTATATTTTCAAAGTTAAATAATGGATGAAGTTGCAGTGAAAAAAAAATCTGAGATGGGGGCAGTTTAGGATTTCCTTAGTAAAAGCAATATGTTTTAACAACTACATTGTGTTGTCTTGAAAATGTATCAATTGCAATGACAGGATCAAACGGTCAAGGAAATTTAGATAAGATTAGGAAATGAAAAATTGATCTCACTCAGGATTGAACTGAGGACCTTGCGCGTGTTAGGCGCCGTGATTACCACTACACTATGAGATTTGGTTGCAACTTTTTGAGAACAGTCATTGCATCATATTCTTAAAGTAAAGTAATTTTTGAATTTTCATTAAAAAACGATGTCGTTAGGATGCAGTTTAGGGTTTCATTAGTAGAAGCCATAGTTCATATACACTACACTTGGATATCTTGAAAAATTATCATATACAATGACAGTATCAAACAATCAAGAAGATCTAGATCAGAATATGTTATAAAAAATTGATCTCACTCAGGATTGAACTGAGGACCTTGCGCGTGTGAGGCGCACGTGATAACCACTACACTATGAGATCTTGCTGCTATTTTTCAAAAACAATCTTGGCATTATATTTTCAAAGTTAAATAATGTATGAAGTTGTAGTGAGAAAACGATTTTCGAAAGGGGGCAGTTTAGGATTTCCTTAGTAAAAGCGATATGTTTTAACAACTACATTGTGTTGTCTTGAAAATGTATCAATTGCAATGACAGGATCAAACGGTCAAGGAAATTTAGTTAAGATTATGAAATGAAAAATTGATCTCACTCAGGATTGAACTGAGGACCTTGCGCGTGTTAGGCGCACGTGATAACGACTACACTATGAGATCTTGCTGCTATTGTTCAAAAACAATCTTGGCATTATATTTTCAAAGTTAAATAATGTATGAAGTTGCAGTGAAAAAAATCTGAGATGGGGGCAGTTTAGGATTTCCTTAGGAAAAGCGATATGTTTTAACAACTACATTGTGTTGTCTTGAAAATGTATCAATTGCAATGACAGGATCAAACGGTCAATAAAGTTTAGTTAAGATTATGTTATAAAAATTGATCTCACTCAGGATTGAACTGAGGACCTTGCGCGTGTTAGGCGCACGTGATAACGACTACACTATGAGATCTTGCTGCTATTGTTCAAAAACAATCTTGGCATTATATTTTCAAAGTTAAATATTTATGAAGTTGCAGTGAAAAAAAAATCTGAGATGGGGGCAGTTTAGGATTTCCTTAGTAAAAGCGATATGTTTTAACAACTACATTGTGTTGTCTTGAAAATGTATCAATTGCAATGACAGGATCAAACGGTCAAGGAAATTTAGTTAAGATTATGAAATGAAAAATTGATCTCACTCAGGATTGAACTGAGGACCTTGCGCGTTTGAGGCGCACGTGATAACCACTAACATATGAGATCTGGTTGCAACTTTTTGAGAACAGTCATTGCATCATATTCTTAAAGTAAAATAATTTTTGAATTTTCATTAAAAAACGATGTCATTAGGATGCAGTTTAGGGTTTCATTAGTAGAAGCCATAGTTCGTATACACTACACTTGGATATCTTGAAAAAGTATCATATACAATGAAAGTATCAAACAATCAAGAAGATCTACATCAGAATATGTTATAAAAAATTGATCTCACTCAGGATTGAACTGAGGACCTTGCGCTTGTGAGGCGCACGTGATAACCACTACACTATGAGATCTTGCTGCTATTGTTCAAAAACAATCTTGGCATTATATTTTCAAAGTTAAATAATGTATGAAGTTGCAGTGAAAAAAAAATCTTAGATGGGGTCAGTTTAGGATTTCCTTAGTAAAAGCGATATGTTTTAACAACTACATTGTGTTGTCTTGAAAATGTATCAATTGCAATGACAGGATCAAACGGTCAAGGAAATTTAGTTAAGATTATGAAATGAAAAATTGATCTCACTCAGGATTGAACTGAGGACCTTGCGCGTGTGAGGCGCACGTGATAACCACTACACTATGAGATCTTGCTGCTATTGTTCAAAAACCATCTTGGCATTATATTTTCAAAGTTAAATAATGGATGAAGTTGCAGTGAAAAAAAATCTGAGATGGGGGCAGTTTAGGATTTCCTTAGTAAAAGCGATATGTTTTAACAACTACATTGTGTTGTCTTGAAAATGTATCAATTGCAATGACAGGATCAAACGGTCAAGGAAATTTCGTTAAGATTATGAAATGAAAAATTGATCTCACTCAGGATTGAACTGAGGACCTTGCGCGTGTGAGGCGCACGTGATAACCACTACACTATGAGATCTTGCTGCTATTGTTCAAAAACCATCTTGGCATTATATTTTCAAAGTTAAATAATGGATGAAGTTGCAGTGAAAAAAAAATCTGAGATGGGGGCAGTTTAGGATTTCCTTAGTAAAAGCGATATGTTTTAACAACTACATTGTGTTGTCTTGAAAATGTATCAATTGCAATGACAGGATCAAACGGTCAAGGAAATTTAGATAAGATTATGAAATGAAAAATTGATCTCACTCAGGATTTAACTGAGGACCTTGCGCGTGTGAGGCGCACGTGATTACCACTACACTATGAGATTTGGTTGCAACTTTTTGAGAACAGTCATTGCATCATATTCTTAAAGTAAAGTAATTTTTGAATTTTCATTAAAAACGATGTCATTAGGATGCAGTTTAGGGTTTCATTAGTAGAAGCCATAGTTCGTATACACTACACTTGGATATCTTGAAAAATTATCATATACAATGACAGTATCAAACAATCAAGAAGATCTAGATCAGAATATGTTATAAGAAATTGATCTCACTCAGGATTGAACTGAGGACCTTGCGCGTTTTAGGCGCACGTGATAACCACTACACTATGAGTTCTTGCTGCTATTACTCAAAAAATTCTTGGCATTATATTTTCAAAGTTCAATAATGTATGAAGTTGTAGTGAGAAAACGAATTTCGAAAGGGGGCAGTTTAGGATTTCCTTAGTAAAAGCGATATGTTTTAACAACTACATTGTGTTGTCTTGAAAATGTATCAATTGCAATGACAGGGTCAAACGGTCAATGAAGTTTAGTTAAGATTATGTTATAAAAATTGATCTCACTCAGGATTGAACTGAGGACCTTGCGCATGTTTGGCGCACGTGATAACCACTACACTATGAGATCTTGCTGCTATTGTTCAAAAACAATCTTGGCATTATATTTTCAAAGTTAAATAATGTATGAAGTTGCAGTGAAAAAAAAATCTGAGATGGGGGCAGTTTAGGATTTCCTTAGTAAAAGCGATATGTTTTAACAACTACATTGTGTTGTCTTGAAAATGTATCAATTGCAATGACAGGGTCAAACGGTCAATGAAGTTTAGTTAAGATTATGTTATAAAAATTGATCTCACTCAGGATTGAACTGAGGACCTTGCGCATGTTAGGCGCACGTGATAACCACTACACTATGAGATCTTGCTGCTATTGTTCAAAAACCATCTTGGCATTATATTTTCAAAGTTAAATAATGGATGAAGTTGCAGTGAAAAAAAAATCTGAGATGGGGGCAGTTTAGGATTTCCTTAGTAAAAGCAATATGTTTTAACAACTACATTGTGTTGTCTTGAAAATGTATCAATTGCAATGACAGGATCAAACGGTCAAGGAAATTTAGATAAGATTATGAAATGAAAAATTGATCTCACTCAGGATTGAACTGAGGACCTTGCGCGTGTTAGGCGCACGTGATTACCACTACACTATGAGATTTGGTTGCAAATTTTTGAGAACAGTCATTGCATCATATTCTTAAAGTAAAGTAATTTTTGAATTTTCATTAAAAAACGATGTCATTAGGATGCAGTTTAGGGTTTCATTAGTAGAAGCCATAGTTCATATACACTACACTTGGATATCTTGAAAAATTATCATATACAATGACAGTATCAAACAATCAAGAAGATCTAGATCAGAATATGTTATAAAAAATTGATCTCACTCAGGATTGAACTGAGGACCTTGCGCGTGTGAGGCGCACGTGATAACCACTACACTATGAGATCTTGCTGCTATTGTTCAAAAACAATCTTGGCATTATATTTTCAAAGTTAAATAATGTATGAAGTTGCAGTGAAAAAAATCTGAGATGGGGGCAGTTTAGGATTTCCTTAGTAAAAGCGATATGTTTTAACAACTACATTGTGTTGTCTTGAAAATGTATCAATTGCAATGACAGGATCAAACGGTCAAGGAAATTTCGTTAAGATTATGAAATGAAAAATTGATCTCACTCAGGATTGAACTGAGGACCTTGCGCGTGTGAGGCGCACGTGATAACCACTACACTATGAGATCTTGCTGCTATTGTTCAAAAACCATCTTGGCATTATATTTTCAAAGTTAAATAATGGATGAAGTTGCAGTGAAAAAAAAATCTGAGATGGGGGCAGTTTAGGATTTCCTTAGTAAAAGCGATATGTTTTAACAACTACATTGTGTTGTCTTGAAAATGTATCAATTGCAATGACAGGATCAAACGGTCAAGGAAATTTAGATAAGATTATGAAATGAAAAGTTGATCTCACTAAGGATTGAACTGAGGACCTTGCGCGTGTGAGGCGCACGTGATAACCACTACACTATGAGATTTGGTTGCAACTTTTTGAGAACAGTCATTGCATCATATTCTTAAAGTAAAGTAATTTTTGAATTTTCATTAAAAAACGATGTCATTAGGATGCAGTTTAGGGTTTCATTAGTAGAAGCCATAGTTCGTATACACTACACTGTGATATCTTGAAAAATTATCATATACAATGACAGTATCAAACAATCAAGCAAATTTAGGTCAGAATATGTTATAAAAATTTGATCTCACTCAGGATTGAACTGAGGACCTTGCGCGTTTTAGGCGCACGTGATAACCACTACACTATGAGTTCTTGCTGCTATTACTCAAAAAATTCTTGGCATTATATTTTCAAAGTTAAATAATGTATGAAGTTGTAGTGAGAAAACGATTTTCGAAAGGGGGCAGTTTAGGATTTCCAGAGTAAAGGTAATAGGTCGTATTAACTACACTGTGATATCTTGAAAAATTATCATATACAATGACAGTATCAAACAATCAAGCAAATTTAGGTCAGAATATGTTATAAAAAAATGATCTCACTCAGGATTGAACTGAGGACCTTTCGCGTGTCAGGCGCAGGTGATAACCACTACACTATGAGATCTTGCTGCTATTGTTCAAAAACAATTTTGGCATTATATTTTAAAGTTAAATAATGTATGAAGTTGCAGTGAAAAAAAAATCTGAGATGGGGGCAGTTTAGGATTTCCTTAGTAAAAGCGATATGTTTTAACAACTACATTGTGTTGTCTTGAAAATGTATCAATTGCAATGACAGGATCAAACGGTCAATAAAGTTTAGTTAAGATTATGTTATAAAAATTGATCTCACTCAGGATTGAACTGAGGACCTTGCGCGTGTTAGGCGCACGTGATAACGACTACACTATGAGATCTTGCTGCTATTGTTCAAAAACAATCTTGGCATTATATTTTCAAAGTTAAATAATGTATGAAGTTGCAGTGAAAAAAATCTGAGATGGGGGCAGTTTAGGATTTCCTTAGTAAAAGCGATATGTTTTAACAACTACATTGTGTTGTCTTGAAAATGTATCGATTGCAATGACAGGATCAAACGGCCAAGGAAATTTAGTTAAGATTATGAAATGAAAAATTGATCTCATTCAGGATTGAACTGAGGACCTTGCGCGTGTGAGGCGCACGTGATAACCACTACACTATGAGATCTTGCTGCTATTGTTGAAAAACAATCTTGGCATTATATTTTCAAAGTTAAATATTTATGAAGTTGCAGTGAAAAAAAAATCTGAGATGGGGGCAGTTTAGGATTTCCTTAGTAAAAGCGATATGTTTTAACAACTACATTGTGTTGTCTTGAAAATGTATCAATTGCAATGACAGGATCAAACGGTCAAGGAAATTTAGTTAAGATTATGAAATGAAAAATTGATCTCACTCAGGATTGAACTGAGGACCTTGCGCGTGGGAGGCGCACGTGATAACCACTAACATATGAGATCTGGTTGCAACTTTTTGAGAACAGTCATTGCATCATATTCTTAAAGTAAAATAATTTTTGAATTTTCATTAAAAAACGATGTCATTAGGATGCAGTTTAGGGTTTCATTAGTAGAAGCCATAGTTCGTATACACTACACTTGGATATCTTGAAAAAGTATCATATACAATGAAAGTATCAAACAATCAAGAAGATCTACATCAGAATATGTTATAAAAAATTGATCTCACTCAGGATTGAACTGAGGACCTTGCGCTTGTGAGGCGCACGTGATAACCACTACACTATGAGATCTTGCTGCTATTGTTCAAAAACAATCTTGGCATTATATTTTCAAAGTTAAATAATGTATGAAGTTGCAGTGAAAAAAAAATCTTAGATGGGGTCAGTTTAGGATTTCCTTAGTAAAAGCGATATGTTTTAACAACTACATTGTGTTGTCTTGAAAATGTATCAATTGCAATGACAGGATCAAACGGTCAAGGAAATTTAGTTAAGATTATGAAATGAAAAATTGATCTCACTCAGGATTGAACTGAGGACCTTGCGCGTGTGAGGCGCACGTGATAACCACTACACTATGAGATCTTGCTGCTATTGTTCAAAAACCATCTTGGCATTATATTTTCAAAGTTAAATAATGGATGAAGTTGCAGTGAAAAAAAATCTGAGATGGGGGCAGTTTAGGATTTCCTTAGTAAAAGCGATATGTTTTAACAACTACATTGTGTTGTCTTGAAAATGTATCAATTGCAATGACAGGATCAAACGGTCAAGGAAATTTCGTTAAGATTATGAAATGAAAAATTGATCTCACTCAGGATTGAACTGAGGACCTTGCGCGTGTGAGGCGCACGTGATAACCACTACACTATGAGATCTTGCTGCTATTGTTCAAAAACCATCTTGGCATTATATTTTCAAAGTTAAATAATGGATAAAGCTGCAGTGAAAAAAAAATCTGAGATGGGGGCAGTTTAGGATTTCCTTAGTAAAAGCGATATGTTTTAACAACTACATTGTGTTGTCTTGAAAATGTATCAATTGCAATGACAGGATCAAACGGTCAAGGAAATTTAGATAAGATTATGAAATGAAAAGTTGATCTCACTAAGGATTGAACTGAGGACCTTGCGCGTGTGAGGCGCACGTGATAACCACTACACTATGAGATTTGGTTGCAACTTTTTGAGAACAGTCATTGCATCATATTCTTAAAGTAAAGTAATTTTTGAATTTTCATTAAAAAACGATGTCATTAGGATGCAGTTTAGGGTTTCATTAGTAGAAGCCATAGTTCCTATACACTACACTGTGATATCTTGAAAAATTATCATATACAATGACAGTATCAAACAATCAAGCAAATTTAGGTCAGAATATGTTATAAAAATTTGATCTCACTCAGGATTGAACTGAGGACCTTGCGCGTTTTAGGCGCACGTGATAACCACTACACTATGAGTTCTTGCTGCTATTACTCAAAAAATTCTTGGCATTATATTTTCAAAGTTAAATAATGTATGAAGTTGTAGTGAGAAAACGATTTTCGAAAGGGGGCAGTTTAGGATTTCCAGAGTAAAGGTAATAGGTTGTATTAACTACACTGTGATATCTTGAAAAATTATCATATACAATGACAGTATCAAACAATCAAGCAAATTTAGGTCAGAATATGTTATAAAAAAATGATCTCACTCAGGATTGAACTGAGGACCTTTCGCGTGTCAGGCGCAGGTGATAACCACTACACTATGAGATCTTGCTGCTATTGTTCAAAAACAATTTTGGCATTATATTTTAAAGTTAAATAATGTATGAAGTTGCAGTGAAAATAAAATCTGAGATGGGGGCAGTTTAGGATTTCCTTAGTAAAAGCGATATGTTTTAACAACTACATTGTGTTGTCTTGAAAATGTATCAATTGCAATGACAGGATCAAACGGTCAATAAAGTTTAGTTAAGATTATGTTATAAAAATTGATCTCACTCAGGATTGAACTGAGGACCTTGCGCGTGTTAGGCGCACGTGATAACGACTACACTATGAGATCTTATTGCTATTGTTCAAAAACAATCTTGGCATTATATTTTCAAAGTTAAATAATGTATGAAGTTGCAGTGAAAAAAATCTGAGATGGGGGCAGTTTAGGATTTCCTTAGTAAAAGCGATATGTTTTAACAACTACATTGTGTTGTCTTGAAAATGTATCGATTGCAATGACAGGATCAAACGGCCAAGGAAATTTAGTTAAGATTATGAAATGAAAAATTGATCTCATTCAGGATTGAACTGAGGACCTTGCGCGTGTGAGGCGCACGTGATAACCACTACACTATGAGATCTTGCTGCTATTGTTGAAAAACAATCTTGGCATTATATTTTCAAAGTTAAATATTTATGAAGTTGCAGTGAAAAAAAAATCTGAGATGGGGGCAGTTTAGGATTTCCTTAGTAAAAGCGATATGTTTTAACAACTACATTGTGTTGTCTTGAAAATGTATCAATTGCAATGACAGGATCAAACGGTCAAGGAAATTTAGTTAAGATTATGAAATGAAAAATTGATCTCACTCAGGATTGAACTGAGGACCTTGCGCGTGTGAGGCGCACGTGATAACCACTAACATATGAGATCTTGTTGCAACTTTTTGAGAACAGTCATTGCATCATATTCTTAAAGTAAAATAATTTTTGAATTTTCATTAAAAAACGATGTCATTAGGATGCAGTTTAGGGTTTCATTAGTAGAAGCCATAGTTCGTATACACTACACTTGGATATCTTGAAAAAGTATCATATACAATGAAAGTATCAAACAATCAAGAAGATCTACATCAGAATATGTTATAAAAAATTGATCTCACTCAGGATTGAACTGAGGACCTTGCGCTTGTGAGGCGCACGTGATAACCACTACACTATGAGATCTTGCTGCTATTGTTCAAAAACAATCTTGGCATTATATTTTCAAAGTTAAATAATGTATGAAGTTGCAGTGAAAAAAAAATCTTAGATGGGGTCAGTTTAGGATTTCCTTAGTAAAAGCGATATGTTTTAACAACTACATTGTGTTGTCTTGAAAATGTATCAATTGCAATGACAGGATCAAACGGTCAAGGAAATTTAGTTAAGATTATGAAATGAAAAATTGATCTCACTCAGGATTGAACTGAGGACCTTGCGCGTGTGAGGCGCACGTGATAACCGCTACACTATGAGATCTTGCTGCTATTGTTCAAAAACCATCTTGGCATTATATTTTCAAAGTTAAATAATGGATGAAGTTGCAGTGAAAAAAAATCTGAGATGGGGGCAGTTTAGGATTTCCTTAGTAAAAGCGATATGTTTTAACAACTACATTGTGTTGTCTTGAAAATGTATCAATTGCAATGACAGGATCAAACGGTCAAGGAAATTTCGTTAAGATTATGAAATGAAAAATTGATCTCACTCAGGATTGAACTGAGGACCTTGCGCGTGTGAGGCGCACGTGATAACCACTACACTATGAGATCTTGCTGCTATTGTTCAAAAACCATCTTGGCATTATATTTTCAAAGTTAAATAATGGATGAAGTTGCAGTGAAAAAAAAATCTGAGATGGGGGCAGTTTAGGATTTCCTTAGTAAAAGCGATATGTTTTAACAACTACATTGTGTTGTCTTGAAAATGTATCAATTGCAATGACAGGATCAAACGGTCAAGGAAATTTAGATAAGATTATGAAATGAAAAATTGATCTCACTCAGGATTGAACTGAGGACCTTGCGCGTGTGAGGCGCACGTGATTACCACTACACTATGAGATTTGGTTGCAACTTTTTGAGAACAGTCATTGCATCATATTCTTAAAGTAAAGTAATTTTTGAATTTTCATTAAAAACGATGTCATTAGGATGCAGTTTAGGGTTTCATTAGTAGAAGCCATAGTTCGTATACACTACACTTGGATATCTTGAAAAATTATCATATACAATGACAGTATCAAACAATCAAGAAGATCTAGATCAGAATATGTTATAAAAAATTGATCTCACTCAGGATTGAACTGAGGACCTTGCGCGTTTTAGGCGCACGTGATAACCACTACACTATGAGTTCTTGCTGCTATTACTCAAAAAATTCTTGGCATTATATTTTCAAAGTTAAATAATGTATGAAGTTGTAGTGAGAAAACGATTTTCGAAAGGGGGCAGTTTAGGATTTCCTTAGTAAAAGCGATATGTTTTAACAACTACATTGTGTTGTCTTGAAAATGTATCAATTGCAATGACAGGGTCAAACGGTCAATGAAGTTTAGTTAAGATTATGTTATAAAAATTGATCTCACTCAGGATTGAACTGAGGACCTTGCGCATGTTAGGCGCACGTGATAACCACTACACTATGAGATCTTGCTGCTATTGTTCAAAAACAATCTTGGCATTATATTTTCAAAGTTAAATAATGTATGAAGTTGCAGTGAAAAAAAAATCTGAGATGGGGGCAGTTTAGGATTTCCTTAGTAAAAGCGATATGTTTTAACAACTACATTGTGTTGTCTTGAAAATGTATCAATTGCAATGACAGGGTCAAACGGTCAATGAAGTTTAGTTAAGATTATGTTATAAAAATTGATCTCACTCAGGATTGAACTGAGGACCTTGCGCATGTTAGGCGCACGTGATAACCACTACACTATGAGATCTTGCTGCTATTGTTCAAAAACCATCTTGACATTATATTTTCAAAGTTAAATAATGGATGAAGTTGCAGTGAAAAAAAATCTGAGATGGGGGCAGTTTAGGATTTCCTTAGTAAAAGCAATATGTTTTAACAACTACATTGTGTTGTCTTGAAAATGTATCAATTGCAATGACAGGATCATACGGTCAGAAAATTTAGATAAGATTATGAAATGAAAAGTTGATCTCACTAAGGATTGAACTGAGGACCTTGCGCGTGTGAGGCGCACGTGATAACCACTACACTATGAGATTTGGTTGCAACTTTTTGAGAACAGTCATTGCATCATATTCTTAAAGTAAAGTAATTTTTGAATTTTCATTAAAAAACGATGTCATTAGGATGCAGTTTAGGGTTTCATTAGTAGAAGCCATAGTTCGTATACACTACACTGTGATATCTTGAAAAATTATCATATACAATGACAGTATCAAACAATCAAGCAAATTTAGGTCAGAATGTGTTATAAAAAATTGATCTCACTCAGGATTGAACTAAGGACCTTTCGCGTGTTAGGCGCACGTGATAACCACTACACTATGAGATCTTGCTGTTAATGTTCAAAAAATTCTTGGCATTATATTTTCAAAGTTAAATAATGTATGAAGTTGTAGTGAGAAAACGATTTTCGAAAGGGGGCAGTTTTTGCTTTCCGGAGTAAAGGCAATAGGTTGTATTAACTACACTGTGATATCTTGAAAAATTATCATATACAATGAAAGTATCAAACAATCAAGCAGATCCAGGTCAGAATATGTTATAAAAAATTGATCTCACTCAGGATTGAACTGAGGACCTTGCGCATGTTAGGCGCACGTGATAACCACTACACTATGAGATCTTGCTGCTATTATTCAAAAAATTCTTTGCATTATATTTTCAAAGTTAAATAATTTATGAAGTTGTAGTGAGAAAACGATTTTCGAAAGGGGGCAGTTTATGATTTCCTGAGTAAAGGCAATAGGTTGTATTAACTAAACTGTGATATCTTGAAAAATTATCATATACAATGACAGTATCAAACAATCAAGCAAATTTAGGTCAGAATATGTTATAAAAAATTGATCTCACTCAGGATTGAACTGAGGACCTTGCGCGTGTTAAGCGCACATGATAAGCACTACACAATGAGATCTTGCTGCTATTGTTCAAAAACAATCTTGGCATTATATTTTCAAAGTTAAATAATGTATGAAGTTGTAGTGAAAAAAAATCTGAGATGGGGGCAGTTTAGGATTTCCTTAGTAAAAGGGATATGTTTTAACAACTACATTGTGTTGTCTTGAAAATGTATCAATTGCAATGACAGGGTCAAACGGTCAATGAAGTTTAGTTAAGATTATTTTATAAAAATTGATCTCACTCAGGATTGAACTGAGGACCTTGCGCATGTTAGGCGCACGTGATAACCACTACACTATGAGATCTTGCTGCTATTGTTCAAAAACAATCTTGGCATTATATTTTCAAAGTTAAATAATGTATGAAGTTGCAGTGAAAAAAAAATCTGAGATGGGGGCAGTTTAGGATTTCCTTAGTAAAAGCGATATGTTTTAACAACTACATTGTGTTGTCTTGAAAATGTATCAATTGCAATGACAGGATCAAACGGTCAAGGAAATTTAGTTAAGATTATGAAATGAAAAATTGATCTCACTCAGGACCTTGCGCGTGTTAGGCTTACGTGATAACCACTACACTATGAGATCTTGCTGCTATTGTTCAAAAACCATCTTGGCATTATATTTTCAAAGTTAAATAATGTATGAAGTTGCAGTGAAAAAAAAATCTGAGATGGGGGCAGTTTAGGATTTCCTTAGTAAAAGCGATATGTTTGAACAACTACATTGTGTTGTCTTGAAAATGTATCAATTGCAATGACAGGATCAAACGGTCAATGAAGTTTAGTTAAGATTATGTTATAAAAATTGATCTCACTCAGGATTGAACTGAGGACCTTGCACGTGTTAGGCGCAGGTGATGACTACTACACTATGAGATCTTGCTGCTATTGTTCAAAAACAATCTTGGCATTATATTTTCAAAGTTAAATAATGTATGAAGTTGCGGTGAAAAAAAATCTGAGATGGGGGCAGTTTAGGATTTCCTTAGTAAAAGCGATATGTTTTAACAACTACATTGTGTTGTCTTGAAAATGTATCAATTGCAATGACAGGATCAAACGGTCAAGGAAATTTGGTTAAGATTATGAAATGAAAAATTGATCTCACTCAGGATTGAACTGAGGACCTTGTGCGTGTAAGGCGCACGTGATTACCACTACACTATGAGATCTTGCTGCTATTATTCAAAAAATTCTTGGCATTATATTTTCAAAGTTAAATAATGTATGAAGTTGTAGTGAGAAAACGATTTTCGAAAGGGGGCAGTTTAGGATTTCCGGACTAAAGGCAATAGGTTGTATTAACTACACTGTGATATCTTGAAAAAGTATCATATGCAATGACAGTATCAAACAATCAAGCAGATCCAGGTCAGAATATGTTATAAAAAATTGATCTCACTCAGGATTGAACTGAGGACCTTGCGCGTGTTAGGCGCACGTGATAACCACTACACCACGAGATCTTGCTGCTATTATTCAAAAAATTCTTCGCATTATATTTTCAAAGTTAAATAATTTATGAAGTTGTAGTGAGAAAACGATTTTCGAAAGGGGGCAGTTTATGATTTCCGGAGTAAAGGCAATAGGTTGTATTAACTACACTGTGATATCTTGAAAAATTATCATATACAATGACAGTATCAAACAATCAAGCAAATTTAGGTCAGAATATGTTATAAAAAATTGATCTCACTCAGGATTGAACAGAGGACCTTGCACGTGTTAGGCGCACGTGATAACCACTAACATATGAGATCTTGCTGCTATTGTTCAAAATCAATCTTGGCATTATATTTTCAAAGTTAAATAATGTATCAAGTTGCAGTGAAAAAAAAATCTGAGATGGGGGCAGTTTAGGATTTCCTTAGTAAAAGGGATATGTTTTAACAACTACATTGTGTTGTCTTGAAAATGTATCAATTGCAATGACAGGGTCAAACGGTCAATGAAGTTTAGTTAAGATTATGTTATAAAAATTGATCTCACTCAGGATTGAACTTAGGACCTTGCGCGTGTTAGGCTTACGTGATAACCACTACACTATGAGATCTTGCTGCTATTGTTCAAAAACCATCTTGGCATTATATTTTCAAAGTTAGATAATGTATGAAGTTGCAGTGAAAAAAAAATCTGAGATGGGGGCAGTTTAGGATTTCCTTAGTAAAAGCGATATGTTTTAACAACTACATTGTGTTGTCTTGAAAATGTATCAATTGCAATGACAGGATCAAACGGTCAATGAAGTTTAGTTAAGATTATGTTATAAAAATTGATCTCACTCAGGATTGAACTGAGGACCTTGCGCGTGTGAGGCGCACGTGATAACCACTACACTATGAGATTTGGTTGCAACTTTTTGAGAACAGTCATTGCATCATATTCTTAAAGTAAAGTAATTTTTGAATTTTCATTAAAAAACGATGTCATTAGGATGCAGTTTAGGGTTTCATTAGTAGAAGCCATAGTTCGTATACACTACACTGTGATATCTTGAAAAATTATCATATACAATGACAGTATCAAACAATCAAGCAAATTTAGGTCAGAATGTGTTATAAAAAATTGATCTCACTCAGGATTGAACTAAGGACCTTTCGCGTGTTAGGCGCACGTGATAACCACTACACTATGAGATTTTGCTGCTAATGTTCAAAAAATTCTTGGCATTATATTTTCAAAGTTAAATAATATATAAAGTTGTAGTGAGAAAACGATTTTCGAAAGGGGGCAGTTTATGCTTTCCGGAGTAAAGGCAATAGGTTGTATTAACTACACTGTGATATCTTGAAAAATTATCATATACAATGACAGTATCAAACAATCAAGCAGATCCAGGTCAGAATATGTTATAAAAAATTGATCTCACTCAGGATTGAACTGAGGACCTCGCGCATGTTAGGCGCACGTGATAACCACTACACTATGAGATCTTGCTGCTATTATTAAAAAAATTCTTTGCATTATATTTTCAGTTTAAATAATTTATGAAGTTGCAGTGAAAAAAAAATCTGAGATGGGGGCAGTTTAGGATTTCCTTAGTAAAAGCGAAATGTTTTAACAACTACATTGTGTTGTCTTGAAAATGTATCAATTGCAATGACAGGATCAAACGGTCAAGGAAATTTAGTTAAGATTATGAAATGAAAAATTGATCTCACTCAGGATTGAACTGAGGACGTTGCGCGTGTGAGGCGCACGTGATAACCACTACACTATGAGATCTTGCTGCTATTGTTCAAAAACCATCTTGGCATTATATTTTCAAAGTTAAATAATGTATGAAGTTGCAGTGAAAGAAAAATCTGAGATGGGGGCAGTTTAGGATTTCCTTAGTAAAAGCGATATGTTTTAACAACTACATTGTGTTGTCTTGAAAATGTATCAATTGCAATGACAGGATCAAACGGTCAACGAAGTTTAGTTAAGATTATGTTATAAAAATTGATCTCACTCAGGATTGAATTGACGACCTTGCGCTTGTTAGGCGCACATGATAACCACTACACTATGAGATCTTGCTGCTATTGTTCAAAAACAATTTTGGCATTATATTTTCAAAGTTCAATGATGTATGAAGTTGCAGTGAAAAAAAAATCTAAGATGGGGGCAGTTTAGGATTTCCTTAGTAAAAGCGATATGTTTTAACAACTACATTGTGTTGTCTTGAAAATGTATCAATTGTAATGACAGGATCAAACGGTCAAGGAAATTTAGTTAAGATTATGAAATGAAAAATTGATCTCACTCAGGATTGAACTGAGGACCTTGCGCTTGTGAGGCGCTTGGATAACCACTACACTATGAGATCTGGTTGCAACTTTTTGAGAACAGTCATTGCATCATATTCTTAAAGTAAAATAATTTTTTTAATTTTCATTAAGAAACGATGTCATTAGGATGCAGTTTAGGGTTTCATTAGTAGAAGCCATAGTTCGTATACACTACACTTGGATATCTTGAAAAAGTATCATATACAATGACAGTATCCAACAATCAAGAAGATCTACGTCAGAATATGTTATAAAAAATTGATCTCACTCAGGATTGAACTGAGGACCTTGCGCGTGTTAGGCGCACGTGATAACCACTACACTATGAGATGTTGCTGCTATTATTCAAAAAATTCTTGGCATTATATTTTCAAAGTTAAATAATGTATGAAGTTGTAGTGAAAAAAAATCTGAGATGGGGGCAGTTTAAGATTCCCTTAGTAAAAGCGATATGTTTTAACAACTACATTGTGTTGTCTTGAAAATGTATCAATTGCAATGACAGGATCAAACGGTCAACGAAGTTTAGTTAAGATTATGTTATAAAAATTGATCTCACTCAGGATTGAACTGAGGACCTTGCGCGTGTTAGGCGCACATGATAACCACTACACTATGAGATCTTGCTGCTATTGTTCAAAAACAATCTTGGCATTCTATTTTCAAAGTTAAATAATGTATGAAGTTGCAGTAAAAAAAAAATCTGAGATGGGGGCAGTTTAGGATTTCCTTAGTAAAAGCGATATGTTTTAACAACTACATTGTGTTGTCTTGAAATTGTATCAATTGCAATGACAGGATCAAACGGTCAAGGAAATTTAGTTAAGATTATGAAATGAAAAATTGATCTCACTCAGGATTGAACTGAGGACGTTGCGCGTGTGAGGCGCACGTGATAACCACTACACTATGAGATCTTGCTGCTATTGTTCAAAAACCATCTTGGCATTATATTTTCAAAGTTAAATAATGTATGAAGTTGCAGTGAGAAAACGATTTTCGAAAGGGGGCAGTTTATGCTTTCCGGAGTAAAGGCAATAGGTTGTATTAACTACACTGTGATATCTTGAAAAATTATCATATACAATGACAGTATCAAACAATCAAGCAGATCCAGGTCAGAATATGTTATAAAAAATTGATCTCACTCAGGATTGAACTGAGGACCTTGCGCATGTTAGGTGCACGTGATAACCACTGCAGTATGAGATCTTGCTGCTATTATTAAAAAAATTCTTTGCATTATATTTTCAAAGTTAAATAATTTATGAAGTTGCAGTGAAAAAAAAATCTGAGATGGGGGCAGTTTAGGATTTCCTTAGTAAAAGCGAAATGTTTTAACAACTACATTGTGTTGTCTTGAAAATGTATCAATTGCAATGACAGAATCAAACGGTCAAGGAAATTTAGTTAAGATTATGAAATGAAAAATTGATCTCACTCAGGATTGAACTGAAGACGTTGCGCGTGTGAGGCGCACGTGATAACCACTACACTATGAGATCTTGCTGCTATTGTTCAAAAACCATCTTGGCATTATATTTTCAAAGTTAAATAATGTATGAAGTTGCAGTGAAAAAAAAATCTGAGATGGGGGCAGTTTAGGATTTCCTTAGTAAAAGCGATATGTTTTAACAACTACATTGTGTTGTCTTGAAAATGTATCAATTGCAATGACAGGATCAAACGGTCAACGAAGTTTAGTTAAGATTATGTTATAAAAATTGATCTCACTCAGGATTGAACTGACGACCTTGCGCTTGTTAGGCGCACATGATAACCACTACACTATGAGATCTTGCTGCTATTGTTCAAAAACAATTTTGGCATTATATTTTGCAAGTTCAATGATGTATGAAGTTGCAGTGAAAAAAAAATCCAAGATGGGGGCAGTTTAGGATTTCCTTAGTAAAAGCGATATGTTTTAACAACTACATTGTGTTGTCTTGAAAATGTATAAATTGTAATGACAGGATCAAACGGTCAAGGAAATTTAGTTAAGATTATGAAATGAAAAATTGATCTCACTCAGGATTGAACTGAGGACCTTGCGTGTGTGAGGCGCTTGGATAACCACTACACTATGAGATCTGGTTGCAACTTTTTGAGAACAGTCATTGCATCATATTCTTAAAGTAAAATAATTTTTTTAATTTTCATTAAGAAACGATGTCATTAGGATGCAGTTTAGGGTTACATTAGTAGAAGCCATAGTTCGTATACACTACACTTGGATATCTTGAAAAAGTATCATATACAATGACAGTATCCAACAATCAAGAAGATCTAGGTCAGAATATGTTATAAAAAATTGATCTCACTCAGGATTGAACTGAGGACCTTGCGCGTGTTAGGCGCACGTGATAACCACTACACTATGAGATGTTGCTGCTATTATTCAAAAAATTCTTGGCATTATACTTTCAAAGTTAAATAATGTATGAAGTTGTAGTGAAAAAAAATCTGAGATGGGGGCAGTTTAAGATTCCCTTAGTAAAAGCGATATGTTTTAACAACTACATTGTGTTGTCTTGAAAATGTATCAATTGCAATGACAGGATCAAACGGTCAACGAAGTTTAGTTAAGATTATGTTATAAAAATAGATCTCACTCAGGATTGAACTGAGGACCTTGCGCGTGTTAGGCGCACATGATAACCACTACACTATGAGATCTTGCTGCTATTGTTCAAAAACAATCTTGGCATTATATTTTCAAAGTTAAATAATGTATGAAGTTGCAGTGAAAAAATAATCTGAGATGGGGGCAGTTTAGGATTTCCTTAGTAAAAGCGATATGTTTTAACAACTACATTGTGTTGTCTTGAAATTGTATCAATTGCAATGACAGGATCAAACGGTCAAGGAAATTTAGTTAAGATTATGAAATGAAAAATTGATCTCACTCAGGATTGAACTGAGGACGTTGCGCGTGTGAGGCGCACGTGATAACCACTACACTATGAGATCTTGCTGCTATTGTTCAAAAACAATCTTGGCATTATATTTTCAAAGTTAAATAATGTATGAAGTTGCAGTGAAAAAAAAATCTGAGATGGGGGCAGTTTAGGATTTCCTTAGTAAAAGCGATATGTTTTAACAACTACATTGTGTTGTCTTGAAAATGTATCAATTGCAATGACAGGATCAAACGGTCAACGAAGTTTAGTTAAGATTATGTTATAAAAATTGATCTCACTCAGGATTGAACTGAGGACCTTGCGCGTGTTAGGCGCACATGATAACCACTACACTATGAGATCTTGCTGCTATTGTTTAAAAACAATCTTGGCATTATATTTTCAAAGTTAAATGATGTATGAAGTTGCAGTGAAAAAAAAATCTAAGATGGGGGCAGTTTAGGATTTCCTTAGTAAAAGCGATATGTTTTAACAACTACATTGTGTTGTCTTGAAAATGTATCAATTGCAATGACAGGATCAAACGGTCAAGGAAATTTAGTTAAGATTATGAAATGAAAAATTGATCTCACTCAGGATTGAACTGAGGACCTTGCGCGTGTGAGGCGCACGTGATAACCACTACACTATGAGATCTTGCTGCTATTGTTCAAAAACCATCTTGGCATTATATTTTCAAAGTTAAATAATGTATGAAGTTGTAGTGAAAAAAGATCTGAGATGGGGGCAGTTTAGGATTTCCTTAGTAAAAGCGATATGTTTTAACAACTACATTGTGTTGTCTTGAAAATGTATCAATTGCAATGACAGGATCAAACGGTCAAGGAAATTTAGTTAAGATTATGAAATGAAAAATTGATCTCACTCAGGATTGAACTGAGGAGCTTGCACGTGTGAGGCGCACGTGATAACCACTACACTATGAGATCTTGCTGCTATTGTTCAAAAACATCTTGGCATTATATTTTCAAAGTTAAATAATGTATGAAGTTGCAGTGAAAAAAAAATCTGAGATGGGGGCAGTTTAGGATTTCCTTAGTAAAAGCGATATGTTTTAACAACTACATTGTGTTGTCTTGAAAATGTATCAATTGCAATGACAGGATCAAATGGTCAAGGAAATTTAAATAAGATTATGAAATGAAAAATTGATCTCACTCAGGATTGAACTGAGTACCTTGCGCGTGTGAGGCGCACGTGATAACCACTACACTATGAGATCTGGATGCAACTTTTTGAGAACAGTTATTGCATCATATTCTTAAAGTAAAATAATTTTTGAATTTTCATTAAAAAACGATGTCATTAGGATGCAGTTTAGGGTTTCATTAGTAGAAGCCATAGTTCGTATACCCTACACTTGGATATCTTGAAAAAGTATCATATACAATGACAGTATCAAACAATCAAGAAGATTTAGGTCAGAATATGTTAGAAAAAATTGATCTCACTCAGGATTGAACTGAGGACCTTGCGCGTGTTAGGCGCACGTGATAACCACTACACTATGAGACCTTGCTGCTATTATTCAAAAAATTCTTGGCATTATATTTTCAAAGTTAAATAATGTATGAAGTTGTAGTGAGAAAACGATTTTCGAAAGGGGGCAGTTTAGGATTTTTTCGGAGTAAAGGCAATAGGTTGTATTAACTACACTGTGATATCTTGAAAAATTATCATATACAATGACAGTATCAAACAATCAAGCAAATTTAGGTCAAAATATGTTATAAAAAATTGATCTCACTCAGGATTGAACTGAGGACCTTGCGCGTGTTAGACGCACGTGATAACCACTACACTATGAGATCTTGCTGCTATTATTCAAAAAATTCTTGGCATTATATTTTCAAAGTTAAATAATGTATGAAGTTTTAGTGAGAAAACAATTTTCGAAAGGGGGCAGTTTAGGATTTCCGGAGTAAAGGCAATGATTGTATTAACTACACTGTGATATCTTGAAAAATTATCATATACAATGACAGTATCAAACAATCAAGCAAATTTAGGTCAGAATATGTTATAAAAAATTGATCTCACTCAGGATTGAACTGAGGACCTTGCGCGTGTTAGGCGCACGTGATAACCACTACACTATGAGATCTTGCTGCTATTGTTCAAAAACAATCTTGGCATTATATTTTCAAAGTTAAATAATGTATGAAGTTGCAGTGAAAAAAAATCTGAGATGGGGGCAGTTTAGGATTTCCTTAGTAAAAGCGATATATTTTAACAACTACATTGTGTTGTCTTGAAAATGTATCAATTGCAATGACAGGATCAAACGGTCAAGGAAATTTAGTTAAGATTATGAAATGAAAAATTGATCTCACTCAGGATTGAACTGAGGACCTTGCGCGTGTGAGGCGCACGTGATAACCACTAACATATGAGATCTGGTTGCAACTTTTTGAGAACAGTCATTGCATCATATTCTTAAAGTAAAATAATTTTTGAATTTTCATTAAAAAACGATGTCATTAGGATGCAGTTTAGGGTTTCATTAGTAGAAGCCATAGTTCGTATACACTACACTTGGATATCTTGAAAAAGTATCATATACAATGAAAGTATCAAACATTCAAGAAGATCTACATCAGAATATGTTATAAAAAATTGATCTCACTCAGGATTGAACTGAGGACCTTGCGCTTGTGAGGCGCACGTGATAACCACTACACTATGAGATCTTGCTGCTATTGTTCAAAAACAATCTTGGCATTATATTTTCAAAGTTAAATAATGTATGAAGTTGCAGTGAAAAAAAAATCTTAGATGGGGTCAGTTTAGGATTTCCTTAGTAAAAGCGATATGTTTTAACAACTACATTGTGTTGTCTTGAAAATGTATCAATTGCAATGACAGGATCAAACGGTCAAGGAAATTTAGTTAAGATTATGAAATGAAAAATTGATCTCACTCAGGATTGAACTGAGGACCTTGCGCGTGTGAGGCGCACGTGATAACCACTACACTATGAGATCTTGCTGCTATTGTTCAAAAACCATCTTGGCATTATATTTTCAAAGTTAAATAATGGATGAAGTTGCAGTGAAAAAAAATCTGAGATGGGGGCAGTTTAGGATTTCCTTAGTAAAAGCGATATGTTTTAACAACTACATTGTGTTGTCTTGAAAATGTATCAATTGCAATGACAGGATCAAACGGTCAAGGAAATTTAGTTAAGATTATGAAATGAAAAATTGATCTCACTCAGGATTGAACTGAGGACCTTGCGCGTGTGAGGCGCACGTGATAACCACTACACTATGAGATCTGGTTGTAACTTTTTGAGAACAGTCATTGCATCATATTCTTAAAGTAAAATAATTTTTGAATTTTCATTAAAAAACAATGTCATTAGGATGCAGTTTAGGGTTTCATTGGTAGAAGCCAAGAAGGATTTCATAGTTCGTATACACTACACTTGGATATCTTAAAAAGTATCAAATACAATGACAGTATCAAACAATCAAGAAGATCTAGGTCAGATTATGTTATAAAAAATTGATCTCACTCAGGATTGAACTGAGGACCTTGCGCGTGTTAGGCGCACGTGATAACCACTACACTATGAGACCTTGCTGCTATTATTCAAAAAATTCTTGGCATTATATTTTCAAAGTTAAATAATGTATGAAGTTGTAGTAAGAAAAGGATTTTCGAAAGGGGGCAGTTTAGGATTTTTTCGTAGTAAAGGCAATAGGTTGTATTAACTACACTGTGATATCTTGAAAAATTATCATATACAATGACAGTATCAAACAATCAAGCAAATTTAGGTCAGAATATGTTATAAAAAATTGATCTCACTCAGGATTGAACTGAGGACCTTGCGCGTGTTAGACGCACGTGATAACCACTACACTATGAGATCTTGCTGCTATTATTCAAAAAATTCTTGGCATTATATTTTCAAAGTTAAATAATGTATGAAGTTTTAGTGAGAAAACGATTTTCGAAAGGGGGCAGTTAAGGATTTCCGGAGTAAAGGCAATGATTGTATTAACTACACTGTGATATCTTGAAAAATTATCATATACAATGACAGTATCAAACAATCAAGCAAATTTAGGTCAGAATATGTTATAAAAAATTGATCTCACTCAGGATTGAACTGAGGACCTTGCGCGTGTTAGGCGCACGTGATAACCACTACACTATGAGATCTTGCTGCTATTGTTCAAAAACAATCTTGGCATTATATTTTCAAAGTTAAATAATGTATGAAGTTGCAGTGAAAAAAAATCTGAGATGGGGGCAGTTTAGGATTTCCTTAGTAAAAGCGATATATTTTAACAACTACATTGTGTTGTCTTGAAAATGTATCAATTGCAATGACAGGATCAAACGGTCAAGGAAATTTAGTTACGATTATGAAATGAAAAATTGATCTCACTCAGGATTGAACTGAGGACCTTGCGCGTGTGAGGCGCACGTGATAACCACTACACTATGAGATCTTGCTGCTATTGTCCAAAAACAATCTTGGCATTATATTTTCAAAATTAAATAATGTATCAAGTTGCAGTGAAAAAAAAATCTGAGATGGGGGCAGTTTAGGATTTCCTTAGTAAAAGCGATATGTTTTAACAACTACATTGTGTTGTCTTGAAAATGTATCAATTGCAATGACAGGATCAAACGGTCAAGGAAATTTAGTTAAGATTATGAAATGAAAAATTGATCTCACTCAGGATTGAACTGAGGACCTTGCGCGTGTGAGGCGCACGTGATAACCACTACACTATGAGATCTGGTTGTTACTTTTTGAGAACAGTCATTGCATCATATTCTTAAAGTAAAATAATTTTTGAATTTTCATTAAAAAACGATGTCATTAGGATGCAGTTTAGGGTTTCATTGGAAGAAGCCAAGAAGGATTTCATAGTTCGTATACACTACACTTGGATATCTTAAAAAGTATCAAATACAATGACAGTATCAAACAATAAAGAAGATCTAGGTCAGAATATGTTATAAAAAATTGATCTCACTCAGGATTGAACTGAGGACCTTTCGCGTGTGAGGCGCACGTAATAACCACTACACTATGAGATCTTGCTGCTATTATTCAAAAAATTCTTGGCATTATATTTTCAAAGTTAAATAATGTATGAAGTTGTAGTGAGAAAACGATTTTCGAAAGGGGGCAGTTTAGGATTTCCGGAGTAAAGGCAATAGGTTGTATTAATTTAAAATTAAACGAGACTTACCTGTAAGTTGAAGTTTGATGATAATTCTGCCAAATCATGTGTTGCAAGGAGGGTTAACATGAGATGCGCACGCACCGCCGTGAATCAGTACTTTAAAGATCATTTTGTGGTCCTGATAGAGGAGTTAACATCATGAAACATCAAATGAAAAACGGGAGGGTCGCTTTAGGGATGCTAAGGGCATGTTAACCCTCCTTGCAACACATGATTTGGCAGAATTATCATCAAACTTCAACTTACAGGTAAGTCTCGTTTAATTTTAAATTCTACCAAATCACGTGTTTCATCCGGGTTACCATGAGAATTGAAAGCAAGGAGCACAAAATGAATTAATCATTTTCAAAATGCAACAAAATAAACACAATGCTCCACTTTCTAGTTATTCCAACACAGAAGTACTCATCTGGTTTGTTAACGCAACTGGTCTGTCATAAAATTTGCGAAAAGTTGATTCCTCATTCCATCCTGCAGTTCGAATTATCATGTCAGCTGAGACAGTCGCAACAGCTTTACTCGTTGATGCACATCTTGTGCTATGTGCTGAATACATATCTGTATCAATGCCTGCTGATGCCAACACACTTTTTAGCCAACGTCCTATGGTTGATGATGTCACTGCCTTGTAAGGCTTAATGAATGATACTAACAGACTGGTTGAATTTCTACACTGTTCTGTTGCTTTCAGATAGAACTCTAGTGTTTCATATACGCATCGTTCTTTGATAGGATATTTGTACAATCTTACATTTCCAAACACTTTACCGGGCCTATCTTGTTTAAGGTGCTCTGTTAATGCAAATTCAAAACAATTCTCATTTTTCTTCATGTATGGATCAGAGATGTCGAGGTAAGTCTGTGTTTGGCAACGTTGTCCAGTCGTCAAAGCAATTAACATTACTAATTTCAATGTCAACTCCTTCAGAGTGATTTTACCAAGAGGCCACAAACGACTAAGATAATCAAGGACAATGTCAACAGACCAAATAGTGTTATATTTTGGGACTGGCTTCTGTTTATTGAATATTCCTTTGAGATATCTGCACACTAATGGGTGCTTCCCTACTGGTATATGATTAGGCTGAATGTGACTACTGTCAATATTGGAGATAGCTGAACGTGCTGTATTCAAAGCTGAGTAGCTCAAACCTTTTTCATATAAGCTATGTAAATAGCCCAAAACATTGTTCACAGTTGGATGCAATGGATCACATGTCCTTTTGCTACAAAACTGTATCCACTTACCGATGTAAACATTGTATTGCTTTTTGGTACTTCCTCGCCAGGAGAACATGATGACATTGGCAATTTCTGGAGAAATTCTGCACTCAGACAGGGATTGCCTGATAATCTGCATACCATCAACGTTAGGTTGCGACATAGTGGATGTGGAAGGTCCAGCTTCGGATGAATAAGATTTTTGGCAGTTGCCCTCACTAGCAGAGGAACTTCTATAAGAAGATTCATCACTGCTGGGAAATATGCTTGACTGGGCCACATTGGTATAACTAGAACACCTGTTGCTTTCTCTTGAACAATTTTCTGTACACATCTAGAGATTAAACAGAATGGGGGAAATGCATAAAATGCATACTGAGACCAATTAACAGTAAATGCATCAATGTGTTTTGCCATGGGATCCGGTTTCCATGACACATAGTTTGGCAATTGGGCATTGAGCCGACTTGCAAATAAATCTATCTGCAGGTTACTGAACCGAGAGAGGATTTTTTCAAAAACTTGCTTAGAAAACATCCATTCAAGTTCCATGCTAAACTTCCGTGAGAGTGCATCAGCACTTACATTGTTACAGCCTGGAATATGGGCTGCCGACAACCAAATATTTCTAGTCATCGCCCATTCCCAGATCTCTTTTGCAAGTTCATTACACTGAAGCGATTTGCAGCCACCCATTTCATTGATATAGGACACAGCAGTTGTATTGTCACTCATAATTCTAACATGAATATTATGGTTTCCATGTAACAATGACATAAGAGAAAATTTGACAGCTAATAATTCTAACGAATTTATGTGCTTTGCAGACTCATTTTTTGACCATAAACCTCCAGTGCCCTCACCATTTTCAATTTTGGCACCCCAGCCTGTCTTTGATGCATCAGTAAAAATAACAATCACTGGGTGACCATGACTGATTTTCCTTTGTGCAGTGTTTATGTTTTGTATCCACCACTCTAGATCAGTTAAACTATAATCAGAGAGTGCCATTTTTGCTTCAAAGTTTCCAAAATTTTCCTTCAATGCATGGTTTTTGTCAGACTCAATATGGCGGTAATGAAGCTGACCAAATTCTACCCCTGGAAAACTTGAAGTCAATGAACCAATCAAAGATGAAACCTGACGAATAGTAAACATCTTATTTTTATTGTAAAATTGTTTACACAATTCATAGATCTTTGTAGCTTTCTGATATGTCAATTCAACAGTCATCAGCACTGAATTTAGAGAGAAACCCAAGTATTCTATGCATTGTGTTGGTTTAACTGCTGATTTTCCAGGATGAATCGTGAAACCTAAGGAAATCAACATCTGAGCAGCAGCTAAGGTAGCCTTTTCACAATCTTCATAAGTTTCTCCAAAATACAAAGAGTCATCAATATAACTAATGCATATGTGACCAAAATTACTGCGCAAAGTTGCAAAAATTGGTTTCATCAATTTGGTAAAAATTCTAGGGCTACTGCTTAGACCCATAGGTAAGCATGTAAAGGTGTATAATTGATTATTCCAAATGAACTTCAAGTATTTCCGGTGTTCCTTAGCAATAGGTATGGAATAGTATGCACTCTTTAAATCTAATGACGTCATGTAACAATTTGGTGTCATTAACTTCAATGCGGTTTCCAATGTATCCATCTTAAAATGATGATAAGATACAGACTCATTCAGTTTCTTCAAGTTGAAAATAACTCTATGAGAACCATCCTTTTTCAGACGAGTAAATATTGGAGAAATATTTTGACCTGGTTCATTCACTGAGCACTCAATTATGCCATCCCGAAGAAATTGTTCAATTTCAATGTCAATAATAGTTTGCTCTGTTTTACTGAAAGTGCATTGTGGTCTGGGACTGCTGTCCCTTGACAAAGGCTCTTTTGCAAAATCAATGTGACAATGACAAACAACATCATGAATGAAAGGGTCAGAGGTAATATTTCTCCAATGATCAATAAAATTTTTTAATTTGCCTGCCCTAAAAGGGCTTTGAGATTTTATCAATAAATTGATAGTATTCTCACATACCTCATTTACTGGCTCTTTGATTGTTGGTGCTGTTTGTTCTGAGAGCTCTGATAGTTCTGATAGTTCCGGGACTGACCCCGGCCTAATCCTAAAAAAATGACCACGTCCCCTCCAATTGTTCTGTTTACCACGACCCATACCTCTAAAGCCACGCCCACGTGGAATCTGGTATGGTTCTGCACGTTGCTTTGGTGTTACTCTGTTGCTCAGCTTATTTGCCTTGGTTAGGTCTTCAACCTCTTTATTTAAATCATCACCAAAGAGATATGAAGAAACTGGGACAGAAGGGTTGCACAATGAAGCATACTGCTTATTGAGGTCACCACGGAGTAATTCTCTACGTTTGAGGTTGAAATCTCTATTTGCTGACATAAGTAGTATAGCAGCATGTGTCAAAGGGGTCAAGTTGTCACTTCCTTGTTCGCTATTTGAAAGGTTGTTGCAAACTTGCAAAATGGCATATAGAGAAGACATCATTGTTGTCTGAATTTTCTGGAGAGCAGAGTCCCTGTTTTTTGTGTCTTGCTTCAGTTGCTGCCAAATCTGCTTATTGATTTTTGGGGCTAGTAAATTTGTGCAGTTTTCTGGCCTAAGATATTCTTTCTGCACAGCATCAAGTTTCTCCTTTGGCAACTTTTCATTCAATAAACTTTGCATTATGTTGCTCAAGACCTTGTCAATAGATGGTCCTGTTTTTTCCCCTGTAGCAAACTGTGTAGCAAAAGATTCAAAATTGCTTTTTCCCTCAGATTCTTGAACAGACTCTGTCTCTTTATTCTTGGTAAAATTTGTAATTTGGTCAATTATATTTGCTCCTTGCTGGTCTTCCCCTGAAGCCATTGATGCTGGATCCACAGCTGGATCTTGCATTTGGTTATTTTCATCACTATTTGCATCCTCTGTGTATCCAAAATCTTGGTACACTTGAGCAACCGACTCTTTAACATTTGCTAAAATATCAGATTTAAAATCTGACATCATTTTAATCATAGCTGACTGGAAGTCAATTTCCTTGGATGAATTACCCTCAGGGTCTGTTCCTGACATGTTTCTTGATTCATTATCAGCCATATCCTTGCCTTTTAGTAACTCTTCCCTATAACAAAGAGAAGAAACTATCAAACAGGCGACAGGCACAACTTCCTCTTCCACACACGTTTGGCGAGAGTCAAACATGTCATATTTACTTTTTATCGTACCACTCGTGGTAAAACGATAAAACAAAATTACCAAAGATGCTTCAAACATGCAATGGTTTTTAAAAATAGTTACTATCTGTAATTTTACATAACAAACCAAGACACGTCTTGGTCTGTTGCTGAACATGGCCGTCTTCGTTCGACATGGGGCGGCCTAACCTAACTTTCCTACGCGGCCATGAAAAGAGCCATGCAGTGACACGTCACGAAACATGCTCTGTAAAGTTGTCAAAAACGATAGAATTCGTTTATCTTGGGTTTGTAAAACTGATAGAATTGAATAAAAAATAACATACCTCTGACTGAGATCTTGTTTCAACAACACACAGTTTTGCGGCTGTACTTCACGGCGATAACAGTGCAACTGATTCACGGCGGTGCGTGCGCATCTCATGGTAACCCGGATGAAACACGTGATTTGGTAGAACTACACTGTGATATCTTGAAAAATTATCATATACAATGACAGTATCAATTAATCAAGCAAATTTAGGTCAGAATATGTTATAAAAAATTGATCTCACTCAGGATGGAACTGAGGACCTTGCGCGTGTTAGGCGCACGTGATAACCACTACACTATGAGATCTTGCTGCTATTATTTAAAAACAATCTTGGCATTATATTTTCAAAGTTAAATAATGTATGAAGTTGCAGTGAAAAAAAATCTGAGATGGGGGCAGTTTAGGATTTCCTAAGTAAAAGCGATATGTTTTAACAACTACATTGTGTTGTCTTGAAAATGTATCAATTGCAATGACAGGATCAAACGGTCAAGGAAATTTAGTTAAGATTATGAAATGAAAAATTGATCTCACTCAGGATTGAACTGAGGACCTTGCGCGTGTGAGGCGCACGTGATAACCACTACACTATGAGATCTTGCTGCTATTATTCAAAAACAATCTTGGCATTATATTTTCAAAATTAAATAATGTATGAAGTTGCAGTGAAAAAAAATCTGAGATGGGGGCAGTTTAGGATTTCCTTAGTAAAAGCGATATGTTTTAACAACTACATTGTGTTGTCTTGAAAAGGTATCAATTGCAATGACAGGATCAAACGGTCAAGGAAATTTAGTTAAGATTATGAAATGAAAAATTGATCTCACTCAGGATTGAACTGAGGACCTTGCGCGTGTGAGGCGCACGTGATAACCACTACACTATGAGATCTGGTTGTAACTTTTTGAGAACAGTCATTGCATCATATTCTTAAAGTAAAATAATTTTTGAATTTTCATTAAAAAACGATGTCATTAGGATGCAGTTTAGGGTTTCATTGGTAGAAGCCAAGAAGGATTTCATAGTTCGTATACACTACACTTGGATATCTTAAAAAGTATCAAATACAATGACAGTATCAAACAATCAAGAAGATCTAGGTCAGAATATGTTATAAAAAATTGATCTCACTCAGGATTGAACTGAGGACCTTGCGCGTGTTAGGCGCACGTGATAACCACAACACTATTAGATCTTGCTGCTATTGTTCAAAAACAATCTTGGCATTATATTTTCAAAGTTAAATAATGTATGAAGTTGCAGTGAAAAAAAATCTGAGATGGGGGCAGTTTAGGATTTCCTTAGTAAAAGCGATATGTTTTAACAACTACATTGTGTTCTCTTGAAAATGTATCAATTGCAATGACAGGATCAAACGGTCAAGGAAATTTAGTTAACATTATGAAATGAAAAATTGATCTCACTCAGGATTGAACTGAGGACCTTGCGTGGGTGAGGCGCACGTGATACCCACTACACTATGAGATCTAGTTGCAACTTTTCAAGAACAGTCATTGCATCATATTGTTAAAGTAAAATAATTTTTGAATTTTCATTAAAAAACGATGTCATTAGGATGCAGTTTAGGGTTTCATTAGTAGAAGCCATAGTTCGTATACACTACACTTTGATATCTTGAAAAAGTATCATATATAATGACAGTATCAAACAATCAAGCAGATATAGGTCAGAATATGTTATAAAAAATTGATCTCACTCAGGATTGAACTGAGGACCTTGCGCTTGTTAGGCGCACGTGATAACCACTACACTATGAGATCTTGCTGCTATTGTTCAAAAACAATCTTGGCATTATATTTTCAAAGTTATATAATGTATGAAGTTGCAGTGAAAAAAAAATCTGAGATGGGGGCAGTTTAGGATTTCCTTAGTAAAAGCAATATGTTTTAACAACTACATTGTGTTGTCTTGAAAATGTATCAATTGCAATGACAGGATCAAACGGTCAATGAAGTTTAGTTAAGATTATGTTATAAAAATTGATCTCACTCAGGATTGAACTGAGGACCTTGCACGTGTTAGGCGCACGTGATTACCACTACACTATGAGATCTTGCCGCTATTGTTCAAAAACAATCTTGGCATTATATTTTCATAGTTAAATAATGTATGAAGTTGCAGTGAAAAAAAAATCTGAGATGGGGGCAGTTTAGGATTTCCTTAGTAAAAGCGATATGTTTTAACAACTACATTGTGTTGTCTTGAAAATGTATCAATTGCAATGACAGGATCAAACGGTCAAGGAAATTTAGTTAAGATTATGAAATGAAAAATTGATCTCAATCAGGATTGAACTGAGGACCTTGTGCGTGTGAGGCGCACGTGAAAACCACTACACTATGAAATCTGGTTGCAACTTTTTGAGAACAGTCATTGCATCATATTCTGAAAATAAAATAATTTTTGAATTTTCATTTAAAAACGATGTCATTAGGATGCAGTTTAGGGTTTCATTAGTAGAAGCCATAGTTCGTATACACTACACTTGGATATCTTGAAAAAGTATCATATACAATGACAGTATCAAACAATCAAGAAGATCTAGGTCAGAATATGTTATAAAAAATTGATCTCACTCAGGATTGAACTGAGGACCTTGCGCGTGTTAGGCGCACGTGATCACTATGAGATCTTGCTGCTATTGTTCAAAAACAATCTTGGCATTATATTTAACGTTAAATAATGTATGAAGTTGTAGTGAGAAAACGATTTTCGAAAGGGGGCAGTTTATGCTTTCCGGAGTAAAGGCAATAGGTTGTATTAACTACACTGTGATATCTTGAAAAAGTATCATATACAATGACAGTATCAAACAATCAAGCAGATCCAGGTCAGAATATGTTATAAAAAATTGATCTCACTCAGGATTGAACTGAGGACCTTGCGCGTGTTAAGCGCACCTGATAACCACTACACTATGAGATCTTGCTGCTATTGTTCAAAAACAATCTTGGCATTATATTTTCAAAGTTAAATAATGTATGAAGTTGTAGTGAAAAAAAATCTGAGATGGGGGCAGTTTAGGATTTCCTTAGTAAAAGCGATATGTTTTAACAACTACATTGTGTTGTCTTGAAAATGTATCAATTGCAATGACAGGGTCAAACGGTCAATGAAGTTTAGTTAAGATTATGTTATAAAAATTGATCTCACTCAGGATTGAACTGAGGACCTTGCGCATGTTAAGCGCACGTGATAACCACTACACTATGAGATCTTGCTGCTATTGTTCAAAAACAATCTTGGCATTATATTTTCAAAGTTAAATAATGTATGAAGTTGCAGTGAAAAAAAGATCTGAGATGGGGGCAGTTTAGGATTTCCTTAGTAAAAGCGATATGTTTTAACAACTACATTGTGTTGTCTTGAAAATGTATCAATTGCAATGACAGGGTCAAACGGTCAATGAAGTTTAGTTAAGATTATGTTATAAAAATTGATCTCACTCAGGATTGAACTGAGGACCTTGCGCATGTTAAGCGCACGTGATAACCACTACACTATGAGATCTTGCTGCTATTGTTCAAAAACAATCTTGGCATTATATTTTCAAAGTTAAATAATGTATGAAGTTGCAGTGAAAAAAAAATCTGAGATGGGGTCAGTTTAGGATTTCCTTAGTAAAAGCGATATGTTTTAACAACTACATTGTGTTGTCTTGAAAATGTATCAATTGCAATGACAGGATCAAACGGTCAATGAAGTTTAGTTAAGATTATGTTATAAAAATTGATCTCACTCAGGATTGAACTGAGGACCTTGTGCGTGTGAGGCGCACGTGATAACCACTACACTATGAGATCTTGCTGCTATTGTTCAAAAACAATCTTGGCAATATATTTTCAAAGTTAAATAATGTATGAAGTTGCAGTGAAAAAAAATCTGAGATGGGGGCAGTTTAGGATTTTCTTAGTAAAAGCGATATGTTTTAACAACTACATTGTGTTGTCTTGAAAATGTATCAATTGCAATGAAAGGGTCAAACGGTCAATGAAGTTTAGTTAAGATTATGTTATAAAAATTGATCTCACTCAGGATTGAACTGAGGACCTTGCGCATGTTAAGCGCACGTGATAACCACTACACTATGAGATCTTGCTGCTATTGTTCAAAAACAATCTTGGCATTATATTTTCAAAGTTAAATAATGTATGAAGTTGCAGTGAAAAAAAAATCTGAGATGGGGGCAGTTTAGGATTTCCTTAGTAAAAGCGATATGTTTTAACAACTATATTGTGTTGTCTTGAAAATGTATCAATTGCAATGACAAGATCAAACGGTCAAGGAAATTTAGTTAAGATTATGAAATGAAAAATTGATCTCACTCAGGATTGAACTGAGGACCTTGCGCGTGTGAGGCGCACGTGATAACCACTAACATATGAGATCTGGTTGCAACTTTTTGAGAACAGTCATTGCATCATATTCTTAAAGTAAAATAATTTTTGAATTTTCATTAAAAAACGATGTCATTAGGATGCAGTTTAGGGTTTCATTAGTAGAAGCCATAGTTCGTATACACTACACTTGGATATCTTGAAAAAGTATCATATACAATGAAAGTATCAAACAATCAAGAAGATCTAGATCAGAATATGTTATAAAAAATTGATCTCACTCAGGATTGAACTGAGGACCTTGCGCGTGTGAGGCGCACATGATAACCACTACACTATGAGATCTTGCTGCTATTGTTCAAAAACAATCTTGGCATTATATTTTCAAAGTTAAATAATGTATGAAGTTGCAGTGAAAAAAAATCTGAGATGGGGGCAGTTTAGGATTTCCTTAGTAAAAGCGATATGTTTTAACAACTACATTGTGTTGTCTTGAAAATGTATCAATTGCAATGACAGGATCAAACGGTCAAGGAAATTTAGTTAAGATTATGAAATGAAAAATTGATCTCACTCAGGATTGAACTGAGGACCTTGCGCGTGTGAGGCGCACGTGATAACCATTACACTATGAGATCTTGCTGCTATTGTTCAAAAACCATCTTGGCATTATATTTTCAAAGTTAAATAATGGATGAAGTTGCAGTGAAAAAAAAAAATGAGGTGGGGGCAGTTTAGGATTTCCTTAGTAAAAGCGATATGTTTTAACAACTACATTGTGTTGTCTTGAAAATGTATCAATTGCAATGACAGGATCAAACGGTCAAGGAAATTTAGATAAGATTATGAAATGAAAAATTGATCTCACTCAGGATTGAACTGAGGACCTTGCACGTGTGAGGCGCACGTGATAACCACTACACTATGAGATCTGGTTGCAACATTTTGAGAACAGTCATTGAGTCATATTCTTAAAGTAAAATAATTTTTGAATTTTCATTAAAAATCGATGTCAGTAGGATGCAGTTTAGGGTTTCATTAGTAGAAGCCATAGTTCGTGTACACTACACTTTGATATCTTGAAAAAGTATCATATACAATGACAGTATCAAACAATCAAGCAGATCTAGGTCAGAATATGTAATAAAAAATTGATCTCACTCAGGATTGAACTGAGGACCTTGCGCGTGTTAGGCGCACGTGATAACCACTACACTATGAGATCTTGCTGCTATTATTCCAAAGATTCTTGGCATTATATTTTCAAAGTTAAATAATGTATGAAGTTGTAGTGAGAAAACGATTTTCGAAAGAAGGCAGTTTATGATTTCCGGAGTAAAGGCAATAGGTTGTATTAACTACACTGTCATATCTTGAAAAATTATCATATACAATGACAGTATCAAACAATCAAGCAAATTTAGGTCAGAATATGTTATAAAAAATTGATCTCACTCAGGATTGAACTGAGGACCTTGCGCGTGTTAGGCGCCATGATAACCACTACACTATGAGATCTTGCTGCTATTGTTCAAAAACCATCTTGGCATTATATTTTCAAAGTTTAATAATGTATGAAGTTGCAGTGAAAAAAAAATCTGAGATGGGGGCAGTTTAGGATTTCCTTAGTAAAAGCGATATGTTTTAACAACTACATTGTGTTGTCTTGAAAATGTATGAATTGCAATGACAGGATCAAACGGTCAAGGAAATTTAGTTAAGATTATGAAATGAAAAATTGATCTCATTCAGGATTGAACTGAGGACCTTTGGCGTGTGAGGCGCACGTGATAACCACTAACATATGAGATCTGGTTGCAACTTTTTGAGAACAGTCATTGCATCATATTCTTAAAGTAAAATAATTTTTGAATTTTCATTAAAAAACGATGTCATTAGGATGCAGTTTAGGGTTTCATTAGTAGAAGCCATAGTTCGTATACACTACACTTGGATATCTTGAAAAAGTATCATATACAATGAAAGTATCAAACAATCAAGAAGATCTAGATCAGAATATGTTATAAAAAATTGATCTCACTCAGGATTGAACTGAGGACCTTGCGCGTGTGAGGCGCACGTGATAACCACTACACTATGAGATCTTGCTGCTATTGTTCAAAAACAATCTTGGCATTATATTTTCAAAGTTAAATAATGTATGAAGTTGCAGTGAAAAAAAATCTGAGATGGGGGCAGTTTAGGATTTCCTTAGTAAAAGCGATATGTTTTAACAACTACATTGTGTTGTCTTGAAAATGTATCAATTGCAATGACAGGATCAAACGGTCAAGGAAATTTAATTAAGATTATGAAATGAAAAATTGATCTCACTCAGGATTGAACTGAGGACCTTGCGCGTGTGAGGCGCACGTGATAACCACTACACTATGAGATCTTGCTGCTATTGTTCAAAAACCATCTTGGCATTATATTTTCAAAGTTAAATAATGGATGTAGTTACAGTGAAAAAAAAGTCTGAGATGGGGGCAGTTTAGGATTTCCTTAGTAAAAGCGATATGTTTTAACAACTACATTGTGTTGTCTTGAAAATGTATCAATAGCAATGACAGGATCAAACGGTCAAGGAAATTTAGATAAGATTATGAAATGAAAAATTGATCTCACTCAGGATTGAACTGAGGACCTTGCGCGTGTGAGGCGCACGTGATAACCACTACACTATGAGATTTGGTTGCAACTTTTTGAGAACAGTCATTGCATCATATTCTTAAAGTAAAGTAATTTTTGAATTTTCATTAAAAAACGATGTCATTAGGATGCAGTTTAGGGTTTCATTAGTAGAAGCCATAGTTCGTATACACTACACTGTGATATCTTGAAAAATTATCATATACAATGACAGTATCAAACAATCAAGCAAATTTAGGTCAGAATGTGTTATGAAAAATTGATCTCACTCAGGATTGAACTAAGGACCTTTCGCGTGTTAGGCGCACGTGATCACTATGAGATCTTGCTGCTATTGTTCAAAAACAATCTTGGCATTATATTTAACGTTAAATAATGTATGAAGTTGTAGTGAGAAAACGATTTTCGAAAGGGGGCAGTTTATGCTTTCCAGAGTAAAGGCAATAGGTTGTATTAACTACACTGTGATATCTTGAAAAAGTATCATATACAATGACAGTATCAAACAATCAAGCAGATCCAGGTCAGAATATGTTATAAAAAATTGATGTCACTCAGGATTGAACTGAGGACCTTGCGCGTGTTAGGCGCACGTGATAACCACTACACTATGAGATCTTGCTGCTATTATTCAAAAAATTCTTTGCATTATATTTTCAAAGTTAGATAATTTATGAAGTTGTAGTGAGAAAACGATTTTCGAAAGGGGGCAGTTTATGATTTCCGGAGTAAAGGCAATAGGTTGTATTAACTAAACTGTGATATCTTGAAAAATTATCATATACAATGACAGTATCAAACAATCAAGCAAATTTAGGTCAGAATATGTTATAAAAAATTGATCTCACTCAGGATTGAACTGAGGACCTTGCGCGTGTTAAGCGCACTTGATAACCACTACACAATGAGATCTTGCTGCTATTGTTCAAAAACAATCTTGGCATTATATTTTCAAAGTTAAATAATGTATGAAGTTGTAGTGAAAAAAAATCTGAGATGGGGGCAGTTTAGGATTTCCTTAGTAAAAGCGATATGTTTTAACAACTACATTGTGTTGTCTTGAAAATGTATCAATTGCAATGACAGGGTCAAACAGTCAATGAAGTTTAGTTAAGATTATGTTATAAAAATTGATCTCACTCAGGATTGAACTGAGGACCTTGCGCATGTTAAGCGCACGTGATAACCACTACACTATGAGATCTTGCTGCTATTGTTCAAAAACAATCTTGGCATTATATTTTCAAAGTTAAATAATGTATGAAGTTGCAGTGAAAAAAAAATCTGAGATGGGGGCAGTTTAGGATTTCCTTAGTAAAAGCGATATGTTTTAACAACTACATTGTGTTGTCTTGAAAATGTATCAATTGCAATGACAGGGTCAAACGGTCAATGAAGTTTAGTTAAGATTATGTTATAAAAATTGATCTCACTCAGGATTGAACTGAGGACCTTGCGCATGTTAAGCGCACGTGATAACCACTACACTATGAGATCTTGCTGCTATTGTTCAAAAACAATCTTGCCATTATATTTTCAAAGTTAAATAATGTATGAAGTTGCAGTGAAAAAAAAATCTGAGATGGGGTCAGTTTAGGATTTCCTTAGTAAAAGCGATATGTTTTAACAACTACATTGTGTTGTCCTGAAAATGTATCAATTGCAATGACAGGATCAAACGGTCAATGAAGTTTAGTTAAGATTATGTTATAAAAATTGATCTCACTCAGGATTGAACTGAGGACCTTGTGCGTGTGAGGCGCACGTGATAACCACTACACTATGAGATCTTGCTGCTATTGTTCAAAAACAATCTTGGCAATATATTTTCAAAGTTAAATAATGTATGAAGTTGCAGTGAAAAAAAATCTGAGATGGGGGCAGTTTAGGATTTCCTTAGTAAAAGCGATATGTTTTAACAACTACATTGTGTTGTCCTGAAAATGTATCAATTGCAATGACAGGATCAAACGGTCAATGAAGTTTAGTTAAGATTATGTTATAAAAATTGATCTCACTCAGGATTGAACTGAGGACCTTGCGCGTGTTAAGCGCACGTGATAACCACTACACAATGAGATCTTGCTGCTATTGTTCAAAAACAATCTTGGCATTATATTTTCAAAGTTAAATAATGTATGAAGTTGTAGTGAAAAAAAATCTGAGATGGGGGCAGTTTAGGATTTCCTTAGTAAAAGCGATATGTTTTAACAACTACATTGTGTTGTCTTGAAAATGTATCAATTGCAATGACAGGGTCAAACAGTCAATGAAGTTTAGTTAAGATTATGTTATAAAAATTGATCTCACTCAGGATTGAACTGAGGACCTTGCGCATGTTAAGCGCACGTGATAACCACTACACTATGAGATCTTGCTGCTATTGTTCAAAAACAATCTTGGCATTATATTTTCAAAGTTAAATAATGTATGAAGTTGCAGTGAAAAAAAAATCTGAGATGGGGGCAGTTTAGGATTTCCTTAGTAAAAGCGATATGTTTTAACAACTACATTGTGTTGTCTTGAAAATGTATCAATTGCAATGACAGGGTCAAACGGTCAATGAAGTTTAGTTAAGATTATGTTATAAAAATTGATCTCACTCAGGATTGAACTGAGGACCTTGCGCATGTTAAGCGCACGTGATAACCACTACACTATGAGATCTTGCTGCTATTGTTCAAAAACAATCTTGCCATTATATTTTCAAAGTTAAATAATGTATGAAGTTGCAGTGAAAAAAAAATCTGAGATGGGGTCAGTTTAGGATTTCCTTAGTAAAAGCGATATGTTTTAACAACTACATTGTGTTGTCCTGAAAATGTATCAATTGCAATGACAGGATCAAACGGTCAATGAAGTTTAGTTAAGATTATGTTATAAAAATTGATCTCACTCAGGATTGAACTGAGGACCTTGTGCGTGTGAGGCGCACGTGATAACCACTACACTATGAGATCTTGCTGCTATTGTTCAAAAACAATCTTGGCAATATATTTTCAAAGTTAAATAATGTATGAAGTTGCAGTGAAAAAAAATCTGAGATGGGGGCAGTTTAGGATTTCCTTAGTAAAAGCGATATGTTTTAACAACTACATTGTGTTGTCTTGAAAATGTATCAATTGCAATGAAAGGGTCAAACGGTCAATGAAGTTTAGTTAAGATTATGTTATAAAAATTGATCTCACTCAGGATTGAACTGAGGACCTTGCGCCTGTTAAGCGCACGTGATAACCACTACACTATGAGATCTTGCTGCTATTGTTCAAAAACAATCTTGGCATTATATTTTCAAAGTTAAATAATGTATGAAGTTGCAGTGAAAAAAAAATCTGAGATGGGGGCAGTTTAGGATTTCCTTAGTAAAAGCGATATGTTTTAACAACTACATTGTGTTGTCTTGAAAATGTATCAATTGCAATGACAGGATCAAACGGTCAAGGAAATTTAGTTAAGATTATGAAATGAAAAATTGATCTCACTCAGGATTGAACTGAGGACCTTGCGCGTGTGAGGCGCACGTGATAACCACTAACATATGAGATCTGGTTGCAACTTTTTGAGAACAGTCATTGCATCATATTCTTAAAGTAAAATAATTTTTGAATTTTCATTAAAAAACGATGTCATTAGGATGCAGTTTAGGGTTTCATTAGTAGAAGCCATAGTTCGTATACACTACACTTGGATATCTTGAAAAAGTATCATATACAATGAAAGTATCAAACAATCAAGAAGATCTAGATCAGAATATGTTATAAAAAATTGATCTCACTCAGGATTGAACTGAGGACCTTGCGCGTGTGAGGCGCACATGATAACCACTACACTATGAGATCTTGCTGCTATTGTTCAAAAACAATCTTGGCATTATATTTTCAAAGTTAAATAATGTATGAAGTTGCAGTGAAAAAAAATCTGAGATGGGGGCAGTTTAGGATTTCCTTAGTAAAAGCGATATGTTTTAACAACTACATTGTGTTGTCTTGAAAATGTATCAATTGCAATGACAGGATCAAACGGTCAAGGAAATTTAGTTAAGATTATGAAATGAAAAATTGATCTCACTCAGGATTGAACTGAGGACCTTGCGCGTGTGAGGCGCACGTGATAACCACTACACTATGAGATCTTGCTGCTATTGTTCAAAAACCATCTTGGCATTATATTTTCAAAGTTAAATAATGGATGAAGTTGCAGTGAAAAAAAAAAATGAGGTGGGGGCAGTTTAGGATTTCCTTAGTAAAAGCGATATGTTTTAACAACTACATTGTGTTGTCTTGAAAATGTATCAATTGCAATGACAGGATCAAACGGTCAAGGAAATTTAGATAAGATTATGAAATGAAAAATTGATCTCACTCAGGATTGAACTGAGGACCTTGCACGTGTGAGGCGCACGTGATAACCACTACACTATGAGATTTGGTTGCAACTTTTTGAGAACAGTCATTGCATCATATTCTTAAAGTAAAGTAATTTTTGAATTTTCATTAAAAAACGATGTCATTAGTATGCAGTTTAGGGTTTCATTAGTAGAAGCCATAGTTCGCATACACTACACTGTGATATCTTGAAAAATTATCATATACAATGACAGTATCAAACAATCAAGCAAAATTAGGTCAGAATGTGTTATAAAAAATTGATCTCACTCAGGATTGAACTGAGGACCTTGCGCGTGTTAGGCGCACGTGATTACCACTACACTATGAGATCTTGCTGCTATTATTCCAAAAATTCTTGGCATTATATTTTCAAAGTTAAATAATGTATGAAGTTGTAGTGAAAAAAAAAAATGAGGTGGGGGCAGTTTAGGATTTCCTTAGTAAAAGCGATATGTTTTAACAACTACATTGTGTTGTCTTGAAAATGTATCAATTGCAATGACAGGATCAAACGGTCAAGGAAATTTAGATAAGATTATGAAATGAAAAATTGATCTCACTCAGGATTGAACTGAGGACCTTGCACGTGTGAGGCGCACGTGATAACCACTACACTATGAGATTTGGTTGCAACTTTTTGAGAACAGTCATTGCATCATATTCTTAAAGTAAAGTAATTTTTGAATTTTCATTAAAAAACGATGTCATTAGTATGCAGTTAGGGTTTCATTAGTAGAAGCCATAGTTCGTATACACTACACTGTGATATCTTGAAAAATTATCATATACAATGACAGTATCAAACAATCAAGCAAAATTAGGTCAGAATGTGTTATAAAAAATGGATCTCACTCAGGATTGAACTGAGGACCTTGCGCGTGTTAGGCGCACGTGATTACCACTACACTATGAGATCTTGCTGCTATTATTCCAAAAATTCTTTGCATTATATTTTCAAAGTTAAATAATGTATGAAGTTGTAGTGAGAAAACGATTTTTGAAAGAAGGCAGTTTATGATTTCCGGAGTAAAGGCAATAGGTTGTATTAACTACACTGTGATATCTTGAAAAATTATCATATACAATGACAGTATCAAACAATCAAGCAAATTTAGGTTAGAATATGTTACAAAAAATTGATCTCACTCAGGATTGAACTGAGGACCTTGCGCGTGTTAGGCGCACGTGATAACCACTACACTATGAGATCTTGCTGCTATTGTTCAAAAACCATCTTGGCATTATATTTTGAAAGTTAAATAATGTATGAAGTTGCAGTGAAAAAAAAATCTGAGATGGGGGCAGTTTAGGATTTCCTTAGTAAAAGCGATATGTTTTAACAACTACATTGTGTTGTCTTGAAAATGTATCAATTGCAATGACAGGATCAAACGGTCAAAGAAATTTAGTTAAGATTATGAAATGAAAAATTGATCTCACTCAGGATTGAACTGAGGACCTTGCGTGTGTGAGGCGCACGTGATAACCACTACACTATGAGATCTAGTTGCAGTTTTTTGAGAACAGTCATTGCATCATATTCTTAAAGAAAAATAATTTTTGAATTTTTATTAAAAAACGATGTCATTAGGATGCAGTTTAGGGTTTCATTAGTAGAAGCCATAGTTCGTATACACTACACTTGGATATCTTGAAAAAGTATCATATACAATGACAGTATCAAAAAATCAAGAAGATCTAGGTCGGAATATGTTATAAAAATTTGATCTCACTCAGGATTGAACTGAGGACCTTGCGCGTTTTAGGCGCACGTGATAACCACTACACTATGAGTTCTTGCTGCTATTACTCAAAAAATTCTTGGCATTATATTTTCAAAGTTAAATAATGTATGAAGTTGTAGTGAGAAAACGATTTTCGAAAGGGGGCAGTTTAGGATTTCCAGAGTAAAGGCAATAGGTTGTATTAACTACACTGTGATATCTTGAAAAATTATCATATACAATGAGAGTATCAAACAATCAAGCAAATTTAGGTCAGAATATGTTATAAAAAATTGATCTCACTCAGGATTGAACTGAGGACCTTTCGCGTGTCAGGCGCAGGTGATAACCACTACACTATGAGATCTTGCTGCTATTGTTCAAAAACAATCTTGGCATTATATTTTAAAGTTAAATAATGGATGAAGTTGCAGTGAAAAAAAAATCTGAGATGGGGGCAGTTTAGGATTTCCTTAGTAAAAGCGATATGTTTTAACAACTACATTGTGTTGTCTTGAAAATGTATCAATTGCAATGACAGGGTCAAACGGTCAATGAAGTTTAGTTAAGATTATGTTATAAAAATTGACCTCACTCAGTAATGAACTGAGGACCTTGCTCGTGTTAGGCTTACGTGATAACCACTACACTATTAGATCTTGCTGCTATTGTTCAAAAACAATCTTGGCATTATATTTTCAAAGTTAAATAATGTATCAAGTTGCAGTGAAAAAAAAATCTGAGATGGGGGCAGTTTAGGATTTTCTTAGTAAAAGCGATATGTTTTAACAACTACATTGTGTTGTCTTGAAAATGTATCAATTGCAATGACAGGATCAAACGGTCAATGAAGTTTAGTTAAGATTATGTTATAAGAATTGATCTCACTCAGGATTGAACTGAGGACCTTGCGCGTGTGAGGCGCACGTGATAACCACTACACTATTAGATCTTGCTGCTATTGTTCAAAAATAATCTTGGCATTATATTTTCAAAGTTAAATAATGTATGAAGTTGCAGTGAAAAAAAAATCTGAGATGGGGTCAGTTTAGGATTTCCTTAGTAAAAGCGATATGTTTTAACAACTACATTGTGTTGTCTTGAAATTGTATCAATTGCAATGACAGGATCAAACGGTCAATGAAGTTTAGTTAAGATTATGTTATAAAAATTGATCTCACTCAGGATTGAACTGAGGACCTTGTGCGTGTGAGGCGCACGTGATAACCACTACACTATGAGATCTTGCTGCTATTGTTCAAACCAATCTTGGCATTATATTTTCAAAGTTAAATAATGTATGAAGTTGCAGTGAAAAAAAAATCTGAGATGGGGGCAGTTTAGGATTTCCTTAGTAAAAGCGATATGTTTTAACAACTACATTGTGTTGTCTTGAAAATGTATCAATTGCAATGACAGGGTCAAACGGTCAATGAAGTTTAGTTAAGATTATGTTATAAAAATTGATCTCACTCAGGATTGAACTGAGGACCTTGCGCATGTTAAGCGCACGTGATAACCACTACTCTATGAGATCTTGCTGCTATTGTTCAAAAACAATCTTGGCATTATATTTTCAAAGTTAAATAATGTATGAAGTTGCAGTGAAAAAAAAATCTAAGATGGGGGCAGTTTAGGATTTCCTTAGTAAAAGCGATATGTTTTAACAACTACATTGTGTTGTCTTGAAAATGTATCAATTGCAATGACAGGATCAAACGGTCAAGGAAATTTAGTTAAGATTATGAAATGAAAAATTGATCTCACTCAAGATTGAACTGAGGACCTTGCGCGTGTGAGGCGCACGTGATAACCACTAACATATGAGATCTGGTTGCAACTTTTTGAGAACAGTCATTGCATCATATTCTTAAAGTAAAATAATTTTTGAATTTTCATTAAAAAACGATGTCATTAGGATGCAGTTTAGGGTTTCATTAGTAGAAGCCATAGTTCGTATACACTACACTTGGATATCTTGAAAAAGTATCATATACAATGAAAGTATCAAATAATCAAGAAGATCTAGATCAGAATATGTTATAAAAAATTGATCTCACTCAGGATTGAACGGAGGACCTTGCGCGTGTGAGGCGCACGTGATAACCACTACACTATGAGATCTTGCTGCTATTGTTCAAAAACAATCTTGGCATTATATTTTCAAAGTTAAATAATGTATGAAGTTGCAGTGAAAAAAAATCTGAGATGGGGGCAGTTTAGGATTTCCTTAGTAAAAGCGATATGTTTTAACAACTACATTGTGTTGTCTTGAAAATGTATCAATTGCAATGACAGGATCAAACGGTCAAGGAAATTTAGTTAAGATTATGAAATGAAAAATTGATCTCACTCAGGATTGAACTGAGGACCTTGCGCGTGTGAGGCGCACGTGATAACCACTACACTATGAGATCTTGCTGCTATTGTTCAAAAACCATCTTGGCATTATATTTTCAAAGTTAAATAATGGATGAAGTTGCAGTGAAAAAAAAAAATGAGGTGGGGGCAGTTTAGGATTTCCTTAGTAAAAGCGATGTGTTTTAACAACAACATTGTGTTGTCTTGAAAATGTATCAATTGCAATGACAGGATCAAACGGTCAAGGAAATTTAGATAAGATTATGAAATGAAAAATTGATCTCACTCAGGATTGAACTGAGGACCTTGCGCGTGTGAGGCGCACGTGATAATCACTACACTATGAGATTTGGTTGCAACTTTTTGAGAACAGTCATTGCATCATATTCTTAAAGTAAAGTAATTTTTGAATTTTTATTAAAAAACGATGTCATTAGGATGCAGTTTAGGGTTTCATTAGTAGAAGCCATAGTTCGTATACACTACACTGTGATATCTTGAAAAATTATCATATACAATGACAGTATCAAACAATCAAGCAAAATTAGGTCAGAATGTGTTATAAAAAATTGATCTCACTCAGGATTGAACTGAGGACCTTGCGCGTGTTAGGCGCACGTGATAACCACTACACTATGAGATCTTGCTGCTATTGTTCAAAAACCATCTTGGCATTATATTTTGAAAGTTAAATAATGTATGAAGTTGCAGTGAAAAAAAAATCTGAGATGGGGGCAGTTTAGGATTTCCTTAGTAAAAGCGATATGTTTTAACAACTACATTGTGTTGTCTTGAAAATGTATCAATTGCAATGACAGGATCAAACGGTCAAGGAAATTTAGTTAAGATTATGAAATGAAAAATTGATCTCACTCAGGATTGAACTGAGGACCTTGCGTGTGTGAGGCGCACGTGATAACCACTACACTATGAGATCTAGTTGCAGTTTTTTGAGAACAGTCATTGCATCATATTCTTAAAGAAAAATAATTTTTGAATTTTTATTAAAAAACGATGTCATTAGGATGCAGTTTAGGGTTTCATTAGTAGAAGCCATAGTTCGTATACACTACACTTGGATATCTTGAAAAAGTATCATATACAATGACAGTATCAAAAAATCAAGAAGATCTAGGTCGGAATATGTTATAAAAATTTGATCTCACTCAGGATTGAACTGAGGACCTTGCGCGTTTTAGGCGCACGCGATAACCACTACACTATGAGTTCTTGCTGCTATTACTCAAAAAATTCTTGGCATTATATTTTCAAAGTTAAATAATGTATGAAGTTGTAGTGAGAAAACGATTTTCGAAAGGGGGCAGTTTAGGATTTCCAGAGTAAAGGCAATAGGTTGTATTAACTACACTGTGATATCTTGAAAAATTATCATATACAATGAGAGTATCAAACAATCAAGCAAATTTAGGTCAGAATATGTTATAAAAAATTGATCTCACTCAGGATTGAACTGAGGACCTTTCGCGTGTCAGGCGCAGGTGATAACCACTACACTATGAGATCTTGCTGCTATTGTTCAAAAACAATCTTGGCATTATATTTTAAAGTTAAATAATGGATGAAGTTGCAGTGAAAAAAAAATCTGAGATGGGGGCAGTTTAGGATTTCCTTAGTAAAAGCGATATGTTTTAACAACTACATTGTGTTGTTTTGAAAATGTATCAATTGCAATGACAGGGTCAAACGGTCAATGAAGTTTAGTTAAGATTATGTTATAAAAATTGACCTCACTCAGGATTGAACTGAGGACCTTGCTCGTGTTAGGCTTACGTGATAACCACTACACTATTAGATCTTGCTGCTATTGTTCAAAAACAATCTTGGCATTATATTTTCAAAGTTAAATAATGTATGAAGTTGCAGTGAAAAAAAAATCTGAGATGGGGGCAGTTTAGGATTTCCTTAGTAAAAGCGATATGTTTTAACAACTACATTGTGTTGTCTTGAAAATGTATCAATTGCAATGACAGGATCAAACGGTCAAGGAAATTTAGATAAGATTATGAAATGAAAAATTGATCTCACTCAGGATTGAACTGAGGACCTTGCACGTGTGAGGCGCACGTGATAACCACTACACTATGAGATTTGGTTGCAACTTTTTGAGAACAGTCATTGCATCATATTCTTAAAGTAAAGTAATTTTTGAATTTTCATTAAAAAACGATGTCATTAGTATGCAGTTTAGGGTTTCATTAGTAGAAGCCATAGTTCGTATACACTACACTGTGATATCTTGAAAAATTATCATATACAATGACAGTATCAAACAATCAAGCAAAATTAGGTCAGAATGTGTTATAAAAAATTGATCTCACTCAGGATTGAACTGAGGACCTTGCGCGTGTTAGGCGCACGTGATTACCACTACACTATGAGATCTTGCTGCTATTATTCCAAAAATTCTTGGCATTATATTTTCAAAGTTAAATAATGTATGAAGTTGTAGTGAGAAAACGATTTTTGAAAGAAGGCAGTTTATGATTTCCGGAGTAAAGGCAATAGGTTGTATTAACTACACTGTGATATCTTGAAAAATTATCATATACAATGACAGTATCAAACAATCAAGCAAATTTAGGTTAGAATATGTTATAAAAAATTGATCTCACTCAGGATTGAACTGAGGACCTTGCGCGTGTTAGGCGCACGTGATAACCACTACACTATGAGATCTTGCTGCTATTGTTCAAAAACCATCTTGGCATTATATTTTGAAAGTTAAATAATGTATGAAGTTGCAGTGAAAAAAAAATCTGAGATGGGGGCAGTTTAGGATTTCCTTAGTAAAAGCGATATGTTTTAACAACTACATTGTGTTGTCTTGAAAATGTATCAATTGCAATGACAGGATCAAACGGTCAAGGAAATTTAGTTAAGATTATGAAATGAAAAATTGATCTCACTCAGGATTGAACTGAGGACCTTGCGTGTGTGAGGCGCACGTGATAACCACTACACTATGAGATCTAGTTGCAGTTTTTTGAGAACAGTCATTGCATCATATTCTTAAAGAAAAATAATTTTTGAATTTTTATTAAAAAACGATGTCATTAGGATGCAGTTTAGGGTTTCATTAGTAGAAGCCATAGTTCGTATACACTACACTTGGATATCTTGAAAAAGTATCATATACAATGACAGTATCAAAAAATCAAGAAGATCTAGGTCGGAATATGTTATAAAAATTTGATCTCACTCAGTATTGAACTGAGGACCTTGCGCGTTTTAGGCGCACGTGATAACCACTACACTATGAGTTCTTGCTGCTATTACTCAAAAAATTCTTGGCATTATATTTTCAAAGTTAAATAATGTATGAAGTTGTAGTGAGAAAACGATTTTCGAAAGGGGGCAGTTTAGGATTTCCAGAGTAAAGGCAATAGGTTGTATTAACTACACTGTGATATCTTGAAAAATTATCATATACAATGAGAGTATCAAACAATCAAGCAAATTTAGGTCAGAATATGTTATAAAAAATTGATCTCACTCAGGATTGAACTGAGGACCTTTCGCGTGTCAGGCGCAGGTGATAACAACTACACTATGAGATCTTGCTGCTATTGTTCAAAAACAATCTTGGCATTATATTTTAAAGTTAAATAATGGATGAAGTTGCAGTGAAAAAAAAATCTGAGATGGGGGCAGTTTAGGATTTCCTTAGTAAAAGCGATATGTTTTAACAACTACATTGTGTTGTCTTGAAAATGTATCAATTGCAATGACAGGGTCAAACGGTCAATGAAGTTTAGTTAAGATTATGTTATAAAAATTGACCTCACTCAGGATTGAACTGAGGACCTTGCTCGTGTTAGGCTTACGTGATAACCACTACACTATTAGATCTTGCTGCTATTGTTCAAAAACAATCTTGGCATTATATTTTCAAAGTTAAATAATGTATGAAGTTGCAGTGAAAAAAAAATCTGAGATGGGGTCAGTTTAGGATTTTCTTAGTAAAAGCGATATGTTTTAACAACTACATTGTGTTGTCTTGAAAATGTATCAATTGCAATGACAGGATCAAACGGTCAATGAAGTTTAGTTAAGATTATGTTATAAGAATTGATCTCACTCAGGATTGAACTGAGGACCTTGCGCGTGTGAGGCGCACGTGATAACCACTACACTATTAGATCTTGCTGCTATTGTTCAAAAACAATCTTGGCATTATATTTTCAAAGTTAAATAATGTATGAAGTTGCAGTGAAAAAAAAATCTGAGATGGGGTCAGTTTAGGATTTCCTTAGTAAAAGCGATATGTTTTAACAACTACATTGTGTTGTCTTGAAATTGTATCAATTGCAATGACAGGATCAAACGGTCAATGAAGTTTAGTTAAGATTATGTTATAAAAATTGATCTCACTCAGGATTGAACTGAGGACCTTGTGCGTGTGAGGCGCACGTGATAACCACTACACTATGAGATCTTGCTGCTATTGTTCAAACCAATCTTGGCATTATATTTTCAAAGTTAAATAATGTATGAAGTTGCAGTGAAAAAAGAATCTGAGATGGGGGCAGTTTAGGATTTCCTTAGTAAAAGCGATATGTTTTAACAACTACATTGTGTTGTCTTGAAAATGTATCAATTGCAATGACAGGGTCAAACAGTCAATGAAGTTTAGTTAAGATTATGTTATAAAAATTGATCTCACTCAGGATTGAACTGAGGACCTTGCGCATGTTAAGCGCACGTGATAACCACTACTCTATGAGATCTTGCTGCTATTGTTCAAAAACAATCTTGGCATTATATTTTCAAAGTTAAATAATGTATGAAGTTGCAGTGAAAAAAAAATCTAAGATGGGGGCAGTTTAGGATTTCCTTAGTAAAAGCGATATGTTTTAACAACTACATTGTGTTGTCTTGAAAATGTATCAATTGCAATGACAGGATCAAACGGTCAAGGAAATTTAGTTAAGATTATGAAATGAAAAATTGATCTCACTCAGGATTGAACTGAGGACCTTGCGCGTGTGAGGCACACGTGATAACCACTAACATATGAGATCTGGTTGCAACTTTTTGAGAACAGTCATTGCATCATATTCTTAAAGTAAAATAATTTTTGAATTTTCATTAAAAAACGATGTCATTAGGATGCAGTTTAGGGTTTCATTAGTAGAAGCCATAGTTCGTATACACTACACTTGGATATCTTGAAAAAGTATCATATACAATGAAAGTATCAAATAATCAAGAAGATCTAGATCAGAATATGTTATAAAAAATTGATCTCACTCAGGATTGAACGGAGGACCTTGCGCGTGTGAGGCGCACGTGATAACCACTACACTATGAGATCTTGCTGCTATTGTTCAAAAACAATCTTGGCATTATATTTTCAAAGTTAAATAATGTATGAAGTTGCAGTGAAAAAAAATCTGAGATGGGGGCAGTTTAGGATTTCCTTAGTAAAAGCGATATGTTTTAACAACTACATTGTGTTGTCTTGAAAATGTATCAATTGCAATGACAGGATCAAACGGTCAAGGAAATTTAGTTAAGATTATGAAATGAAAAATTGATCTCACTCAGGATTGAACTGAGGACCTTGCGCGGGTGAGGCGAACGTGATAACCACTACACTATGAGATCTTGCTGCTATTGTTCAAAAACCATCTTGGCATTATATTTTCAAAGTTAAATAATGGATGAAGTTGCAGTGAAAAAAAAAAATGAGGTGGGGGCAGTTTAGGATTTCCTTAGTAAAAGCGATGTGTTTTAACAACTACATTGTGTTGTCTTGAAAATGTATCAATTGCAATGACAGGATCAAACGGTCAAGGAAATTTAGATAAGATTATGAAATGAAAAATTGATCTCACTCAGGATTGAACTGAGGACCTTGCGCGTGTGAGGCGCACGTGATAATCACTACACTATGAGATTTGGTTGCAACTTTTTGAGAACAGTCATTGCATCATATTCTTAAAGTAAAATAATTTTTGAATTTTCATTAAAAAACGATGTCATTAGGATGCAGTTTAGGGTTTCATTAGTAGAAGCCATAGTTCGTATACACTACACTGTGATATCTTGAAAAATTATCATATACAATGACAGTATCAAACAATCAAGCAAAATTAGGTCAGAATGTGTTATAAAAAATTGATCTCACTCAGGATTGAACTGAGGACCTTGCGCGTGTTAGGCGCACGTGATTACCACTACACTATGAGATCTTGCTGCTATTATTCCAAAAATTCTTGGCATTATATTTTCAAAGTTAAATAATGTATGAAGTTGTAGTGAGAAAACGATTTTCCAAAGAAGGCAGTTTATGATTTCCGGAGTAAAGGCAATAGGTTGTATTAACTACACTGTGATATCTTGAAAAATTATCATATACAATGACAGTATCAAACAATCAAGCAAATTTAGGTCAGAATATGTTATAAAAAATTGATCTCACTCAGGATTGAACTTAGGACCTTGCGCGTGGCGCACGTGATAACCACTACACTATGAGATCTTGCTGCTATTGTTCAAAAACCATCTTTGCATTATATTTTCAAAGTTAAATAATGTATGAAGTTGCAGTGAAAAAAAAATCTGAGATGGGGGCAGTTTAGGATTTCCTTAGTAAAAGCGATATGTTTTAACAACTACATTGTGTTGTCTTGAAAATGTATCAATTGCAATGACAGGATCAAACGGTCAAGGAAATTTAGTTAAGATTATGAAATGAAAAATTGATCTCACTCAGGATTGAACTGAGGACCTTGCGTGTGTGAGGCGCACGTGATAACCACTACACTATGAGATCTAGTTGCAATTTTTTGAGAACAGTCATTGCATCATATTCTTAAAGAAAAATAATTTTGAATTTTTATTAAAAAACGATGTCATTAGGATGCAGTTTAGGGTTTCATTAGTAGAAGCCATAGTTCGTATACACTACACTTGGATATCTTGAAAAAGTATCATATACAATGACAGTATCAAAAAATCAAGAAGATCTAGGTCGGAATATGTTATAAAAATTTGATCTCACTCAGGATTGAACTGAGGACCTTGCGCGTTTTAGGCGCACGTGATAACCACTACACTATGAGTTCTTGCTGCTATTCCTCCTAAAAATTCTTGGCATTATATTTTCAAAGTTAAATAATGTATGAAGTTGTAGTGAGAAAACGATTTTCGAAAGGGGGCAGTTTAGGATTTCCAGAGTAAAGGCAATAGGTTGTATTAACTACACTGTGATATCTTGAAAAATTATCATATACAATGACAGTATCAAACAATCAAGCAAATTTAGGTCAGAATATGTTATAAAAAATTGATCTCACTCAGGATTGAACTGAGGACCTTTCGCGTGTCAGGCGCAGGTGATAACCACTACACTATGAGATCTTGCTGCTATTGTTCAAAAACAATCTTGGCATTATATTTTAAAGTTAAATAATGTATGAAGTTGCAGTGAAAAAAAAATCTGAGATGGGGGCAGTTTAGGATTTCCTTAGTAAAAGCGATATGTTTTAACAACTACATTGTGTTGTCTTGAAAATGTATCAATTGCAATGACAGGATCAAACGGTCAATAAAGTTTAGTTAAGATTATGTTATAAAAATTGATCTCACTCAGGATTGAACTGAGGACCTTGCGCGTGTTAGGCGCACGTGATAACCACTTCACTATGAGATCTTGCTGCTATTGTTCAAAAACAATCTTGGCATTATATTTTCAAAGTTAAATAATGTATGAAGTTGCAGTGAAAAAAATCTGAGATGGGGGCAGTTTAGGATTTCCTTAGTAAAAGCGATATGTTTTAACAACTACATTGTGTTGTCTTGAAAATGTATCGATTGCAATGACAGGATCAAGCGGCCAAGGAAATTTAGTTAAGATTATGAAATGAAAAATTGATCTCATTCAGGATTGAACAGAGGACCTTGCGCGTGTGAGGCACACGTGATAACCACTACACTATGAGATCTTGCTGCTATTGTTCAAAAACAATCTTGGCATTATATTTTCAAAGTTAAATATTTATGAAGTTGCAGTGAAAAAAAAATCTGAGATGGGGGCAGTTTAGGATTTCCTTAGTAAAAGCGATATGTTTTAACAACTACATTGTGTTGTCTTGAAAATGTATCAATTGCAATGACAGGATCAAACGGTCAAGGAAATTTAGTTAAGATTATGAAATGAAAAATTGATCTCACTCAGGATTGAACTGAGGACCTTGCGCGTGTGAGGCGCACGTGATAACCACTAACATATGAGATCTGGTGGCAACTTTTTGAGAACAGTCATTGCATCATATTCTTAAAGTAAAATAATTTTTGAATTTTCATTAAAAAACGATGTCATTAGGATGCAGTTTAGGGTTTCATTAGTAGAAGCCATAGTTCGTATACACTACACTTGGATATCTTGAAAAAGTATCATATACAATGAAAGTATCAAACAATCAAGAAGATCTAGATCAGAATATGTTATAAAAAATTGATCTCACTCAGGATTGAACTGAGGACCTTGCGCGTGTGAGGCGCACGTGATAACCACTACACTATGAGATCTTGCTGCTATTGATCAAAAACCATCTTGGCATTATATTTTCAAAGTTAAATAATGGATGAAGTTGCAGTGAAAAAAAGATCTGAGATGGGGGCAGTTTAGGATTTCCTTAGTAAAAGCGATATGTTTTAACAACTACATTGTGTTGTCTTGAAAATGTATCAATTGCAATGACAGGATCAAACGGTCAAGGAAATTTAGATAAGATTATGAAATGAAAAATTGATCTCACTCAGGATTGAACTGAGGACCTTGCGCGTGTGAGGCGCACATGATTACCACTACACTATGAGATTTGGTTGCAACTTTTTGAGAACAGTCATTGCATCATATTCTTAAAGTAAAGTAATTTTTGAATTTTCATTAAAAACGATGTCATTAGGATGCAGTTTAGGGTTTCATTAGTAGAAGCCATAGTTCGTATACACTACACTTGGATATCTTGAAACATTATCATATACAATGACAGTATCAAACAATCAAATAGATCTAGATCAGAATATGTTATAAAAAATTGATCTCACTCAGGATTGAACTGAGGACCTTGCGCTTGTGAGGCGCACGTGATAACCACTACTCTATGAGATCTTGCTGCTATTGTTCAAAAACAATCTTGGCATTATATTTTCAAAGTTAAATAATGTATGAAGTTGCAGTGAAAAAAAATCTGAGATGGGGGCAGTTTAGGATTTCCTTAGTAAAAGGGATATGTTTTAACAACTACATTGTGTTGTCTTGAAAATGTATCAATTGTAATGACAGGATCAAACGGTCAAGGAAATTTAGTTAAGATTATGAAATGAAAAATTGATCTCACTCAGGATTGAACTGAGGACCTTGCGCGTGTGAGGCGCACGTGATAACCACTACACTATGAGATCTTGCTGCTATTGTTCAAAAACCATCTTGGCATTATATTTTCAAAGTTAAATAATGGATGAAGTTGCAGTGAAAAAAAAATCTGAGATGGGGGCAGTTTAGGATTTCCTTAGTAAAAGCGATATGTTTTAACAACTACATTGTGTTGTCTTGAAAATGTATCAATTGCAATGACAGGATCAAACGGTCAAGGAAATTTAGATAAGATTATGAAATGAAAAGTTGATCTCACTCAGGATTGAACTGAGGACCTTGCGCGTGTGAGGCGCACGTGATAACCACTACACTATGAGATTTGGTTGCAACTTTTTGAGAACAGTCATTGCATCATATTCTTAAAGTAAAGTAATTTTTGAATTTTCATTAAAAAACGATGTCATTAGGATGCAGTTTAGGGTTTCATTAGTAGAAGCCATAGTTCGTATACACTACACTGTGATATCTTGAAAAATTATCATATACAATGACAGTATCAAACAATCAAGCAAATTTAGGTCAGAATGTGTTATAAAAAATTGATCTCACTCAGGATCGAACTAAGGACCTTTCGCGTGTTAGGCGCACGTGATAACCACTACACTATGAGATCTTGCTGCTAATGTTCAAAAAATTCTTGGCATTATATTTTCAAAGTTAAATAATGTATGAAGTTGTAGTGAGAAAACGATTTTCGAAAGGGGGCAGTTTATGCTTTCCGGAGTTAAGGCAATAGGTTGTATTAACTACACTGTGATACCTTGAAAAATTATCATATACAATGACAGTATCAAACAATCAAGCAGATCCAGGTCAGAATATGTTATAAAAAATTGATCTCACTCAGGATTGAACTGAGGACCTTGCGCATGTTAGGCGCACGTGATAACCACTACACTATGAGATCTTGCTGCTATTATTCAAAAAATTCTTTGCATTATATTTTCAAAGTTAAATAATTTATGAAGTTGTAGTGAGAAAACGATTTTCGAAAGGGGGCAGTTTATGATTTCCTGAGTAAAGGCAATAGGTTGTATTAACTAAACTATGATATCTTGAAAAATTATCATATACAATGACAGTATCAAACAATCAAGCAAATTTAGGTCAGAATATGTTATAAAAAATTGATCTCACTCAGGATTGAACTGAGGACCTTGCGCGTGTTAAGCGCCCGTGATAACCACTACACAATGAGATCTTGCTGCTATTGTTGAAAAACAATCTTGGCATTATATTTTCAAAGTTAAATAATGTATGAAGTTGTAGTGAAAAAAAATCTGAGATGGGGGCAGTTTAGGATTTCCTTAGTAAAAGCGATATGTTTTAACAACTACATTGTGTTGTCTTGAAAATGTATCAATTGCAATGACAGGGTCAAACGGTCAATGAAGTTTAGTTAAGATTATGTTATAAAAATTGATCTCACTCAGGATTGAACTGAGGACCTTGCGCATGTAAGGCGCACGTGATAACCACTACACTATGAGATCTTGCTGCTATTGTTCAAAAACAATCTTGGCATTATATTTTCAAAGTTAAATAATGTATGAAGTTGCAGTGAAAAAAAAATCTGAGATGGGGGCAGTTTAGGATTTCCTTAGTAAAAGCGATATGTTTTAACAACTACATTGTGTTGTCTTGAAAATGTATCAATTGCAATGACAGGGTCAAACGGTCAATGAAGTTTAGTTAAGATTATGTTATAAAAATTGATCTCACTCAGGATTGAACTGAGGACCTTGCGCATGTTAGGCGCACGTGATAACCACTACACTATGAGATCTTGCTGCTATTGTTCAAAAACCATCTTGGCATTATATTTTCAAAGTTAAATAATGGATGAAGTTGCAGTGAAAAAAAAATCTGAGATGGGGGCAGTTTAGGATTTCCATAGTAAAAGGGATATGTTTTAACAACTACATTGTGTTGTCTTGAAAATGTATCAATTGTAATGACAGGGTCAAACGGTCAATGAAGTTTAGTTAAGATTATGTTATAAAAATTGATCTCACTCAGGACCTTGCCCGTGTTAGGCTTACGTGATAACCACTACACTATGAGATCTTGCTGCTATTGTTCAAAAACCATCTTGGCATTATATTTTCAAAGTTAAATAATGTATGAAGTTGCAGTGAAAAAAAAATCTGAGATGGGGGCAGTTTAGGATTTCCATAGTAAAAGCGATATGTTTTAACAACTACATTGTGTTGTCTTGAAAATGTATCAATTGCAATGACAGGATCAAACGGTCAATGAAGTTTAGTTAAGATTATGTTATAAAAATTGATCTCACTCAGGATTGAACTGAGGACCTTGCACGTGTTAGGCGCAGGTGATGACCACTACACTATGAGATCTTGCTGCTATTGTTCAAAAACAATCTTGGCATTATATTTTCAAAATTAAATAATGTATGAAGTTGCGGTGAAAAAAATCTGAGATGGGGGCAGTTTAGGATTTCCTTAGTAAAAGCGATATGTTTTAACAACTACATTGTGTTGTCTTGAAAATGTATCAATTGCAATGACAGGATCAAACGGTCAAGGAAATTTAGTTAAGATTATGAAATGAAAAATTGATCTCACTCAGGATTGAACTGAGGACCTTGCGCATGTAAGGCGCACGTGATAACCACTACACTATGAGATCTTGCTGCTATTATTCAAAAAATTCTTGGCATTATATTTTCAAAGTTAAATAATGTATGAAGTTGTAGTGAGAAAACGATTTTCGAAAGGGGGCAGTTTAGGATTTCCGGACTAAAGGCAATAGGTTGTATTAACTACACTGTGATATCTTGAAAAAGTATCATATGCAATGACAGTATCAAGCAGATCCAGGTCAGAATATGTTATAAAAAATTGATCTCACTCAGGATTGAACTGAGGACCTGGCGCGTTTTAGGCGCACGTGATAACCACTACACTATGAGATCTTGCTTTTATTATTCAAAAAATTCTTCGCATTATATTTTCAAAGTTAAATAATTTATGAAGTTGTAGTGAGAAAACGATTTTCGAAAGGGGGCAGTTTATGATTTCCGGAGTAAAGGCAATAGGTTGTATAAACTACACTGTGATATCTTGAAAAATTATCATATAGAATGACAGTATCAAACAAACAAGCAAATTTAGGTCAGAATATGTTATAAAAAATTGATCTCACTCAGGATTGAACAGAGGACGTTGCACGTGTTAGGCGCACGTGATAACCACTACACTATGAGATCTTGCTGCTATTGTTCAAAATCAATCTTGGCATTATATTTTCAAAGTTAAATAATGTATGAAGTTGCAGTGAAAAAAAAATCTGAGATGGGGGTAGTTTAGGATTTCCTTAGTAAAAGGGATATGTTTTAACAACTACATTGTGTTGTCTTGAAAATGTATCAATTGCAATGACAGGGTCAAACGGTCAATGAAGTTTAGTTAAGATTATGTTATAAAAATTGATCTCACTCAGGACCTTGCACGTGTTAGGCTTACGTGATAACCACTACACTATGAGATCTTGCTGCTATTGTTCAAAAACCATCTTGGCATTATATTTTCAAAGTTAGATAATGTATGAAGTTGCAGTGGAAAAAAAATCTGAGATGGGGGCAGTTTAGGATTTCCTTAGTAAAAGCGATATGTTTTAACAACTACATTGTGTTGTCTTGAAAATGTATCAATTGCAATGACAGGGTCAAACGGTCAATGAAGTTTAGTTAAGATTATGTTATAAAAATTGATCTCACTCAGGATTGAACTGAGGACCTTGCGCATGTTAGGCGCAGGTGATAACCACTACACTATGAGATCTTGCTGCTATTGTTCAAAAACAATCTTGGCATTATATTTTCAAAGTTAAATAATGTATGAAGTTGCAGTGAAAAAAAAATCTGAGATGGGGGCAGTTTAGGATTTCCTTAGTAAAAGCGATATGTTTTAACAACTACATTGTGTTGTCTTGAAAATGTATCAATTGCAATGACAGGATCAAACGGTCAATGAAGTTTAGTTAAGATTATGTTATAAAAATTGATCTCACTCAGGATTGAACTTAGGACCTTGCGCGTGTTAGGCTTACGTGATAACCACTACACTATGAGATCTTGCTGCTATTGTTCAAAAACCATCTTGGCATTATATTTTCAAAGTTAAATAATGTATGAAGTTGCAGTGAAAAAAAAATCTGAGATGGGGGCAGTTTAGGATTTCCTTAGTAAAAGGAATATGTTTTAACAACTACATTGTGTTGTCTTGAAAATGTATCAATTGCAATGACAGGGTCAAACGGTCAATGAAGTTTAGTTAAGATTATGTTATAAAAATTGATCTCACTCAGGACCTTGCGCGTGTTAGGCTTACGTGATAACCACTACACTATGAGATCTTGCTGCTATTGTTCAAAAACCATCTTGGCATTATATTTTCAAAGTTAGATAATGTATGAAGTTGCAGTGAAAAAAAAATCTGAGATAGGGGCAGTTTAGGATTTCCTTAGTAAAAGCGATATGTTTTAACAACTACATTGTGTTGTCTTGAAAATGTATCAATTGCAATGACAGGATCAAACGGTCAATGAAGTTTAGTGAAGATTATGTTATAAAAATTGATCTCACTCAGGATTGAACTGAGGACCTTGCGCGTGTGAGGCGCACGTGATAACCACTACACTATGAGATTTGGTTGCAACTTTTTGAGAACAGTCATTGCATCATATTCTTAAAGTAAAGTAATTTTTGAATTTTCATTAAAAAACGATGTCATTAGGATGCAGTTTAGGGTTTCATTAGTAGAAGCCATAGTTTGTATACACTACACTGTGATATCTTGAAAAATTATCATATACAATGACAGTATCAAACAATCAAGCAAATTTAGGTCAGAATGTGTTATAAAAAATTGATCTCACTCAGGATTGAACTAAGGACCTTTCGCGTGTTAGGCGCACGTGATAACCACTACACTATGAGATCTTGCTGCTAATGTTCAAAAAATTCTTGGCATTATATTTTCAAAGTTAAATAATGTATGAAGTTGTAGTGAGAAAACGATTTTCGAAAGGGGGCAGTTTATGCTTTCCGGAGTAAAGGCAATAGGTTGTATTAACTACACTGTGATATCTTGAAAAATTATCATATACAATGACAGTATCAAACAATCAAGCAGATCCAGGTCAGAATATGTTATAAAAAATTGATCTCACTCAGGATTGAACTGAGGACCTTGCGCATGTTAGGCGCACATGATAACCACTACACTATGAGATCTTGCTGCTATTATTAAAAAAATTCTTTGCATTATATTTTCAAAGTTAAATAATTTATGAAGTTGTAGTGAGAAAACGATTTTCGAAAGGGGGCAGTTTATGATTTCCTGAGTAAAGGCAATAGGTTGTATTAACTAAACTGTGATATCTTGAAAAATTATCATATACAATGACAGTATCAAACAATCAAGCAAATTTAGGTCAGAATATGTTATAAAAAATTGATCTCACTCAGGATTGAACTGAGGACATTGCGCGTGTTAAGCGCACGTGATAACCACTACACAATCAGATCTTGCTGCTAATGTTCAAAAAATTCTTGGCATTATATTTTCAAAGTTAAATAATGTATGAAGTTGTAGTGAGAAAACGATTTTCGAAAGGGGGCAGTTTATGCTTTCCGGAATAAAGGCAATAGGTTGTATTAACTACACTGTGATATCTTGAAAAATTATCATATACAATGACAGTATCAAACAATCAAGCAGATCCAGGTCAGAATATGTTATAAAAAATTGATCTCACTCAGGATTGAACTGAGGACCTTGCGCATGTTAGGCGCACGTGATAACCACTACACTATGAGATCTTGCTGCTATTATTAAAAAAATTCTTTGCATTATATTTTCAAAGTTAAATAATTTATGAAGTTGTAGTGGGAAAACGATTTTCGAAAGGGGGCAGTTTATGATTTCCTGAGTAAAGGCAATAGGATGTATTAACTAAACTGTGATATCTTGAAAAATTATCATATACAATGACAGTATCAAACAATCAAGCAAATTTAGGTCAGAATATGTTATAAAAAATTGATCTCACTCAGGATTGAACTGAGGACCTTGCGCGTGTTAAGCGCACGTGATAACCACTACACAATGAGATCTTGCTGCTATTGTTCAAAAACAATCTTGGCATTATATTTTCAAAGTTAAATAATGTATGAAGTTGTAGTGAAAAAAAATCTGAGATGGGGGCAGTTTAGGATTTCCTTAGTAAAAGCGATATGTTTTAACAACTACATTGTGTTGTCTTGAAAATGTATCAATTGCAATGACAGGGTCAAACGGTCAATGAAGTTTAGTTAAGATTATGTTATAAAAATTGATCTCACTCAGGATTGAACTGAGGACCTTGCGCATGTTAGGCGCACGTGATAACAACTACACTATGAGATCTTGCTGCTATTGTTCAAAAACAATCTTGGCATTATATTTTCAAAGTTAAATAATGTATGAAGTTGCAGTGAAAAAAAAATCTGAGATGGGGGCAGTTTAGGATTTCCTTAGTAAAAGCGATATGTTTTAACAACTACATTGTGTTGTCTTGAAAATGTATCAATTGCAATGACAGGGTCAAACGGTCAATGAAGTTTAGTTAAGATTATGTTATAAAAATTGATCTCACTCAGGATTGAACTGAGGACCTTGCGCATGTTAGGCGCACGTGATAACCACTACACTATGAGATCTTGCTGCTATTGTTCAAAAACCATCTTGGCATTATATTTTCAAAGTTAAATAATGGATGAAGTTGCAGTGAAAAAAAAATCTGAGATGGGGGCAGTTTAGGATTTCCTTAGTAAAAGCGATATGTTTTAACAACTACATTGTGTTGTCTTTAAAATGTATCAATTGCAATGACAGGATCAAACGGTCAAGGAAATTTAGATAAGATTATGAAATGAAAAGTTGATCTCACTAAGGATTGAACTGAGGACCTTGCGCGTGTGAGGCGCACGTGATAACCACTACACTATGAGATTTGGTTGCAACTTTTTGAGAACAGTCATTGCATCATATTCTTAAAGTAAAGTAATTTTTGAATTTTCATTAAAAAACGATGTCATTAGGATGCAGTTTAGGGTTTCATTAGTAGAAGCCATAGTTCGTATACACTACACTGTGATATCTTGAAAAATTATCATATACAATGACAGTATCAAACAATCAAGCAAATTTAGGTCAGAATGTGTTATAAAAAATTGATCTCACTCAGGATTGAACTAAGGACCTTTCGCGTGTTAGGCGCACGTGATAACCACTACACTATGAGATCTTGCTGCTAATGTTCAAAAAATTCTTGGCATTATATTTTCAAAGTTAAATAATGTATGAAGTTGTAGTGAGAAAACAATTTTCGAAAGGGGGCAGTTTATGCTTTCCGGAGTAAAGGCAATAGGTTGTATTAACTACACTGTGATATCTTGAAAAATTATTATATACAATGACAGTATCAAACAATCAAGCAGATCCAGGTCAGAATATGTTATAAAAAATTGATCTCACTCAGGATTGAACTGAGGACCTTGCATATGTTAGGCGCACGTGATAACCACTACACTATGAGATCTTGCTGCTATTATTCAAAAAATTCTTTGCATTATATTTTCAAAGTTAAATAATTTATGAAGTTGTAGTGAGAAAACGATTTTTCAAAAGGGGGCAGTTTGTGATTTCCTGAGTAAAGGCAATAGGTTGTATTAACTAAACTGTGATATCTTGAAAAATTATCATATACAATGACAGTATCAAACAATCAAGCAAATTTAGGTCAGAATATGTTATAAAAAAATGATCACACTCAGGATTGAACTGAGGACCTTGCGCGTGTTAAGCGCACGTGATAACCACTACACAATGAGATCTTGCTGCAATTGTTCAAAAGCAATCTTGGCATTATATTTTCAAAGTTAAATAATGTATGAAGTTGTAGTGAAAAAAAATCTGAGATGGGGGCAGTTTAGGATTTCCTTAGTAAAAGCGATATGTTTTAACAACTACATTGTGTTGTCTTGAAAATGTATCAATTGCAATGACAGGGTCAAACGGTCAATGAAGTTTAGTTAAGATTATGTTATAAAAATTGATCTCACTCAGGACCTTGCGCGTGTTAGGCTTACGTGATAACCACTACACTATGAGATCTTGCTGCTATTGTTCAAAAACCATCTTGGCATTATATTTTCAAAGTTAGATAATGTATGAAGTTGCAGTGAAAAAAAAATCTGAGATAGGGGCAGTTTAGGATTTCCTTAGTAAAAGCGATATGTTTTAACAACTACATTGTGTTGTCTTGAAAATGTATCAATTGCAATGACAGGATCAAACGGTCAATGAAGTTTAGTTAAGATTATGTTATAAAAATTGATCTCACTCAGGATTGAACTGAGGACCTTGCACGTGTTAGGCGCAGGTGATGACCACTACACTATTAGATCTTGCTGCTATTGTTCAAAAACAATCTTGGCATTATATTTTCAAAGTTAAATAATGTATGAAGTTGCGGTGAAAAAAAATCTGAGATGGGGGCAGTTTAGGATTTCCTTAGTAAAAGCGATATGTTTGAACAACTACATTGTGTTGTCTTGAAAATGTATCAATTGCAATGACAGGATCAAACGGTCAAGGAAATTTAGTTAAGATTATGAAATGAAAAATTGATCTCACTCAGCATTGAACTGAGGACCTTGCGCATGTAAGGCGCACGTGATAACCACTACACTATGAGATCTTGCTGCTATTATTCAAAAAATTCTTGGCATTATATTTTCAAAGTTAAATAATGTATGAAGTTGTAGTGAGAAAACGATTTTCGAAAGGGGGCAGTTTAGGATTTCCGGACTAAAGGCAATAGGTTGTATTAACTACACTGTGATATCTTGAAAAAGTATCATATGCAATGACAGTATCAAACAATCAAGCAGATCCAGGTCAGAATATGTTATAAAAAATTGATCTCACTCAGGATTGAACTGAGGACCTTGCGCATGTTAGGCGCACGTGATAACCACTACACTATGAGATCTTGCTGCTATTATTCAAAAAATTCTTCGCATTATATTTTCAAAGTTAAATAATTTATGAAGTTGTAGTGAGAAAAAGATTTTCGAAAGGGGGCAGTTTATGATTTCCGGAGTAAAGGCAATAGGTTGTTTAAACTACACTGTGATATCTTGAAAAATTATCATATACAATGACAGTATCAAACAAACAAGCAAATTTAGGTCAGACTATGTTATAAAAAATTGATCTCACTCAGGATTGAACAGAGGACCTTGCACGTGTTAGGCGCACGTGATAACCACTACACTATGAGATCTTGCTGCTATTGTTCAAAATCAATCTTGGCATTATATTTTCAAAGTTAAATAATGTATGAAGTTGCAGTGAAAAAAAAATCTGAGATGGGGGCAGTTTAGGATTTCCTTAGTAAAAGGGATATGTTTTAACAACTACATTGTGTTGTCTTGAAAATGTATCAATTGCAATGACAGGGTCAAACGGTCAATGAAGTTTAGTTAAGATTATGTTATAAAAATTGATCTCACTCAGGATTGAACTTAGGACCTTGCGCGTGTTAGGCTTACGTGATAACCACTACACTATGAGATCTTGCTGCTATTGTTCAAAAACCATCTTGGCATTATATTTTCAAAGTTAGATAATGTATGAAGTTGCAGTGAAAAAAAAATCTGAGATGGGGGCAGTTTAGGATTTCCTTAGTAAAACTGATATGTTTTAACAACTACATTGTGTTGTCTTGAAAATGTATCAATTGCAATGACAGGATCAAACGGTCAATGAAGTTTAGTGAAGATTATGTTATAAAAATTGATCTCACTCAGGATTGAACTGAGGACCTTGCGCGTGTGAGGCGCACGTGATAACCACTACACTATGAGATTTGGTTGCAACTTTTTGAGAACAGTCATTGCATCATATTCTTAAAGTAAAGTAATTTTTGAATTTTCATTAAAAAACGATGTCATTAGGATGCAGTTTAGGGTTTCATTAGTAGAAGCCATAGTTTGTATACACTACACTGTGATATCTTGAAAAATTATCATATACAATGACAGTATCAAACAATCAAGCAAATTTAGGTCAGAATGTGTTATAAAAAATTGATCTCACTCAGGATTGAACTAAGGACCTTTCGCGTGTTAGGCGCACGTGATAACCACTACACTATGAGATCTTGCTGCTAATGTTCAAAAAATTCTTTGCATTATATTTTCAAAGTTAAATAATGTATGAAGTTGTAGTGAGAAAACGATTTTCGAAAGGGGGCAGTTTATGCTTTCCGGAGTAAAGGCAATAGGTTGTATTAACTACACTGTGATATCTTGAAAAATTATCATATACAATGACAGTATCAAACAATCAAGCAGATCCAGGTCAGAATATGTTATAAAAAATTGATCTCACTCAGGATTGAACTGAGGACCTTGCGCATGTTAGGCGCACATGATAACCACTACACTATGAGATCTTGCTGCTATTATTAAAAAAATTCTTTGCATTATATTTTCAAAGTTAAATAATTTATGAAGTTGTAGTGAGAAAACGATTTTCGAAAGGGGGCAGTTTATGATTTCCTGAGTAAAGGCAATAGGTTGTATTAACTAAACTGTGATATCTTGAAAAATTATCATATACAATGACAGTATCAAACAATCAAGCAAATTTAGGTCAGAATATGTTATAAAAAATTGATCTCACTCAGGATTGAACTGAGGACATTGCGCGTGTTAAGCGCACGTGATAACCACTACACAATCAGATCTTGCTGCTAATGTTCAAAAAATTCTTGGCATTATATTTTCAAAGTTAAATAATGTATGAAGTTGTAGTGAGAAAACGATTTTCGAAAGGGGGCAGTTTATGCTTTCCGGAATAAAGGCAATAGGTTGTATTAACTACACTGTGATATCTTGAAAAATTATCATATACAATGACAGTATCAAACAATCAAGCAGATCCAGGTCAGAATATGTTATAAAAAATTGATCTCACTCAGGATTGAACTGAGGACCTTGCGCATGTTAGGCGCACGTGATAACCACTACACTATGAGATCTTGCTGCTATTATTAAAAAAATTCTTTGCATTATATTTTCAAAGTTAAATAATTTATGAAGTTGTAGTGAGAAAACGATTTTCGAAAGGGGGCAGTTTATGATTTCCTGAGTAAAGGCAATAGGATGTATTAACTAAACTGTGATATCTTGAAAAATTATCATATACAATGACAGTATCAAACAATCAAGCAAATTTAGGTCAGAATATGTTATAAAAAATTGATCTCACTCAGGATTGAACTGAGGACCTTGCGCGTGTTAAGCGCACGTGATAACCACTACACAATGAGATCTTGCTGCTATTGTTCAAAAACAATCTTGGCATTATATTTTCAAAGTTAAATAATGTATGAAGTTGTAGTGAAAAAAAATCTGAGATGGGGGCAGTTTAGGATTTCCTTAGTAAAAGCGATATGTTTTAACAACTACATTGTGTTGTCTTGAAAATGTATCAATTGCAATGACAGGGTCAAACGGTCAATGAAGTTTAGTTAAGATTATGTTATAAAAATTGATCTCACTCAGGATTGAACTGAGGACCTTGCGCATGTTAGGCGCACGTGATAACAACTACACTATGAGATCTTGCTGCTATTGTTCAAAAACAATCTTGGCATTATATTTTCAAAGTTAAATAATGTATGAAGTTGCAGTGAAAAAAAAATCTGAGATGGGGGCAGTTTAGGATTTCCTTAGTAAAAGCGATATGTTTTAACAACTACATTGTGTTGTCTTGAAAATGTATCAATTGCAATGACAGGGTCAAACGGTCAATGAAGTTTAGTTAATATTATGTTATAAAAATTGATCTCACTCAGGATTGAACTGAGGACCTTGCGCATGTTAGGCGCACGTGATAACCACTACACTATGAGATCTTGCTGCTATTGTTCAAAAACCATCTTGGCATTATATTTTCAAAGTTAAATAATGGATGAAGTTGCAGTGAAAAAAAAATCTGAGATGGGGGCAGTTTAGGATTTCCTTAGTAAAAGCGATATGTTTTAACAACTACATTGTGTTGTCTTGAAAATGTATCAATTGCAATGACAGGATCAAACGGTCAAGGAAATTTAGATAAGATTATGAAATGAAAAGTTGATCTCACTAAGGATTGAACTGAGGACCTTGCGCGTGTGAGGCGCACGTGATAACCACTACACTATGAGATTTGGTTGCAACTTTTTGAGAACAGTCATTGCATCATATTCTTAAAGTAAAGTAATTTTTGAATTTTCATTAAAAAACGATGTCATTAGGATGCAGTTTAGGGTTTCATTAGTAGAAGCCATAGTTCGTATACACTACACTGTGATATCTTGAAAAATTATCATATACAATGACAGTATCAAACAATCAAGCAAATTTAGGTCAGAATGTGTTATAAAAAATTGATCTCACTCAGGATTGAACTAAGGACCTTTCCCGTGTTAGGCGCACGTGATAACCACTACACTATGAGATCTTGCTGCTAATGTTCAAAAAATTCTTGGCATTATATTTTCAAAGTTAAATAATGTATGAAGTTGTAGTGAGAAAACAATTTTCGAAAGGGGGCAGTTTATGCTTTCCGGAGTAAAGGCAATAGGTTGTATTAACTACACTGTGATATCTTGAAAAATTATTATATACAATGACAGTATCAAACAATCAAGCAGATCCAGGTCAGAATATGTTATAAAAAATTGATCTCACTCAGGATTGAACTGAGGACCTTGCACATGTTAGGCGCACGTGATAACCACTACACTATGAGATCTTGCTGCTATTATTCAAAAAATTCTTTGCATTATATTTTCAAAGTTAAATAATTTATGAAGTTGTAGTGAGAAAACGATTTTTCGAAAGGGGGCAGTTTGTGATTTCCTGAGTAAAGGCAATAGGTTGTATTAACTAAACTGTGATATCTTGAAAAATTATCATATACAATGACAGTATCAAACAATCAAGCAAATTTAGGTCAGAATATGTTATAAAAAAATGATCACACTCAGGATTGAACTGAGGACCTTGCGCGTGTTAAGCGCACGTGATAACCACTACACAATGAGATCTTGCTGCAATTGTTCAAAAACAATCTTGGCATTATATTTTCAAAGTTAAATAATGTATGAAGTTGTAGTGAAAAAAAATCTGAGATGGGGGCAGTTTAGGATTTCCTTAGTAAAAGCGATATGTTTTAACAACTACATTGTGTTGTCTTGAAAATGTATCAATTGCAATGACAGGGTCAAACGGTCAATGAAGTTTAGTTAAGATTATGTTATAAAAATTGATCTCACTCAGGATTGAACTGAGGACCTTGCGCATGTTAGGCGCACGTGATAACCACTACACTATGAGATCTTGCTGCTATTGTTCAAAAACAATCTTGGCATTATATTTTCAAAGTTAAATAATGTATGAAGTTGCAGTGAAAAAAAAATCTGAGATGGGGGCAGTTTAGGATTTCCTTAGTAAAAGCGATATGTTTTAACAACTACATTGTGTTGTCTTGAAAATGTATCAATTGCAATGACAGGATCAAACGGTCAAGGAAATTTAGTTAAGATTATGAAATGAAAAATTGATCTCACTCAGGATTGAACTGAGGACCTTGCGCGTGTTAAGCGCACGTGAAAACCACTACACTATGAGATCTTGCTGCTATTGTTCAAAAACAATCTTGGCATTATATTTTCAAAGTTAAATAATGTATGAAGTTGCAGTGAAAAAAAGATCTGAGATGGGGGCAGTTTAGGATTTCCTTAGTAAAAGCGATAGGTTTTAACAACTACATTGTGTTGTCTTGAAAATGTATCAATTGCAATGACAGGGTCAAACGGTCAATGAAGTTTAGTTAAGATTATGTTATAAAAATTGACCTCACTCAGGATTGAACTGAGGACCTTGCGCGTGTTAGGCGCACGTGATAACCACTAAACTATGAGATCTTGCTGCTATTGTTCAAAAACAATCTTGGCATTATATTTTCAAAGTTAAATAATGTATGAAGTTGCAGTAAAAAAAAATTTGAGATGGGGGCAGTTTAGGATTTCCTTAGTAAAAGCAATATGTTTTAACAACTACATTGTGTTGTCTTGAAAATGTATCAATTGCAATGACAGGATCAAACGGTCAAGGAAATTTAGTTAAGATTATGAAATGAAAAATTGATCTCACTCAGGATTGAACTGAGGACCTTGCGCGTGTAAGGCGCACGTGATAACCACTACACTATGAGATCTTGCTGCTATTATTCAAAAAATTCTTGGCATTATATTTTCAAAGTTAAATAATGTATGAAGTTGTAGTGAGAAAACGATTTTCGAAAGGGGGCAGTTTAGGATTTCCGGAGTAAAGGCAATAGGTTGTATTAACTACACTGTGATATCTTGAAAAATTATCATATACAATGACAGTATCAAACAATCAAGCAAATTTAGGTCAGAATATGTTATAAAAAATTGATCTCACTCAGGATTGAACTGAGGACCTTGCGCGTGTTAGGCGCACGTGATAACCACTACACTATGAGATCTTGCTGCTGTTGTTCAAAAACAATCTTTGCATTATATTTTCAAAGTTAAATAATGTATGAAGTTGCAGTGAAAAAAAATCTGAGATGGGGGCAGTTTAGGATTTCCTTAGTAAAAGCGATATGTTTTAACAACTACATTGTGTTGTCTTGAAAATGTATCAATTGCAATGACAGGATCAAACGGTCAATGAAATTTAGTTAAGATTATGAAATGAAAAATTGATCTCACTCAGGATTGAACTGAGGACCTTGCGTGTGTGAGGCGCACGTAATAACCACTACACTATGAGATCTAGTTGCAACTTTTTGTGAACAGTCATTGCATCATATTCTTAAAATAAAATAATTTTGAATTTTCATTAAAAAACGATGTCATTAGGATGCAGTTTAGGGTTTCATTAGTAGAAGCCATAGTTCGTATACACTACGCTTTGATATCTTGAAAAAGTATCATATACAATTACAGTATCAAACAATCAAGCAGATCTAGGTCAGGATATGTTATAAAAAATTGATCTCACTCAGGATTGAACTGAGGACCTTGCGCGTGTTAGGCACACGTGATAACCACTACACTATGAGATCTAACTGCTATTGTTCAAAAATAGTTGGCATTATATTTTCAAAGTTAAATAATGTATGAAGTTGCAGTGAAAAAAAAATCTGAGATGGGGGCAGTTTAGGATTTCCTTAGTAAAAGCGATATGTTTTAACAACTACATTGTGTTGTCTTGAAAATGTATCAATTGCAATGACAGGATCAAACGGTCAAGGAAATTTAGTTAAGATTATGAAATGAAAAATTGATCTCACTCAGGATTGAACTGAGGACCTTGCGCGTGTTAAGCGCACGTGAAAACCACTACACTATGAGATCTTGCTGCTATTGTTCAAAAACAATCTTGGCATTATATTTTCAAAGTTAAATAATGTATCAAGTTGCAGTGAAAAAAAGATCTGAGATGGGGGCAGTTTAGGATTTCCTTAGTAAAAGCGATAGGTTTTAACAACTACATTGTGTTGTCTTGAAAATGTATCAATTGCAATGACAGGGTCAAACGGTCAATGAAGTTTAGTTAAGATTATGTTATAAAAATTGACCTCACTCAGGATTGAACTGAGGACCTTACGCGTGTTAGGCGCACGTGATAACCACTAAACTATGAGATCTTGCTGCTATTGTTCAAAAACAATCTTGGCATTATATTTTCAAAGTTAAATAATGTATGAAGTTGCAGTAAAAAAAAATTTGAGATGGGGGCAGTTTAGGATTTCCTTAGTAAAAGCAATATGTTTTAACAACTACATTGTGTTGTCTTGAAAATGTATCAATTGCAATGACAGGATCAAACGGTCAAGGAAATTTAGTTAAGATTATGAAATGAAAAATTGATCTCACTCAGGATTGAACTGAGGACCTTGCGCGTGTAAGGCGCACGTGATAACCACTACACTATGAGATCTTGCTGCTATTATTCAAAAAATTCTTGGCATTATATTTTCAAAGTTAAATAATGTATGAAGTTGTAGTGAGAAAACGATTTTCGAAAGGGGGCAGTTTAGGATTTCCGGAGTAAAGGCAATAGGTTGTATTAACTACACTGTGATATCTTGAAAAATTATCATATACAATGACAGTATCAAACAATCAAGCAAATTTAGGTCAGAATATGTTATAAAAAATTGATCTCACTCAGGATTGAACTGAGGACCTTGCGCGTGTTAGGCGCACGTGATAACCACTACACTATGAGATCTTGCTGCTGTTGTTCAAAAACAATCTTGGCATTATATTTTCAAAGTTAAATAATGTATGAAGTTGCAGTGAAAAAAAATCTGAGATGGGGGCAGTTTAGGATTTCCTTAGTAAAAGCGATATGTTTTAACAACTACATTGTGTTGTCTTGAAAATGTATCAATTGCAATGACAGGATCAAACGGTCAATGAAATTTAGTTAAGATTATGAAATGAAAAATTGATCTCACTCAGGATTGAACTGAGGACCTTGCGTGTGTGAGGCGCACGTAATAACCACTACACTATGAGATCTAGTTGCAACTTTTTGTGAACAGTCATTGCATCATATTCTTAAAATAAAATAATTTTGAATTTTCATTAAAAAACGATGTCATTAGGATGCAGTTTAGGGTTTCATTAGTAGAAGCCATAGTTCGTATACACTACGCTTTGATATCTTGAAAAAGTATCATATACAATTACAGTATCAAACAATCAAGCAGATCTAGGTCAGGATATGTTATAAAAAATTGATCTCACTCAGGATTGAACTGAGGACCTTGCGCGTGTTAGGCGCACGTGATAACCACTACACTATGAGATCTAACTGCTATTGTTCAAAAATAGTTGGCATTATATTTTCAAAGTTAAATAATGTATGAAGTTGTAGAGAGAAAACGATTTTCGAAAGGGGGCAGTTTAGGATTTCCGCAGGAAAGGCAATAGGTTGTATTAACTACACTGTGATATCTTGAAAAATTATCATATACAATGACAGTATCAAACAATCAAGCAAATTTAGGTCAGAACGTGTTATAAAAAATTGATCTCACTCAGGATTGAACAGAGGACCTTGCGCGTGTTAGGCGCACGTGATAACCACTACACTATGAGATCTTGCTGCTATTGTTCAAAATCAATCTTGGCATTATATTTTCAAAGTTAAATAATGTATGAAGTTGCAGTGAAAAAAAAATCTGAGATGGGGGCAGTTTAGGATTTCCTTAGTAAAAGGAATATGTTTTAACAACTACATTGTGTTGTCTTGAAAATGTATCAATTGCAATGACAGGATCAAACGGTCAATGAAGTTTAGTTAAGATTATGTTATAAAAATTGATCTCACTCAGGATTGAACTGAGGACCTTGCGCGTGTTAGGCGCAGGTGATGACCACTACACTATGGGATCTTGCTGCTATTGTTCGAAAACAATCTTGGCATTATATTTTTAAAGTTAAATAATGTATGAAGTTGCAGTGAAAAAAAAATTTGAGATGGGGGCAGTTTAGGATTTCCTTAGTAAAAGCGATATGTTTTAACAACTACATTGTGTTGTCTTGAAAATGTATCAATTGCAATGACAGGATCAAACGGTCAAGGAAATTTAGTTAAGATTATGAAATGAAAAATTGATCTCACTCAGGATTGAACTGAGGACCTTGCGCGTGTAAGGCGCACGTGATAACCACTACACTATGAGATCTTGCTGCTATTATTCAAAAAATTCTTGGCATTATATTTTCAAAGTTAAATAATGTATGAAGTTGCAGTGAAAAAAAATCTGAGATAGGGGCAGTTTAGGATTTCCTTAGTAAAAGCGATATGTTTTAACAACTACATTGTGTTGTCTTGAAAATGTATCAATTGCAATGACAGGATCAAACGGTCAATGAAATTTAGTTAAGATTATGATATGAAAAATTGATCTCACTCAGGATTGAACTGAGGACCTTGCGTGTGTGAGGCGCACGTAATAACCACTACACTATGAGATCTAGTTGCAACTTTTTGAGAACAGTCATTGCATCATATTCTTAAAATAAAATAATTTTTGAATTTTCATTAAAAAACTATGTCATTAGGATGCAGTTTAGGGTTTCATTAGTAGAAGCCATAGTTCGTATACACTACGCTTTGATATATTGAAAAAGTATCATATACAATTACAGTATCAAACAATCAAGCAGATCTAGGTCAGGATATGTTATAAAAAATTGATCTCACTCAGAATTGAACTGAGGACCTTGCACGTGTTAGGCGCACGTGATAACCACTACACTATAAGATCTTGCTGCTATTATTCAAAAAATTCTTTGCATTATATTTTCAAAGTTAAATAATGTATGAAGTTGTAGTGAGAAAACGATTTTTGAAAGAAGGCAGTTGATAATTTCCAGAGTAAAGGCAATAGGTTGTATTAACTACACTGTGATATCTTGAAAAATTATCATATACAACGACAGTATCAAACAATCAAGCAAATTTAGGTCAGAATGTGTTATAAAAAATTGATCTCACTCAGGATTGAACTAAGGACCTTGCGCGTGTTAGGCGCACGTGATAACCACTACACTATGAGATCTTGCTGCTATAGTTCAAAAAATAGTTGGCATTATATTTTCAAAGTTAAATAATGTATGAAGTTGTAGTGAGAAAACGATTATCCAAAGGGGGCAGTTTAGGATTTCCGGAGTAAAGGCAATATGTTGTATTAACTACACTGTGATATCTTGAAAAAGTATCATATACAATGACAGTATCAAACAACTAAGCAAATTTAGGTCAGAATATGTTATAAAAATTGATCTCACTCAGGATTGAACTGAGGACCTTGCGCGTGTTAGGCGCACGTGATAACCACTACACTATGAGATCTTGCTGCTATTGTTCAAAAAATAGTTGGCATTATATTTTCAAAGTTAAATAATGTATGAAGTTGTAGTGAGAAAACGATTTTCGAAAGGGGGCAGTTTATGATTTCGGGAGTAAAGGCAATAGGTTGTATTAACTACACTGTGATATCTTGAAAAAGTATCATATACAATGACAGTATCAAACAATCAAGCAGATCCAGGTCAGAATATGTTATAAAAAATTGATCTCACTCAGGATTGAACTGAGGACCTTGCGCGTGTTAGGCACATGTGATAACCACTACACTATGAGATCTTGCTGCTATTATTCAAAAAATTCTTCGCATTATATTTTCAAAGTTAAATAATGTATGAAGTTGTAGTGAGAAAACGATTTTCGAAAGGGGGCAGTTTATGATTTCCGGAGTAAAGGCAATAAGTTGTATTAATTACACTGTGATATCTTGAAAAATTATCATATACAATGACAGTATCAAACAATCAAGCAAATTTAGGTCAGAGTATGTTATAAAAAATTGATCCAACTCAGGATTGAACTGAGGACCTTGCGCGTGTTAGGCACATGTGATAACCACTACACTATGAGATCTTGCTGCTATTATTCAAAAAATTCTTCGCATTATATTTTCAAAGTTAAATAATGTATGAAGTTGTAGTGAGAAAACGATTTTCGAAAGGGGGCAGTTTATGATTTCCGGAGTAAAGGCAATAAGTTGTATTAATTACACTGTGATATCTTGAAAAATTATCATATACAATGACAGTATCAAACAATCAAGCAAATTTAGGTCAGAATATGTTATAAAAAATTGATCTCACTCAGGATTGAACTGAGGACCTTGCGCGTGTTAGGCGCACGTGATAACCACTACACTATGAGATCTTGCTGCTATTGTTCAAGAACAATCTTGGCATTATATTTTCAAAGTTAAATAATGTATGAAGTTGCAGTGAAAAAAAAATCTGAGATGGGGGCAGTTTAGGTTTTCCTTTGTAAAAGCGATATGTTTTAACAACTACATTGTGTTGTCTTGAAAATGTATCAATTGCAATGACAGGATGAAACGGTCAATGAAGTTTAGTTAAGATTATGTTATAAAAATTGATCTTACTCAGGATTGAACTGAGGACCTTGCGCGTGTTAGGCGCACGTGATAACCACTACACTATGAGATCTTGCTGCTATTGTTCAAAAACAATCTTGGCATTATATTTTCAAAGTTAAATAATGTATGAAGTTGCAGTGAAAAAAAAATCTGAGATGGGGGCAGTTTAGGATTTCCTTAGTAAAAGCAATATGTTTTAACAACTACATTGTGTTGTCTTGAAAATGTATCAATTGCAATGACAGGATCAAACGGTCAAGGAAATTTAGTTAAGATTATGAAATGAAAAATTGATCTCACTCAGGATTGAATTGAGGACCTTGCACGTGTGAGGCGCACGGGATAACCACTACACTATGAGATCTTGCTGCTATTATTCAAAAAATTCTTGGCATTATATTTTCAAAATTAAATAATGTATGAAGTTGTAGTGAGAAAACGATTTTCGAAAGGGGGCAGTTTAGGATTTCCGGAGTAAAGGCAATAGGTTGTATTAACTACACTGTGATATCTTGAAAAATTATCATATACAATGACAGTATCAAACAATCAAGCAAATTTAGGTCAGAATATGTTATAAAAAAGTGATCTCACTCATCATTGAACTGAGGACCTTGCGCGTGTTAGGTGCACGTGATAACCACTACACTATGAGATCTTGCTGCTATTGTTTAAAAACAATCTTGCCATTATATTTTCAAAGTTAAATAATGTATGAAGTTGCAGTGAGAAAAAATCTGAGATGGGGGCAGTTTAGGATTTCCTTAGTAAAAGCGATATGTTTTAACAACTACATTGTGTTGTCTTGAAAATGTATCAATTGCAAAGACAAGATCAAATGGTCAAGGAAATTTAGTTAAGATTATGAAATGAAAAATTGATCTCACTCAGGATTGAACTGAGGACCTTGCGTGTGTGAGGCGCACGTAATAACCACTACACTATGAGATCTGGTTGCAACTTTTTGAGAACAGTCATTGCATCATATCCTTAAAGTAAAATAATTTTTGAATTTTCATTAAAAAACGATGTCATTAGGATGCAGTTTCGGGTTTCATTAGTAGAAGCCATAGTTCGTATACACTACACTTGGATATCTTGAAAAAGTATCATATACAATGACAGTATCAAAAAATCAAGAAGATCTAGGTCGGAATATGTTATAAAAATTTGATCTCACTCAGGATTGAACTGAGGACCTTGCGCGTGTGAGGCGCACGTGATAACCACTACACTATGAGATCTTGCCACTATTGTTCAAAAACAATCTTGGCATTATATTTTCAAAGTTAAATAATGTATGAAGTTGCAGTGAAAAAAAAATTTGAGATGGGGGCAGTTTAGGATTTCCTTAGTAAAAGCAATATGTTTTAACAACTACATTGTGTTGTCTTGAAAATGTATCAATTGCAATGACAGGATCAAACAGTCAAGGAAATTTAGTTAAATTTATGAAATGAAAAATTGATCTCACTCAGGATTGAACTGAGGACCTTGAGTGTGTGAGGCGCACGTGATAACAACTTTACTATGAGATCTGGTTGCGACTTTTTGAGAACAGTCATTGCATCATATTCTTAAAGTAAAATAATTTCTGAATTTTCATTAAAAAACGATGTCATTAGGATGCAGTATACGGTTTCATTAGTAGAAGCCATAGTTCGTATACACTACACTTGGATATCTTGAAAAAGTATCATATACAATGACAGTATGAAACAATCAAGAAGATCTAGGTCAGAATATGTGATAAAAAATTGATCTCACTCAGGATTGAACTGAGGACCTTGCGCGTGTTAGGCGCATGTGATAACCACTACACTATGAGATCTTGCTGCTATTATTCAAAAATAATCTTGGCATTATATTTTCAAAGTTAAATAATGTATGAAGTTGCAGTGAAAAAAAAATCTGAGATGGGGGCAGTTTAGGATTTCCTTAGTAAAAGCGATATGTTTTAACAACTACATTGTGTTGTCTTGAAAATGTATCAATTGCAATGACAGGATCAAACGGTCAAGGAAATTTAGTTAAGATTATGAAATGAAAAATTGATCTCACTCAGGATTGAACTGAGGACCTTGCGCGTGTGAGGCGCACGTGATAACCACTACACTATGAGATCTTGCCACTATTGTTCAAAAACAATCTTGGCATTATATTTTCAAAGTTAAATAATGTATGAAGTTGCAGTGAAAAAAAATCTGAGATGGGGGCAGTTTAGGATTTCCTTAGTAAAAGCGATATGTTTTAACAACTACATTGTGTTGTCTTGAAAATGTATCAATTGCAATGACAGGATCAAACGGTCAAGGAAATTTAGTTAAGATTATGAAATGAAAAAGTGATCTCACTCAGGATTGAACTGAGGACCTTGCGCGTGTGAGGCGCACGTGATAACCACTACACTATGAGATCTGGTTGCAATTTTTGAGAACAGTCAATGCATCATATTCTTAAAGTAAAATAATTTTTGAATTTTCAATAAAAAACGATGTCATTAGGATGCAGTTTAGGGTTTCATTAGTAGAAGACATAGTTCGTATACACTACACTTTGATATCTTGAAAAAGTATCATATACAATGACAGTATCAAACAATCAAGCAGATCTAGGTCAGAATATGTTATAAAAAATTGATCTCACTCAGGATTGAACTGAGGACCTTGCACGTGTTAGGCGCACGTGATAACCACTACACTATGAGATCTTGCTGCTATTATTCAAAAAATTCTTGGCATTATATTTTCAAAGTTAAATAATGTATGAAGTTGTAGTGAGAAAACGATTTTCGAAAGAAGGCAGTTTATGATTTCCGGAGTAAAGGCAATAGGTTGTATTAACTACACTGTGATATCTTGAAAAATTATCATCTACAATGACAGTATCAAACAATCAAGCAAATTTAGGTCAGAATATGTTATAAAAAATTGATCTCACTCAGGATTGAACTGAGGCCCTTGCGCGTGTTAGGCGCACGTGATAACCAATACACTATGAGATCTTGCTGCTATTGTTCAAAAAATTCTTGGCATTATATTTTCAAAGTTAAATAATGTATGAAGTTGTAGTGAGAAAACGATTTTCGAAAGGGGGCAGTTTATGATTTCCGGAGTAAAGGCAATAGGTTGTATTAACTCCACTGTGATATCTTGAAAAATTATCATATACAATGACAGTATCAAACAATCAAGCAAATTTAGGTCGGAATATGTTATAAAAAATTGATCTCACTCAGGATTGAACTGAGGACCTTGCACGTGTTAGGCGCACGTGATAACCACTACACTATAAGATCTTGCTGCTATTGTTCAAAAACAATCTTGGCATTATATTTTCAAAGTTAAATAATGTATGAAGTTGCAGTGAAAAAAAGATCTGAGATGGGGGCAGTTAAGGATTTCCTTAGTAAAAGCGATGTTTTAACAACTACATTGTGTTGTCTTGAAAATGTATCAATTGCAATGACAGGATCAAACGGTCAATGAAGTTTAGTTAAGATTATGTTATAAAAATTGATGTCACTCAGGATTGAACTGAGGGCCTTGCGCGTGTTAGGCGCACGTGATAACCACTACACTATGAGATCTTGCTGCTATTATTCAAAAAATTCTTGGCATTATATTTTCAAAGTTAAATAATGTATGAAGTTGCAGTGAAAAAAATCTGAGATGGGGGCAGTTTAGGATTTCCTTAGTAAAAGCGATATGTTTTAACAACTACATTGTGTTGTCTTGAAAATGTATCAATTGCAATGACAGGATCAAACGGTCAAGGAAATTTAGTTAAGATTATGAAATGAAAACTTGATCTCACTCAGGATTGAACTGAGGACCTTGCGTGTGTGAGGCGCACGTGATAACCACTACACTATGAGATATGGTTGCAACTTTTTGAGAACAGTCATTGCATCATATTCTTAAAGTAAAATAATTTTTGAATTTTCATTAAAAAACGATGTCATTAGGATGCAGTTTAGGGTTTCTTTAGTAGAAGACATAGTTCGTATACACTACACTTTGATATCTTGAAAAAGTATCATATACAATGACAGTATCAAACAATCAAGCAGATATAGGTCAGAATATGTTATAAAAAATTGATCTCACTCAGGATTGAACTGAGGACCTTGCGCGTGTTAGGCGCACGTGATAACCACTACACTATGAGATCTTGCTGTTATTATTCAAAAAATTCTTGGCATTATATTTTCAAAGTTAAATAATGTATGAAGTTGTAGTGAGAAAACGATTTTCGAAAGAAGGCAGTTTAGGATTTCCTTAGTAAAAGCGATGTTTTAACAACTACATTGTGTTGTCTTGAAAATGTATCAATTGCAATGACAGGATCAAACGGTCAATGAAGTTTAGTTAAGATTATGTTATAAAAATTGATCTCACTCAGGATTGAACTGAGGACCTTGCGTGTGTGAGGCGCACGTGATAACCACTACACTATGAGATCTGGTTGCAACTTTTTGAGAACAGTCATTGCATCATATTCTTAAAGTAAAATAATTTTTGAATTTTCATTATAAAACGATGTCATTAGGATGCAGTTTAGGGTATCTTTAGTAGAAGCCATAGTTCGTATACACTACACTTTGATATCTTGAAAAAGTATCATACACAATGACAGTATCAAACAATCAAGCAGATCTAGGTCAGAATATGTTAAAAAAAATTGATCTCACTCAGGATTGAACTGAGGACCTTGCGCGTGTTAGGCGCACGTGATAACCACTACACTATGAGATCTTGCTGCTATTATTCAAAAAATTCTTGGCATTATATTTTCAAAGTTAAATAATGTATGAAGTTGTAGTGAGAAAACGATTTTCGAAAGAAGGCAGTTTATGATTTCCGGAGTAAAGGCAATAGGTTGTATTAACTACACTGTGATATCTTGAAAAATTATTATATATAATGACAGTATCAAACAATCAAGCAAATTTAGGTCAGAATAAGTTATAAAGAATTGATCTCACTCAGGATTGAACTGAGGCCCTTGCGCGTGTTAGGCGCACGTGATAACCAATACACTATGAGATCTTGCTGCTATTGTTCAAAAAATTCTTGGCATTATATTTTCAAAGTTAAATAATGTATGAAGTTGTAGTGAGAAAACGATTTTCGAAAGGGGGCAGTTTATGATTTCCGGAGTAAAGGCAATAGGTTGTATTAACTCCACTGTGATATCTTGAAAAATTATCATATACAATGACAGTATCAAACAATCAAGCAAATTTAGGTCGGAATATGTTATAAAAAATTGATCTCACTCAGGATTGAACTGAGGACCTTGCGCGTGTTAGGCGCACGTGATAACCACTACACTATGAGATCTTGCTACTATTGTTCAAAAACAATCTTGGCATTATATTTTCAAAGTTAAATAATGTATGAAGTTGCAGTGAAAAAAAGATCTGAGATGGGGGCAGTTAAGGATTTCCTTAGTAAAAGCGATGTTTTAACAACTACATACTGTTGTCTTGAAAATGTATCAATTGCAATGACAGGATCAAACAGTCAATGAAGTTAAGTTAAGATTATGTTATAAAAATTGATGTCACTCAGGATTGAACTGAGGGCCTTGCGCGTGTTAGGCGCACGTGATAACCACTACACTATGAGATCTTGCTGCTATTATTCAAAAAATTCTTGGCATTATATTTTCAAAGTTAAATAATGTATGAAGTTGCAGTGAAAAAAATCTGAGATGGGGGCAGTTTAGGATTTCCTTAGTAAAAGCGATATGTTTTAACAACTACATTGTGTTGTCTTGAAAATGTATCAATTGCAATGACAGGATCAAACGGTCAAGGAAATTTAGTTAAGATTATGAAATGAAAACTTGATCTCACTCAGGATTGAACTGAGGACCTTGCGTGTGTGAGGCGCACGTGATAACCACTACACTATGAGATCTAGTTGCAACTTTTTGAGAACAGTCATTGCATCATATTCTTAAAGTAAAATAATTTTTGAATTTTCATTAAAAAACGATGTCATTAGGATGCAGTTTAGGGTTTCTTTAGTAGAAGCCATAGTTCGTATACACTACACTTTGATATCTTGAAAAAGTATCATATACAATGACAGTATCAAACAATCAAGCAGATCTAGGTCAGAATATGTTATAAAAAATTGATCTCACTCAGGATTGAACTGAGGACCTTGCGCCTGTTAGGCGCACGTGATAACCACTACACTATGAGATCTTGCTGTTATTATTCAAAAAATTCTTGGCATTATATTTTCAAAGTTAAATAATGTATGAAGTTGTAGTGAGAAAACGATTTTCGAAAGAAGGCAGTTTATTATTTCCGGAGTAACAGCAATAGGTTGTATTAACTACACTGTGATATTTTGAAAAATTATCATATACAATGACAGTATCAAACAATCAAGCAAATTTAGGTCGGAATATGTTATAAAAAATTGATCTCACTCAGGATTGAACTGAGGACCTTGCGCGTGTGAGGCGCACGTGATAACCACTACACTATGAGATCTTGCTGCTATTGTTCAAAAACCATCTTGGCATTATATTTTCAAAGTTAAATAATGTATAAAGTTGCAGTGAAAAAAAAATCTGAGATGGGGGCAGTTCCTTAGTAAAAGCGATGTTTTAACAACTACATTGTGTTGTCTTGAAAATGTATCAATTGCAATGACAGGATCAAACGGTCAATGAAGTTTAGTTAAGATTATGTTATAAAAATTGATCTCACTCAGGATTGAACTGAGGACCTTGCGTGTGTGAGGCGCACGTGATAACCACTACACTATGAGATCTGGTTGCAACTTTTTGAGAACAGTCATTGCATCATATTCTTAAAGTAAAATAATTTTTGAATTTTCATTATAAAACGATGTCATTAGGATGCAGTTTAGGGTATCTTTAGTAGAAGCCATAGTTCGTATACACTACACTTTGATATCTTGAAAAAGTATCATACACAATGACAGTATCAAACAATCAAGCAGATCTAGGTCAGAATATGTTAAAAAAAATTGATCTCACTCAGGATTGAACTGAGGACCTTGCGCGTGTTAGGCGCACGTGATAACCACTACACTATGAGATCTTGCTGCTATTATTCAAAAAATTCTTGGCATTTTATTTTCAAAGTTAAATAATGTATGAAGTTGTAGTGAGAAAACGATTTTCGAAAGGGGGCAGTTTATGATTTCCGGAGTAAAGGCAATAGGTTGTATTAACTACACTGTGATATCTTGAAAAATTATCATATACAATGACAGTATCAAACAATCAAGCAAATTTAGGTCGGAATATGTTATAAAAATTGATCTCACTCAGGATTGAACTGAGGACCTTGCACGTGTTAGGCGCACGTGATAACCACTACACTATAAGATCTTGCTGCTATTGTTCAAAAACAATCTTGGCATTATATTTTCAAAGTTAAATAATGTATGAAGTTGCAGTGAAAAAAAGATCTGAGATGGGGGCAGTTTAGGATTTCCTTAGTAAAAGCGATATGTTTTAACAACTACAGTGTGTTGTCTTGAAAATGTATCAATTGCAATGACAGGATCAAACGGTCAATGAAGTTTAGTTAAGATTATGTTATAAAAATTGATCTCACTCAGGATTGAACTGAGGACCTTGCACGTGTTAGGCGCACGTGATAACCACTACACTATAAGATCTTGCTGCTATTGTTCAAAAACAATCTTGGCATTATATTTTCAAAGTTAAATAATGTATGAAGTTGCAGTGAAAAAAAAATCTGAGAAGGGGGCAGTTTAGGATTTCCTTAGTAAAAGCGATATGTTTTAACAACTACAGTGTGTTGTCTTGAAAATGTATCAATTGCAATGACAGGATCAAACGGTCAATGAAGTTTAGTTAAGATTATGTTATAAAAATTGATCTCACTCAGGATTGAACTGAGGACCTTGCACGTGTTAGGCGCACGTGATAACCACTACACTATGAGATCTTGCTGCTATTGTTCAAAAACAATCTTTGCATTATATTTTCAAAGTTAAATAATGTATGAAGTTGCAGTGAAAAAAAAGTCTGAGATGGGGGCAGTTTAGGATTTCCTTAGTAAAAGCGATATGTTTTAACAACTACATTGTGTTGTCTTGAAAATGTATCAATTGCAATGACAGGATCAAACGGTCAATGAAGTTTAGTTAAGATTATGTTATAAAAATTGATGTCACTCAGGATTGAACTGAGGGCCTTGCGCGTGTTAGGCCCACGTGATAACCACTACACTATGAGATCTTGCTGCTATTATTCAAAAAATTCTTGGCATTATATTTTCAAAGTTAAATAATGTATGAAGTTGTAGTGAGAAAACGATTTTCGAAAGAAGGCAGTTTATGATTTCCGGAGTAAAGGCAATAGGTTGTATTAACTACACTGTGATATCTTGAAAAATTATCATATACAATGACAGTATCAAACAATCAAGCAAATTTAGGTCAGAATATGTTATAGAAAATTGATCTCACTCAGGATTGAATTGAGGACCTTGCGCGTGTTAGGCGCACGTGATAACCACTACACTATGAGATCTTGCTGCTATTATTCAAAAAATTCTTGGCATTATATTTTCAAAGTTAAATAATGTATGAAGTTGCAGTGAAAAAAAAATCTGAGATGGGGGCAGTTTAGGATTTCCTTAGTAAAAGCGATATGTTTTAACAACTACATTGTGTTGTCTTGAAAATGTATCAATTGCAATGACAGGATCAAACGGTCAAGGAAATTTAGTTAAGATTATGAAATGAAAAATTTATCTCACTCAGGATTGAACTGAGGACCTTGCGCGTGTGAGGCGCACGTGATAACCACTCCAATATCAGATCTGGTTGCAACATTTTGAGAACAGTCATTGCATCATATTCTTAAAGTAAAATAATTTTTGAATTTTCATTAAAAAACGATGTCATTAGGATGCAGTTTAGGGTTTCTTTAGTAGAAGCAAAGTTCGTATACACTACACTTTGATATCTTGAAAAATTATCATATACAATGACAGTATCAAACAATCAAGCAAATTTAGGTCGGAATATGTTATAAAAAATTGATCTCACTCAGGATTGAACTGAGGACCTTGCGCGTGTTAGGCGCACCTGATAACCACTACACAATGAGATCTTGCTGCTATTGTTCAAAAACAATCTTGGCATTATATTTTCAAAGTAAGATAATGTATGAAGTTGCAGTGAAAAAAAAATCTGAGATGGGGGCAGTTTAAGATTTCCTTAGTAAAAGCGATATGTTTTAACAACTACATTGTGTTGTCTTGAAAATGTATCAATTGCAATGACAGGATCAAACGGTCAATGAAGTTTAGTTAAGATTATGTTATAAAAAATTGATATCACTCAGGATTGAACTGAGGACCTTGCACGTGTTAGGCGCACGTGATAACTACTACACTATAAGATCTTTCTGCTATTGTTCAAAAACAATCTTGGCATTATATTTTCAAAGTTAAATAATGTATGAAGTTGCAGTGAAAAAAAAATCTGAGATGGGGGCAGTTTAGGATTTCCTTAGTAAAAGCGATATGTTTTAACAACTACATTGTTTTGTCTTGAAAATGTATCAATTGCAATGACAGGATCAAACGGTCAAGGAAATTTAGTTAAGTTTATGAAATGAAAAATTGATCTAACTCAGGATTGAACTGAGGACCTTGCGCGTGTGAGGCGCACGTGATAACCACTTTACTATGAGATCTGGTTGCAACTTTTTGAGAACAGTAATTGCATCATATTCTTAAAGTAAAATAATTTTTTAATTTTCATTAAAAAACGATGTCATTAGGATGCAGTTTAGGGTTTCATTAGTAGAAGCCATAGTTCGTATACACTACACTTGGATATCTTGAAAAAGTAACATATACAATGACAGTATCAAACAATCAAGCAGATCTAGGTCAGAATATGTTATAAAAAATCTATCTCACTCAGGATTGAACTGAGGACCTTGCGCGTGTTAGGCGCACGTGATAACCACTAAACTATGAGATCTTGCTGCTATTATTCAAAAAATTCTTGGCATTATATTTTCAAAGTTAAATAATGTATGAAGTTGTAGTGAGAAAACGATTTTCGAAAGAAGGCAGTTTATGATTTCCGGAGTAAAGGCAATAGGTTGTATTAACTACACTGTGATATCTTGAAAAATTATCATATACAATGACAGTATCAAACAATCAAGCAAATTTAGGTCAGAATATGTTATAAAAAATTGATCTCACTTAGGATTGAACTGAGGACCTTGCGCGTGTTAGGCGCACGTGATAACCACTACACTATGAGATCTGGTTGCAATTTTTGAGAACAGTCAATGCATCATATTCTTAAAGTAAAATAATTTTTGAATTTTCATTAAAAAACGATGTCATTAGGATGCAGTTTAGGGTTTCATTAGTAGAAGCCATAGTTCGTATACACTACACTTTGATATCTTGAAAAAGTATCATACACAATGACAGTATCAAACATTCAAGCAGATCTAGGTCAGAATATGTTAAAAAAAATTGATGTCACTCAGGATTGAACTGAGGACCTTGCGCGTGTTAGGCGCACGTGATAGCCCTACACTATGAGATCTTGCTGCTATTATTCAAAAAATTCTTGGCATTATATTTTCAAAGTTAAATAATGTATGAAGTTGCAGTAAAAAAAAAATCTGAGATGGGGGCAGTTTAGGATTTCCTTAGTAAAAGCGATATGTTTTAACAACTACATTTTGTTGTCTTGAAAATGTATCAATTGCAATGACAGGATCAAACGGTCAAGGAAATTTAGTTAAGTTTATGAAATGAAAAATTGATCTAACTCAGGATTGAACTGAGGACCTTGCGCGTGTGAGGCGGACGTGATAACCACTTTATTATGAGATCTGGTTGCAACTTTTTGAGAACAGTCATTGCATCATATTCTTAAAGTAAAATAATTTTTGAATTTTCATTAAAAAACGATGTCATTAGGATGAAGTTTAGGGTTTCATTAGTAGAAGCGATATGTTTTAACAACTACATTGTGTTGTCTTGAAAATGTATCAATTGCAATGACAGGATTAAACGGTCAAGGAAATTTAGTTAAGATTATGAAATGAAAACTTGATCTCTTCAGGATTGAACGGAGGACCTTGCGTGTGTGAGGCGCACGTGATAACCACTACACTATGAGATCTGGTTGCAATTTTTTGAGAACAGTCATTGCATCATATTCTTAAAGTAAAATAATTTTTGAATTTTCATTAAAAAACGATGTCATTAGGATGCAGTTTAGGGTTTCTTTAGTAGAAGCCATAGTTCGTATACACTACACTTTGATATCTTGAAAAAGTATCATATACAATGACAGTATCAAACAATCAAGCAGATCTAGGTCAGAATATGTTATAAAAAATTGATCTCACTCAGGATTGAACTGAGGACCTTGCGCGTGTTAGGCGCACGTGATAACCACTACACTATGAGATCTGGCTGTTATTATTCAAAAAATTCTTGGCATTATATTTTCAAAGTTAAATAATGTATGAAGTTGTAGTGAGAAAACGATTTTCGAAAGAAGGCAGTTTAGGATTTCCTTAGTAAAAGCGATGTTTTAACAACTACATTGTGTTGTCTTGAAAATGTATCAATTGCAATGACAGGATCAAACGGTCAATGAAGTTTAGTTAAGATTATGTTATAAAAATTGATCTCACTCAGGATTGAACTGAGGACCTTGCACGTGTTAGGCGCAGGTGATAACCACTACACTATGAGATCTGGTTGCAACTTTTTGAGAACAGTCATTGCATCATATCCTTAAAGTAAAATAATTTTGAATTTTCATTATAAAACGATGTCATTAGGATGCAGTTGAGGGTATCTTTAGTAGAAGCCATAGTTCGTATACACTACACTTTGATATCTTGAAAAAGTATCATACACAATGACAGTATCAAACATTCAAGCAGATCTAGGTCAGAATATGTTAAAAAAAATTGATGTCACTCAGGATTGAACTGAGGACCTTGCGCGTGTTAGGCGCACGTGATAGCCCTACACTATGAGATCTTGCTGCTATTATTCAAAAAATTCTTGGCATTATATTTTGAAAGTCAAATAATGTATGAAGTTGTAGTGAGAAAAAGATTTTCGAAAGAAGGCAGTTTATGATTTCCGGAGTAAAGGCAATAGGTTGTATTAACTACACTGTGATATCTTGAAAAATTATCATATACAATGACAGTATCAAACAATCAAGCAAATTTAGGTCAGAATATGTTATAAAAAATTGATCTCACTCAGGATTGAACTGAGGACCTTGCGCGTGTTAGGCGCACGTGATAACCACTACACTATGAGATCTTGCTGCTATTGTTCAAAAAATTCTTGGCATTATATTTTCAAAGTTAAATAATGTATGAAGTTGTAGTGAGAAAACGATTTTCGAAAGGGGGCAGTTTATGATTTCCGGAGTAAAGGCAATAGTTTGTATTAACTACACTGTGATATCTTGAACAATTATCATATACAATGACAGTATCAAACAATCAAGCAAATTTAGGTCGGAATATGTTATAAAAAATTGATCTCACTCAGGATTGAACTGAGGACCTTGCGCGTGTTAGGCGCACGTGATAACCACTACACAATGAGATCTTGCTGCTATTGTTCAAAAACAATCTTGGCATTATATTTTCAAAGTTAGATAATGTATGAAGTTGCAGTAAAAAAAAAATCTGAGATGGGGGCAGTTTAGGATTTCCTTAGTAAAAGCGATATGTTTTAACAACTACATTTTGTTGTCTTGAAAATGTATCAATTGCAATGACAGGATCAAACGGTCAAGGAAATTTAGTTAAGTTTATGAAATGAAAAATTGATCTAACTCAGGATTGAACTGAGGACCTTGCGCGTGTGAGGCGGACGTGATAACCACTTTATTATGAGATCTGGTTGCAACTTTTTGAGAACAGTCATTGCATCATATTCTTAAAGTAAAATAATTTTTGAATTTTCATTAAAAAACGATGTCATTAGGATGAAGTTTAGGGTTTCATTAGTAGAAGCGATATGTTTTAACAACTACATTGTGTTGTCTTGAAAATGTATCAATTGCAATGACAGGATTAAACGGTCAAGGAAATTTAGTTAAGATTATGAAATGAAAACTTGATCTCACTCAGGATTGAACTGAGGACCTTGCGTGTGTGAGGCGCACGTGATAACCACTACACTATGAGATCTGGTTGCAAATTTTTGAGAACAGTCATTGGATCATATTCTTAAAGTAAAATAATTTTTGAATTTTCATTAAAAAACGATGTCATTAGGATGCAGTTTAGGGTTTCATTAGTAGAAGCCATAGTTCGTATACACTACACTTGGATATCTTGAAAAAGTATCATATACAATGACAGTATCAAACAATCAAGCAGATCTAAGTCAGAATATGTTATAAAAAATTGATCTCACTCAGGATTGAACTGAGGACCATGCGCGTGTTAGGCGCACGTGATAACCACTACACTATGAGATCTTGCTGCTATTATTCAAAAAATTCTTGGCATTATATTTTCAAAGTTAAATAATGTATGAAGTTGCAGTGAAAAAAAAATCTGAGATGGGGGCAGTTTAGGATTTCCTTAGTAAAAGCGATATGTTTTAATAACAACATTGTGTTGTCTTGATAATGTATCAATTGCAATGACAGGATCAAACGGTCAAGGAAATTTAGTTAAGATTATGAAATGAAAAATTGATCTAACTCAGGATTGAACTGAGGACCTTGCGCGTGTGAGGCGCACGTGATAACCACTTTACTATGAGATCTAGTTGCAACTTTTTGAGAACAGTCATTGCATCATATTCTTAAAGTAAAATAATTTTTGAATTTTCATTAAAAAACGATGTCATTAGGATGCAGTTTAGGGTTTCATTAGTAGAAGCCATAGTTCGTATACACTACACTTGGATATCTTGAAAAAGTATCATATACAATGACAGTATCAAACAATCAAGCAGATCTAAGTCAGAATATGTTATAAAAAATTGATCTCACTCAGGATTGAACTGAGGACCTTGCGCGTGTTAGGCGCACGTGATAACCACTACACTATGAGATCTTGCTGCTATTGTTCAAAAACAATCTTGGCATTATATTTTCAAAGTTAAATAAGGTATGAAATTGCAGTGAAAAAAAAATCTGAGATGGGGGCAGTATATGATTTCCGGAGTAAAGGCAATAGGTTGTATTAACTACACTGAGAAATCTTGAAAAATTATCATATACAATGACAGTATCAAACAATCAAGCAAATTTAGGTCAGAATATGTAATAGAAAATTGATCTCTCTCGGGATTGAACTGAGGACCTTGCGCGTGTTAGGCGCATGTGATAACCTCTACACTATGAGATCTTGCTGCTATTGTTCAAAAAATTCTTGGCATTATATTTTCAAAGTTAAATAATGTATGAAGTTGTAGTGAGAAAACGATTTTCGAAAGGGGGCAGTTTATGATTTCGGAGTAAAGGCAATAGGTTGTATTAACTCCACTGTGATATCTTGAAAAATTATCATATACAATGACAGTATCAAACAATCAAGCAAATTTAGGTTGGAATATGTTATAAAAAATTGATCTCACTCAGGATTGAACTGAGGACCTTGCGCGTGTAAGGCGCACGTGATAACCACTACACTATGAGATCTTGCTGCTATTGTTCAAAAACGATCTTGGCATTATATTTTCAAAGTTAAATAATGTATGAAGTTGCAGTGAAAAAAATCTGAGATGGGGGCAGTTTAGGATTTCCTTAGTAAAAGCGATGTTTTAACAACTACATTGTGTTGTCTTGAAAATGTATCAATTGCAATGACAGGATGAAACGGTCAATGAAGTTTAGTTAAGATTATGTTATAAAAATTGATCTCACTCAGGATTGAACTGAGGACCATGCGGGTGTTAGGCGCACGTGATAACCACTACACTATGAGATCTTGCTGCTATTATTCAAAAAATTCTTGGCATTATATTTTCAAAGTTAAATAATGTATGAAGTTGCAGTGAAAAAAAAATCTGAGATGGGGGCAGTTTAGGATTTCCTTAGTAAAAGCGATATGTTTTAACAACAACATTGTGTTGTCTTGAAAATGTATCAATTGCAATGACAGGATCAAACGGTCAAGGAAATTTAGTTAAGTTTATGAAATGAAAAATTGATCTAACTCAGGATTGAACTGAGGACCTTGCGCGTGTGAGGCGCACGTGATAACCACTCTTTTATGAGATCTGGTTGCAACTTTTTGAGAACAGTCATTGCATCATATTCTTAAAGTAAAATAATTTTTGAATTTTCATTAAAAAACGATGTCATTAGGATGCAGTTTAGGGTTTCATTAGTAGAAGCGATATGTTTTAACAACTACATTGTGTTGTCTGGAAAATGTATCAATTGCAATGACAGGATTAAACGGTCAAGGAAATTTAGTTAAGATTATGAAATGAAAACTTGATCTCTTCAGGATTGAACTGAGGACCTTGCGTGTGTGAGGCGCACGTAATAACCACTACACTATGAGATCTGGTTGCAATTTTTTGAGAACAGTCATTGCATCATATTCTTAAAGTAAAATAATTTTTGAATTTTCATTAAAAAACGATGTCATTAGGATGCAGTTTAGGGTTTCTTTAGTAGAAGCCATAGTTCGTATACACTACACTTTGATATCTTGAAAAAGTATCATATACAATGACAGTATCAAACAATCAAGCAGATCTAGGTCAGAATATGTTATAAAAAATTGATCTCACTCAGGATTGAACTGAGGACCTTGCGCGTGTTAGGCGCACGTGATAACCACTACACTATGAGATCTTGCTGCTATTATTCAAAAAATTCTTGGCATTATATTTTCAAAGTTAAATAATGTATGAAGTTGTAGTGAGAAAACGATTTTCGAAAGAAGGCAGTTTATGATTTCCGGAGTAAAGGCAATAGGTTGTATTAACTACACTGTGATATCTTGAAAAATTATCATATACAATGACAGTATCAAACAATCAAGCAAATTTAGGTCAGAATATGTAATAGAAAATTGATCTCTCTCAGGATTGAACTGAGGACCTTGCGCGTGTTAGGCGCACGTGATAACCTCTACACTATGAGATCTTGCTGCTATTGTTCAAAAAATTCTTGGCATTATATTTTCAAAGTTAAATAATGTATGAAGTTGTAGTGAGAAAACGATTTTCGAAAGGGGGCAGTTTATGCTTTCCGGAGTAAAGGCAATAGGTTGTATTAACTACACTGTGATATCTTGAAAAATTATTATATACAATGACAGTATCAAACAATCAAGCAGATCCAGGTCAGAATATGTTATAAAAAATTGATCTCACTCAGGATTGAACTGAGGACCTTGCGCATGTTAGGCGCACGTGATAACCACTACACAATGAGATCTTGCTGCTATTGTTCAAAAACAATCTTGGCATTATATTTTCAAAGTTAAATAATGTATGAAGTTGTAGTGAAAAAAAATCTGAGATGGGGGCAGTTTAGGATTTCCTTAGTAAAAGCGATATGTTTTAACAACTACATTGTGTTGTCTGGAAAATGTATCAATTGCAATGACAGGATTAAACGGTCAAGGAAATTTAGTTAAGATTATGAAATGAAAACTTGATCTCTTCAGGATTGAACTGAGGACCTTGCGTGTGTGAGGCGCACGTAATAACCACTACACTATGAGATCTGGTTGCAATTTTTTGAGAACAGTCATTGCATCATATTCTTAAAGTAAAATAATTTTTGAATTTTCATTAAAAAACGATGTCATTAGGATGCAGTTTAGGGTTTCTTTAGTAGAAGCCATAGTTCGTATACACTACACTTTGATATCTTGAAAAAGTATCATATACAATGACAGTATCAAACAATCAAGCAGATCTAGGTCAGAATATGTTATAAAAAATTGATCTCACTCAGGATTGAACTGAGGACCTTGCGCGTGTTAGGCGCACGTGATAACCACTACACTATGAGATCTTGCTGCTATTATTCAAAAAATTCTTGGCATTATATTTTCAAAGTTAAATAATGTATGAAGTTGTAGTGAGAAAACGATTTTCGAAAGAAGGCAGTTTATGATTTCTGGAGTAAAGGCAATAGGTTGTATTAACTACACTGTGATATCTTGAAAAATTATCATATACAATGACAGTATCAAACAATCAAGCAAATTTAGGTCAGAATATGTAATAGAAAATTGATCTCTCTCAGGATTGAACTGAGGACCTTGCGCGTGTTAGGCGCACGTGATAACCTCTACACTATGAGATCTTGCTGCTATTGTTCAAAAAATTCTTGGCATTATATTTTCAAAGTTAAATAATGTATGAAGTTGTAGTGAGAAAACGATTTTCGAAAGGGGGCAGTTTATGCTTTCCGGAGTAAAGGCAATAGGTTGTATTAACTACACTGTGATATCTTGAAAAATTATTATATACAATGACAGTATCAAACAATCAAGCAGATCCAGGTCAGAATATGTTATAAAAAATTGATCTCACTCAGGATTGAACTGAGGACCTTGCGCATGTTAAGCGCACGTGATAACCACTACACAATGAGATCTTGCTGCTATTGTTCAAAAACAATCTTGGCATTATATTTTCAAAGTTAAATAATGTATGAAGTTGTAGTGAAAAAAAATCTGAGATGGGGGCAGTTTAGGATTTCCTTAGTAAAAGCGATATGTTTTAACAACTACATTGTGTTGTCTTGAAAATGTATCAATTGCAATGACAGGGTCAAACGGTCAATGAAGTTTAGTTAAGATTATGTTATAAAAATTGATCTCACTCAGGATTGAACTGAGGACCTTGCGCATGTTAGGCGCACGTGATAACCACTACACAATGAGATCTTGCTGCTATTGTTCAAAAACAATCTTGGCATTATATTTTCAAAGTTAAATAATGTATGAAGTTGCAGTGAAAAAAAAATCTGAGATGGGGGCAGTTTAGGATTTCCTTAGTAAAAGCGATATGTTTTAACAACTACATTGTGTTGTCTTGAAAATGTATCAATTGCAATGACAGGATCAAACGGTCAAGGAAATTTAGTTAAGATTATGAAATGAAAAATTGATCTCACTCAGGATTGAACTGAGGACCTTGCGCGTGTTAAGCGCACGTGAAAACCACTACACTATGAGATCTTGCTGCTATTGTTCAAAAACAATCTTGGCATTATATTTTCAAAGTTAAATAATGTATCAAGTTGCAGTGAAAAAAAAATCTGAGATGGGGGCAGTTTAGGATTTCCTTAGTAAAAGCGATATGTTTTAACAACTACATTGTGTTGTCTTGAAAATGTATCAATTGCAATGACAGGGTCAAACGGTCAATGAAGTTTAGTTAAGATTATGTTATAAGAATTGACCTCACTCAGGATTGAACTGAGGACCTTGCGCGTGTTAGGCGCACGTGATAACCACTACACTATGAGATCTTGCTGCTATTGTTCAAAAACAATCTTGGCATTATATTTTCAAAGTTAAATAATGTATGAAGTTGCAGTGAAAAAAAAATCTGAGATGGGGGCAGTTTAGGATTTCCTTAGTAAAAGCGATATGTTTTAACAACTACATTGTGTTGTCTTGAAAATGTATCAATTGCAATGACAGGATCAAACGGTCAATGAAGTTTAGTTAAGATTATGTTATAAAAATTGATCTCACTCAGGATTGAACTTAGGACCTTGCGCGTGTTAGGCTTACGTGATAACCACTACACTATGAGATCTTGCTGCTATTGTTCAAAAACCATCTTGGCATTATATTTTCAAAGTTAAATAATGTATGAAGTTGCAGTGAAAAAAAAATCTGAGATGGGGGCAGTTTAGGATTTCCTTAGTAAAAGGGATATGTTTTAACAACTACATTGTGTTGTCTTGAAAATGTATCAATTGCAATGACAGGGTCAAACGGTCAATGAAGTTTAGTTAAGATTATGTTATAAAAATTGATCTCACTCAGGACCTTGCACGTGTTAGGCTTACGTGATAACCACTACACTATGAGATCTTGCTGCTATTGTTCAAAAACCATCTTGGCATTATATTTTCAAAGTTAGATAATGTATGAAGTTGCAGTGAAAAAAAAATCTGAGATGGGGGCAGTTTAGGATTTCCTTAGTAAAAGCGATATGTTTTAACAACTACATTGTGTTGTCTTGAAAATGTATCAATTGCAATGACAGGGTCAAACGGTCAATGAAGTTTAGTTAAGATTATGTTATAAAAATTGATCTCACTCAGGATTGAACTGAGGACCTTGCGCATGTTAGGCGCACGTGATAACCACTACACTATGAGATCTTGCTGCTATTGTTCAAAAACAATCTTGGCATTATATTTTCAAAGTTAAATAATGTATGAAGTTGCAGTGAAAAAAAAATCTGAGATGGGGGCAGTTTAGGATTTCCTTAGTAAAAGCGATATGTTTTAACAACTACATTGTGTTGTCTTGAAAATGTATCAATTGCAATGACAGGATCAAACGGTCAATGAAGTTTAGTTAAGATTATGTTATAAAAATTGATCTCACTCAGGATTGAACTTAGGACCTTGCGCGTGTTAGGCTTACGTGATAACCACTACACTATGAGATCTTGCTGCTATTGTTCAAAAACCATCTTGGCATTATATTTTCAAAGTTAAATAATGTATGAAGTTGCAGTGAAAAAAAAATCTGAGATGGGGGCAGTTTAGGATTTCCTTAGTAAAAGGAATATGTTTTAACAACTACATTGTGTTGTCTTGAAAATGTATCAATTGCAATGACAGGGTCAAACGGTCAATGAAGTTTAGTTAAGATTATGTTATAAAAATTGATCTCACTCAGGACCTTGCGCGTGTTAGGCTTACGTGATAACCACTACACTATGAGATCTTGCTGCTATTGTTCAAAAACCATCTTGGCATTATATTTTCAAAGTTAGATAATGTATGAAGTTGCAGTGAAAAAAAAATCTGAGATAGGGGCAGTTTAGGATTTCCTTAGTAAAAGCGATATGTTTAAACAACTACATTGTGTTGTCTTGAAAATGTATCAATTGCAATGACAGGATCAAACGGTCAATGAAGTTTAGTTAAGATTATGTTATAAAAATTGATCTCACTCAGGATTGAACTGAGGACCTTGCACGTGTTAGGCGCAGGTGATGACCACTACACTATGAGATCTTGCTGCTATTGTTCAAAAACAATCTTGGCATTATATTTTCAAAGTTAAATAATGTATGAAGTTGCGGTGAAAAAAAATCTGAGATGGGGGCAGTTTAGGATTTCCTTAGTAAAAGCGATATGTTTGAACAACTACATTGTGTTGTCTTGAAAATGTATCAATTGCAATGACAGGATCAAACGGTCAAGGAAATTTAGTTAAGATTATGAAATGAAAAAATGATCTCACTCAGCATTGAACTGAGGACCTTGCGCATGTAAGGCGCACGTGATAACCACTACACTATGAGATCTTGCTGCTATTATTCAAAAAATTCTTGGCATTATATTTTCAAAGTTAAATAATGTATGAAGTTGTAGTGAGAAAACGATTTTCGAAAGGGGGCAGTTTAGGATTTCCGGACTAAAGGCAATAGGTTGTATTAACTACACTGTGATATCTTGAAAAAGTATCATATGCAATGACAGTATCAAACAATCAAGCAGATCCAGGTCAGAATATGTTATAAAAAATTGATCTCACTCAGGATTGAACTGAGGACCTTGCGCGTGTTAGGCGCACGTGATAACCACTACACTATGAGATCTTGCTGCTATTATTCAAAAAATTCTTCGCATTATATTTTCAAAGTTAAATAATTTATGAAGTTGTAGTGAGAAAAAGATTTTCGAAAGGGGGCAGTTTATGATTTCCAGAGTAAAGCCAATAGGTTGTTTAAACTACACTGTGATATCTTGAAAAATTATCATATACAATGACAGTATCAAACAAACAAGCAAATTTAGGTCAGACTATGTTATAAAAAATTGATCTCACTCAGGATTGAACAGAGGACCTTGCACGTGTTAGGCGCACGTGATAACCACTACACTATGAGATCTTGCTGCTATTGTTCAAAATCAATCTTGGCATTATATTTTCAAAGTTAAATAATGTATGAAGTTGCAGTGAAAAAAAAATCTGAGATGGGGGCAGTTTAGGATTTCCTTAGTAAAAGGGATATGTTTTAACAACTACATTGTGTTGTCTTGAAAATGTATCAATTGCAATGACAGGGTCAAACGGTCAATGAAGTTTAGTTAAGATTATGTTATAAAAATTGATCTCACTCAGGATTGAACTTAGGACCTTGCGCGTGTTAGGCTTACGTGATAACCACTACACTATGAGATCTTGCTGCTATTGTTCAAAAACCATCTTGGCATTATATTTTCAAAGTTAGATAATGTATGAAGTTGCAGTGAAAAAAAAATCTGAGATGGGGGCAGTTTAGGATTTCCTTAGTAAAACTGATATGTTTTAACAACTACATTGTGTTGTCTTGAAAATGTATCAATTGCAATGACAGGATCAAACGGTCAATGAAGTTTAGTGAAGATTATGTTATAAAAATTGATCTCACTCAGGATTGAACTGAGGACCTTGCGCGTGTGAGGCGCACGTGATAACCACTACCTTATGAGATTTGGTTGCAACTTTTTGAGAACAGTCATTGCATCATATTCTTAAAGTAAAGTAATTTTTGAATTTTCATTAAAAAACGATGTCATTAGGATGCAGTTTAGGGTTTCATTAGTAGAAGCCATAGTTTGTATACACTACACTGTGATATCTTGAAAAATTATCATATACAATGACAGTATCAAACAATCAAGCAAATTTAGGTCAGAATGTGTTATAAAAAATTGATCTCACTCAGGATTGAACTAAGGACCTTTCGCGTGTTAGGCGCACGTGATAACCACTACACTATGAGATCTTGCTGCTAATGTTCAAAAAATTCTTGGCATTATATTTTCAAAGTTAAATAATGTATGAAGTTGTAGTGAGAAAACGATTTTCGAAAGGGGGCAGTTTATGCTTTCCGGAGTAAAGGCAATAGGTTGTATTAACTACACTGTGATATCTTGAAAAATTATCATATACAATGACAGTATCAAACAATCAAGCAGATCCAGGTCAGAATATGTTATAAAAAATTGATCTCACTCAGGATTGAACTGAGGACCTTGCGCATGTTAGGCGCACATGATAACCACTACACTATGAGATCTTGCTGCTATTATTAAAAAAATTCTTTGCATTATATTTTCAAAGTTAAATAATTTATGAAGTTGTAGTGAGAAAACGATTTTCGAAAGGGGGCAGTTTATGATTTCCTGAGTAAAGGCAATAGGTTGTATTAACTAAACTGTGATATCTTGAAAAATTATCATATACAATGACAGTATCAAACAATCAAGCAAATTTAGGTCAGAATATGTTATAAAAAATTGATCTCACTCAGGATTGAACTGAGGACCTTGCGCGTGTTAAGCGCACGTGATAACCACTACACAATCAGATCTTGCTGCTAATGTTCAAAATATTCTTGGCATTATATTTTCAAAGTTAAATAATGTATGAAGTTGTAGTGAGAAAACGATTTTCGAAAGGGGGCAGTTTATGCTTTCCGGAATAAAGGCAATAGGTTGTATTAACTACACTGTGATATCTTGAAAAATTATCATATACAATGACAGTATCAAACAATCAAGCAGATCCAGGTCAGAATATGTTATAAAAAATTGATCTCACTCAGGATTGAACTGAGGACCTTGCGCATGTTAGGCGCACGTGATAACCACTACACTATGAGATCTTGCTGCTATTATTAAAAAAATTCTTTGCATTATATTTTCAAAGTTAAATAATTTATGAAGTTGTAGTGAGAAAACGATTTTCGAAAGGGGGCAGTTTATGATTTCCTGAGTAAAGGCAATAGGATGTATTAACTAAACTGTGATATCTTGAAAAATTATCATATACAATGACAGTATCAAACAATCAAGCAAATTTAGGTCAGAATATGTTATAAAAAATTGATCTCACTCAGGATTGAACTGAGGACCTTGCGCGTGTTAAGCGCACGTGATAACCACTACACAATGAGATCTTGCTGCTATTGTTCAAAAACAATCTTGGCATTATATTTTCAAAGTTAAATAATGTATGAAGTTGTAGTGAAAAAAAATCTGAGATGGGGGCAGTTTAGGATTTCCTTAGTAAAAGCGTATGTTTTAACAACTACATTGTGTTGTCTTGAAAATGTATCAATTGCAATGACAGGGTCAAACGGTCAATGAAGTTTAGTTAAGATTATGTTATAAAAATTGATCTCACTCAGGATTGAACTGAGGACCTTGCGCATGTTAGGCGCACGTGATAACAACTACACTATGAGATCTTGCTGCTATTGTTCAAAAACAATCTTGGCATTATATTTTCAAAGTTAAATAATGTATGAAGTTGCAGTGAAAAAAAATCTGAGATGGGGGCAGTTTAGGATTTCCTTAGTAAAAGCGATATGTTTTAACAACTACATTGTGTTGTCTTGAAAATGTATCAATTGCAATGACAGGGTCAAACGGTCAATGAAGTTTAGTTAAGATTATGTTATAAAAATTGATCTCACTCAGGATTGAACTGAGGACCTTGCGCATGTTAGGCGCACGTGATAACCACTACACTATGAGATCTTGCTGCTATTGTTCAAAAACCATCTTGGCATTATATTTTCAAAGTTAAATAATGGATGAAGTTGCAGTGAAAAAAAAATCTGAGATGGGGGCAGTTTAGGATTTCCTTAGTAAAAGCGATATGTTTTAACAACTACATTGTGTTGTCTTGAAAATGTATCAATTGCAATGACAGGATCAAACGGTCAAGGAAATTTAGATAAGATTATGAAATGAAAAGTTGATCTCACTAAGGATTGAACTGAGGACCTTGCGCGTGTGAGGCGCACGTGATAACCACTACACTATGAGATTTGGTTGCAACTTTTTGAGAACAGTCATTGCATCATATTCTTAAAGTAAAGTAATTTTTGAATTTTCATTAAAAAACGATGTCATTAGGATGCAGTTTAGGGTTTCATTAGTAGAAGCCATAGTTCGTATACACTACACTGTGATATCTTGAAAAATTATCATATACAATGACAGTATCAAACAATCAAGCAAATTTAGGTCAGAATGTGTTATAAAAAATTGATCTCACTCAGGATTGAACTAAGGACCTTTCGCGTGTTAGGCGCACGTGATAACCACTACACTATGAGATCTTGCTGCTAATGTTCAAAAAATTCTTGGCATTATATTTTCAAAGTTAAATAATGTATGAAGTTGTAGTGAGAAAACGATTTTCGAAAGGGGGCAGTTTATGCTTTCCGGAGTAAAGGCAATAGGTTGTATTAACTACACTGTGATATCTTGAAAAATTATCATATACAATGACAGTATCAAACAATCAAGCAGATCCAGGTCAGAATATGTTATAAAAAATTGATCTCACTCAGGATTGAACTGAGGACCTTGCACATGTTAGGCGCACGTGATAACCACTACACTATGAGATCTTGCTGCTATTATTCAAAAAATTCTTTGCATTATATTTTCAAAGTTAAATAATTTATGAAGTTGTAGTGAGAAAACGATTTTTCGAAAGGGGGCAGTTTGTGATTTCCTGAGTAAAGGCAATAGGTTGTATTAACTAAACTGTGATATCTTGAAAAATTATCATATACAATGACAGTATCAAACAATCAAGCAAATTTAGGTCAGAATATGTTATAAAAAAATGATCACACTCAGGATTGAACTGAGGACCTTGCGCGTGTTAGGCGCACGTGATAACCACTACACTATGAGATCTTGCTGCTATTGTTCAAAAACAATCTTGGCATTATATTTTCAAAGTTAAATAATGTATGAAGTTGCAGTGAAAAAAAAATCTGAGATGGGGGCAGTTTAGGATTTCCTTAGTAAAAGCGATATGTTTTAACAACTACATTGTGTTGTCTTGAAAATGTATCAATTGCAATGACAGGATCAAACGGTCAAGGAAATTTAGTTAAGATTATGAAATGAAAAATTGATCTCACTCAGGATTGAACTGAGGACCTTGCGCGTGTTAAGCGCACGTGAAAACCACTACACTATGAGATCTTGCTGCTATTGTTCAAAAACAATCTTGGCATTATATTTTCAAAGTTAAATAATGTATCAAGTTGCAGTGAAAAAAAGATCTGAGATGGGGGCAGTTTAGGATTTCCTTAGTAAAAGCGATAGGTTTTAACAACTACATTGTGTTGTCTTGAAAATGTATCAATTGCAATGACAGGGTCAAACGGTCAATGAAGTTTAGTTAAGATTATGTTATAAAAATTGACCTCACTCAGGATTGAACTGAGGACCTTGCGCGTGTTAGGCGCACGTGATAACCACTAAACTATGAGATCTTGCTGCTATTGTTCAAAAACAATCTTGGCATTATATTTTCAAAGTTAAATAATGTATGAAGTTGCAGTAAAAAAAAATTTGAGATGGGGGCAGTTTAGGATTTCCTTAGTAAAAGCAATATGTTTTAACAACTACATTGTGTTGTCTTGAAAATGTATCAATTGCAATGACAGGATCAAACGGTCAAGGAAATTTAGTTAAGATTATGAAATGAAAAATTGATCTCACTCAGGATTGAACTGAGGACCTTGCGCGTGTAAGGCGCACGTGATAACCACTACACTATGAGATCTTGCTGCTATTATTCAAAAAATTCTTGGCATTATATTTTCAAAGTTAAATAATGTATGAAGTTGTAGTGAGAAAACGATTTTCGAAAGGGGGCAGTTTAGGATTTCCGGAGTAAAGGCAATAGGTTGTATTAACTACACTGTGATATCTTGAAAAATTATCATATACAATGACAGTATCAAACAATCAAGCAAATTTAAGTCAGAATATGTTATAAAAAATTGATCTCACTCAGGATTGAACTGAGGACCTTGCGCGTGTTAGGCGCACGTGATAACCACTACACTATGAGATCTTGCTGCTGTTGTTCAAAAACAATCTTGGCATTATATTTTCAAAGTTAAATAATGTATGAAGTTGCAGTGAAAAAAAATCTGAGATGGGGGCAGTTTAGGATTTCCTTAGTAAAAGCGATATGTTTTAACAACTACATTGTGTTGTCTTGAAAATGTATCAATTGCAATGACAGGATCAAACGGTCAATGAAATTTAGTTAAGATTATGAAATGAAAAATTGATCTCACTCAGGATTGAACTGAGGACCTTGCGTGTGTGAGGCGCACGTAATAACCACTACACTATGAGATCTAGTTGCAACTTCTTGTGAACAGTCATTGCATCATATTCTTAAAATAAAATAATTTTGAATTTTCATTAAAAAACGATGTCATTAGGATGCAGTTTAGGGTTTCATTAGTAGAAGCCATAGTTCGTATACACTACGCTTTGATATCTTGTAAAAGTATCATATACAATTACAGTATCAAACAATCAAGCAGATCTAGGTCAGGATATGTTATAAAAAATTGATCTCACTCAGGATTGAACTGAAGACCTTGCGCGTGTTAGGCGCACGTGATAACCACTACACTATGAGATCTTACTGCTATTGTTCAAAAATAGTTGGCATTATATTTTCAAAGTTAAATAATGTATGAAGTTGTAGAGAGAAAACGATTTTCGAAAGGGGGCAGTTTAGGATTTCCGCAGGAAAGGCAATAGGTTGTATTAACTACACTGTGATATCTTGAAAAATTATCATATACAATGACAGTATCAAACAATCAAGCAAATTTAGGTCAGAACGTGTTATAAAAAATTGATCTCACTCAGGATTGAACAGAGGACCTTGCGCGTGTTAGGCGCACGTGATAACCACTACACTATGAGATCTTGCTGCTATTGTTCAAAATCAATCTTGGCATTATATTTTCAAAGTTAAATAATGTATGAAGTTGCAGTGAAAAAAAAATCTGAGATGGGGGCAGTTTAGGATTTCCTTAGTAAAAGGAATATGTTTTAACAACTACATTGTGTTGTCTTGAAAATGTATCAATTGCAATGACAGGATCAAACGGTCAATGAAGTTTAGTTAAGATTATGTTATAAAAATTGATCTCACTCAGGATTGAACTGAGGACCTTGCGCGTGTTAGGCGCAGGTGATGACCACTACACTATGGGATCTTGCTGCTATTGTTCGAAAACAATCTTGGCATTATATTTTTAAAGTTAAATAATGTATGAAGTTGCAGTGAAAAAAAAATTTGAGATGGGGGCAGTTTAGGATTTCCTTAGTAAAAGCGATATGTTTTAACAACTACATTGTGTTGTCTTGAAAATGTATCAATTGCAATGACAGGATCAAACGGTCAAGGAAATTTAGTTAAGATTATGAAATGAAAAATTGATCTCACTCAGGATTGAACTGAGGACCTTGCGCGTGTAAGGCGCACGTGATAACCACTACACTATGAGATCTTGCTGCTATTATTCAAAAAATTCTTGGCATTATATTTTCAAAGTTAAATAATGTATGAAGTTGCAGTGAAAAAAAATCTGAGATAGGGGCAGTTTAGGATTTCCTTAGTAAAAGCGATATGTTTTAACAACTACATTGTGTTGTCTTGAAAATGTATCAATTGCAATGACAGGATCAAACGGTCAATGAAATTTAGTTAAGATTATGATATGAAAAATTGATCTCACTCAGGATTGAACTGAGGACCTTGCGTGTGTGAGGCGCACGTAATAACCACTACACTATGAGATCTAGTTGCAACTTTTTGAGAACAGTCATTGCATCATATTCTTAAAATAAAATAATTTTTGAATTTTCATTAAAAAACTATGTCATTAGGATGCAGTTTAGGGTTTCATTAGTAGAAGCCATAGTTCGTATACACTACGCTTTGATATATTGAAAAAGTATCATATACAATTACAGTATCAAACAATCAAGCAGATCTAGGTCAGGATATGTTATAAAAAATTGATCTCACTCAGAATTGAACTGAGGACCTTGCACGTGTTAGGCGCACGTGATAACCACTACACTATAAGATCTTGCTGCTATTATTCAAAAAATTCTTTGCATTATATTTTCAAAGTTAAATAATGTATGAAGTTGTAGTGAGAAAACGATTTTTGAAAGAAGGCAGTTGATAATTTCCAGAGTAAAGGCAATAGGTTGTATTAAATACACTGTGATATCTTGAAAAATTATCATATACAACGACAGTATCAAACAATCAAGCAAATTTAGGTCAGAATGTGTTATAAAAAATTGATCTCACTCAGGATTGAACTAAGGACCTTGCGCGTGTTAGGCGCACGTGATAACCACTACACTATGAGATCTTGCTGCTATAGTTCAAAAAATAGTTGGCATTATATTTTCAAAGTTAAATAATGTATGAAGTTGTAGTGAGAAAACGATTATCCAAAGGGGGCAGTTTAGGATTTCCGGAGTAAAGGCAATATGTTGTATTAACTACACTGTGATATCTTGAAAAAGTATCATATACAATGACAGTATCAAACAACTAAGCAAATTTAGGTCAGAATATGTTATAAAAATTGATCTCACTCAGGATTGAACTGAGGACCTTGCGCGTGTTAGGCGCACGTGATAACCACTACACTATGAGATCTTGCTGCTATTGTTCAAAAAATAGTTGGCATTATATTTTCAAAGTTAAATAATGTATGAAGTTGTAGTGAGAAAACGATTTTCGAAAGGGGGCAGTTTATGATTTCGGGAGTAAAGGCAATAGGTTGTATTAACTACACTGTGATATCTTGAAAAAGTATCATATACAATGACAGTATCAAACAATCAAGCAGATCCAGGTCAGAATATGTTATAAAAAATTGATCTCACTCAGGATTGAACTGAGGACCTTGCGCGTGTTAGGCACATGTGATAACCACTACACTATGAGATCTTGCTGCTATTATTCAAAAAATTCTTCGCATTATATTTTCAAAGTTAAATAATGTATGAAGTTGTAGTGAGAAAACGATTTTCGAAAGGGGGCAGTTTATGATTTCCGGAGTAAAGGCAATAAGTTGTATTAATTACACTGTGATATCTTGAAAAATTATCATATACAATGACAGTATCAAACAATCAAGCAAATTTAGGTCAGAGTATGTTATAAAAAATTGATCCAACTCAGGATTGAACTGAGGACCTTGCGCGTGTTAGGCACATGTGATAACCACTACACTATGAGATCTTGCTGCTATTATTCAAAAAATTCTTCGCATTGTATTTTCAAAGTTAAATAATGTATGAAGTTGTAGTGAGAAAACGATTTTCGAAAGGGGGCAGTTTATGATTTCCGGAGTAAAGGCAATAAGTTGTATTAATTACACTGTGATATCTTGAAAAATTATCATATACAATGACAGTATCAAACAATCAAGCAAATTTAGGTCAGAATATGTTATAAAAAATTGATCTCACTCAGGATTGAACTGAGGACCTTGCGCGTGTTAGGCGCACGTGATAACCACTACACTATGAGATCTTGCTGCTATTGTTCAAGAACAATCTTGGCATTATATTTTCAAAGTTAAATAATGTATGAAGTTGCAGTGAAAAAAAATCTGAGATGGGGGCAGTTTAGGTTTTCCTTTGTAAAAGCGATATGTTTTAACAACTACATTGTGTTGTCTTGAAAATGTATCAATTGCAATGACAGGATGAAACGGTCAATGAAGTTTAGTTAAGATTATGTTATAAAAATTGATCTTACTCAGGATTGAACTGAGGACCTTGCGCGTGTTAGGCCCACGTGATAACCACTACACTATGAGATCTTGCTGCTATTGTTCAAAAACAATCTTGGCATTATATTTTCAAAGTTAAATAATGTATGAAGTTGCAGTGAAAAAAAAATCTGAGATGGGGGCAGTTTAGGATTTCCTTAGTAAAAGCGATATGTTTTAACAACTACATTGTGTTGTCTTGAAAATGTATCAATTGCAATGACAGGATCAAACGGTCAAGGAAATTTAGTTAAGATTATGAAATGAAAAATTTATCTCACTCAGGATTGAACTGAGGACCTTGCGTGTGTGAGGCGCACGTAATAACCACTACACTATGAGATCTGGTTGCAACTTTTTGAGAACAGTCATTGCATCATATCCTTAAAGTAAAATAATTTTTGAATTTTCATTAAAAAACGATGTCATTAGGATGCAGTTTCGGGTTTCATTAGTAGAAGCCATAGTTCGTATACACTACACTTGGATATCTTGAAAAAGTATCATATACAATGACAGTATCAAAAAATCAAGAAGATCTAGGTCGGAATATGTTATAAAAATTTGATCTCACTCAGGATTGAACTGAGGACCTTGCGCGTGTGAGGCGCACGTGATAACCACTACACTATGAGATCTTGCCACTATTGTTCAAAAACAATCTTGGCATTATATTTTCAAAGTTAAATAATGTATGAAGTTGCAGTGAAAAAAAAATCTGAGATGGGGGCAGTTTAGGATTTCCTTAGTAAAAGCAATATGTTTTAACAACTACATTGTGTTGTCTTGAAAATGTATCAATTGCAATGACAGGATCAAACAGTCAAGGAAATTTAGTTAAGTTTATGAAATGAAAAATTGATCTCACTCAGGATTGAACTGAGGACCTTGAGTGTGTGAGGCGCACGTGATAACAACTTTACTATGAGATCTGGTTGCGACTTTTTGAGAACAGTCATTGCATCATATTCTTAAAGTAAAATAATTTCTGAATTTTCATTAAAAAACGATGTCATTAGGATGCAGTATACGGTTTCATTAGTAGAAGCCATAGTTCGTATACACTACACTTGGATATCTTGAAAAAGTATCATATACAATGACAGTATGAAACAATCAAGAAGATCTAGGTCAGAATATGTGATAAAAAATTGATCTCACTCAGGATTGAACTGAGGACCTTGCGCGTGTTAGGCGCATGTGATAACCACTACACTATGAGATCTTGCTGCTATTATTCAAAAATAATCTTGGCATTATATTTTCAAAGTTAAATAATGTATGAAGTTGCAGTGAAAAAAAAATCTGAGATGGGGGCAGTTTAGGATTTCCTTAGTAAAAGCGATATGTTTTAACAACTACATTGTGTTGTCTTGAAAATGTATCAATTGCAATGACAGGATCAAACGGTCAAGGAAATTTAGTTAAGATTATGAAATGAAAAATTGATCTCACTCAGGATTGAACAGAGGACCTTGCGCGTGTGAGGCGCACGTGATAACCACTACACTATGAGATCTTGCCACTATTGTTCAAAAACAATCTTGGCATTATATTTTCAAAGTTAAATAATGTATGAAGTTGCAGTGAAAAAAAATCTGAGATGGGGGCAGTTTAGGATTTCCTTAGTAAAAGCGATATGTTTTAACAACTACATTGTGTTGTCTTGAAAATGTATCAATTGCAATGACAGGATCAAACGGTCAAGGAAATTTAGTTAAGATTATGAAATGAAAAAGTGATCTCACTCAGGATTGAACTGAGGACCTTGCGCGTGTGAGGCGCACGTGATAACCACTACACTATGAGATCTGGTTGCAATTTTTGAGAACAGTCAATGCATCATATTCTTAAAGTAAAATAATTTTTGAATTTTCAATAAAAAACGATGTCATTAGGATGCAGTTTAGGGTTTCATTAGTAGAAGACATAGTTCGTATACACTACACTTTGATATCTTGAAAAAGTATCATATACAATGACAGTATCAAACAATCAAGCAGATCTAGGTCAGAATATGTTATAAAAAATTGATCTCACTCAGGATTGAACTGAGGACCTTGCACGTGTTAGGCGCACGTGATAACCACTACACTATGAGATCTTGCTGCTATTATTCAAAAAATTCTTGGCATTATATTTTCAAAGTTAAATAATGTATGAAGTTGTAGTGAGAAAACGATTTTCGAAAGAAGGCAGTTTATGATTTCCGGAGTAAAGGCAATAGGTTGTATTAACTACACTGTGATATCTTGAAAAATTATCATCTACAATGACAGTATCAAACAATCAAGCAAATTTAGGTCAGAATATGTTATAAAAAATTGATCTCACTCAGGATTGAACTGAGGCCCTTGCGCGTGTTAGGCGCACGTGATAACCAATACACTATGAGATCTTGCTGCTATTGTTCAAAAAATTCTTGGCATTATATTTTCAAAGTTAAATAATGTATGAAGTTGTAGTGAGAAAACGATTTTCGAAAGGGGGCAGTTTATGATTTCCGGAGTAAAGGCAATAGGTTGTATTAACTCCACTGTGATATCTTGAAAAATTATCATATACAATGACAGTATCAAACAATCAAGCAAATTTAGGTCGGAATATGTTATAAAAAATTGATCTCACTCAGGATTGAACTGAGGACCTTGCACGTGTTAGGCGCACGTGATAACCACTACACTATAAGATCTTGCTGCTATTGTTCAAAAACAATCTTGGCATTATATTTTCAAAGTTAAATAATGTATGAAGTTGCAGTGAAAAAAAGATCTGAGATGGGGGCAGTTAAGGATTTCCTTAGTAAAAGCGATGTTTTAACAACTACATTGTGTTGTCTTGAAAATGTATCAATTGCAATGACAGGATCAAACGGTCAATGAAGTTTAGTTAAGATTATGTTATAAAAATTGATGTCACTCAGGATTGAACTGAGGGCCTTGCGCGTGTTAGGCGCACGTGATAACCACTACACTATGAGATCTTGCTGCTATTATTCAAAAAATTCTTGGCATTATATTTTCAAAGTTAAATAATGTATGAAGTTGCAGTGAAAAAATCTGAGATGGGGGCAGTTTAGGATTTCCTAAGTAAAAGCGATATGTTTTAACAACTACATTGTGTTGTCTTGAAAATGTATCAATTGCAATGACAGGATCAAACGGTCAAGGAAATTTAGTTAAGATTATGAAATGAAAACTTGATCTCACTGAGGATTGAACTGAGGACCTTGCGTGTGTGAGGCGCACGTGATAACCACTACACTATGAGATATGGTTGCAACTTTTTGAGAACAGTCATTGCATCATATTCTTAAAGTAAAATAATTTTTGAATTTTCATTAAAAAACGATGTCATTAGGATGCAGTTTAGGGTTTCTTTAGTAGAAGACATAGTTCGTATACACTACACTTTGATATCTTGAAAAAGTATCATATACAATGACAGTATCAAACAATCAAGCAGATATAGGTCAGAATATGTTATAAAAAATTGATCTCACTCAGGATTGAACTGAGGACCTTGCGCGTGTTAGGCGCACGTGATAACCACTACACTATGAGATCTTGCTGTTATTATTCAAAAAATTCTTGGCATTATATTTTCAAAGTTAAATAATGTATGAAGTTGTAGTGAGAAAACGATTTTCGAAAGGGGGCAGTTTATGATTTCCGGAGTAAAGGCAATAGGTTGTATTAACTCCACTGTGATATCTTGAAAAATTATCATATACAATGACAGTATCAAACAATCAAGCAAATTTAGGTCGGAATATGTTATAAAAAATTGATCTCACTCAGGATTGAACTGAGGACCTTGCGCGTGTTAGGCGCACGTGATAACCACTACACTATGAGATCTTGCTACTATTGTTCAAAAACAATCTTGGCATTATATTTTCAAAGTTAAATAATGTATGAAGTTGCAGTGAAAAAAAGTTCTGAGATGGGGGCAGTTAAGGATTTCCTTAGTAAAAGCGATGTTTTAACAACTACATACTGTTGTCTTGAAAATGTATCAATTGCAATGACAGGATCAAACGGTCAATGAAGTTAAGTTAAGATTATGTTATAAAAATTGATGTCACTCAGGATTGAACTGAGGGCCTTGCGCGTGTTAGGCGCACGTGATAACCACTACACTATAAGATCTTGCTGCTATTGTTCAAAAACAATCTTGGCATTATATTTTCAAAGTTAAATAATGTATGAAGTTGCAGTGAAAAAAAAATCTGAGATGGGGGCAGTTTAGGATTTCCTTAGTAAAAGCGATATGTTTTAACAACTACATTGTGTTGTCTTGAAAATGTATCAATTGCAATGACAGGATCAAACGGTCAAGGAAATTTAGTTAAGATTATGAAATGAAAACTTGATCTCACTCAGGATTGAACTGAGGACCTTGCGTGTGTGAGGCGCACGTGATAACCACTACACTATGAGATCTAGTTGCAACTTTTTGAGAACAGTCATTGCATCATATTCTTAAAGTAAAATAATTTTTGAATTTTCATTAAAAAACGATGTCATTAGGATGCAGTTTAGGGTTTCTTTAGTAGAAGCCATAGTTCGTATACACTACACTTTGATATCTTGAAAAAGTATCATATACAATGACAGTATCAAACAATCAAGCAGATCTAGGTCAGAATATGTTATAAAAAATTGATCTCACTCAGGATTGAACTGAGGACCTTGCGCGTGTTAGGCGCACGTGATAACCACTACACTATGAGATCTTGCTGTTATTATTCAAAAAATTCTTGGCATTATATTTTCAAAGTTAAATAATGTATGAAGTTGTAGTGAGAAAACGATTTTCGAAAGAAGGCAGTTTATTATTTCCGGAGTAACAGCAATAGGTTGTATTAACTACACTGTGATATTTTGAAAAATTATCATATACAATCACAGTATCAAACAATCAAGCAAATTTAGGTCGGAATATGTTATAAAAAATTGATCTCACTCAGGATTGAACTGAGGACCTTGCGCGTGTGAGGCGCACGTGATAACCACTACACTATGAGATCTTGCTGCTATTGTTCAAAAACCATCTTGGCATTATATTTTCAAAGTTAAATAATGTATAAAGTTGCAGTGAAAAAAAAATCTGAGATGGGGGCAGTTTAGGATTTCCTTAGTAAAAGCGATGTTTTAACAACTACATTGTGTTGTCTTGAAAATGTATCAATTGCAATGACAGGATCAAACGGTCAATGAAGTTTAGTTAAGATTATGTTATAAAAATTGATCTCACTCAGGATTGAACTGAGGACCTTGCGTGTGTGAGGCGCACGTGATAACCACTACACTATGAGATCTAGTTGCAACTTTTTGAGAACAGTCATTGCATCATATTCTTAAAGTAAAATAATTTTTGAATTTTCATTAAAAAACGATGTCATTAGGATGCAGTTTAGGGTTTCATTAGTAGAAGCCATAGTTCGTATACACTACACTTTGATATCTTGAAAAAGTATCATATACAATGACAGTATCAAACAATCAAGCAGATCTAGGTCAGAATATGTTATAAAAAATTGATCTCACTCAGGATTGAACTGAGGACCTTGCGCGTGTTAGGCGCACGTGATAACCACTACACTATGAGATCTTGCTGTTATTATTCAAAAAATTCTTGGCATTATATTTTCAAAGTTAAATAATGTATGAAGTTGTAGTGAGAAAACGATTTTCGAAAGAAGGCAGTTTATTATTTCCGGAGTAACAGCAATAGGTTGTATTAACTACACTGTGATATTTTGAAAAATTATCATATACAATGACAGTATCAAACAATCAAGCAAATTTAGGTCGGAATATGTTATAAAAAATTGATCTCACTCAGGATTGAACTGAGGACCTTGCGCGTGTGAGGCGCACGTGATAACCACTACACTATGAGATCTTGCTGCTATTGTTCAAAAACCATCTTGGCATTATATTTTCAAAGTTAAATAATGTATAAAGTTGCAGTGAAAAAAAAATCTGAGATGGGGGCAGTTTAGGATTTCCTTAGTAAAAGCGATGTTTTAACAACTACATTGTGTTGTCTTGAAAATGTATCAATTGCAATGACAGGATCAAACGGTCAATGAAGTTTAGTTAAGATTATGTTATAAAAATTGATCTCACTCAGGATTGAACTGAGGACCTTGCGTGTGTGAGGCGCACGTGATAACCACTACACTATGAGATCTGGTTGCAACTTTTTGAGAACAGTCATTGCATCATATTCTTAAAGTAAAATAATTTTTGAATTTTCATTATAAAACGATGTCATTAGGATGCAGTTTAGGGTATCTTTAGTAGAAGCCATAGTTCGTATACACTACACTTTGATATCTTGAAAAAGTATCATACACAATGACAGTATCAAACAATCAAGCAGATCTAGGTCAGAATATGTTAAAAAAAATTGATCTCACTCAGGATTGAACTGAGGACCTTGCGCGTGTTAGGCGCACGTGATAACCACTACACTATGAGATCTTGCTGCTATTATTCAAAAAATTCTTGGCATTTTATTTTCAAAGTTAAATAATGTATGAAGTTGTAGTGAGAAAACGATTTTCGAAAGGGGGCAGTTTATGATTTCCGGAGTAAAGGCAATAGGTTGTATTAACTACACAGTGATATCTTGAAAAATTATCATATACAATGACAGTATCAAACAATCAAGCAAATTTAGGTCGGAATATGTTATAAAAATTGATCTCACTCAGGATTGAACTGAGGACCTTGCACGTGTTAGGCGCACGTGATAACCACTACACTATAAGATCTTGCTGCTATTGTTCAAAAACAATCTTGGCATTATATTTTCAAAGTTAAATAATGTATGAAGTTGCAGTGAAAAAAAGATCTGAGATGGGGGCAGTTTAGGATTTCCCTAGTAAAAGCGATATGTTTTAACAACTACAGTGTGTTGTCTTGAAAATGTATCAATTGCAATGACAGGATCAAACGGTCAATGAAGTTTAGTTAAGATTATGTTATAAAAATTGATCTCACTCAGGATTGAACTGAGGACCTTGCACGTGTTAGGCGCACGTGATAACCACTACACTATAAGATCTTGCTGCTATTGTTCAAAAACAATCTTGGCATTATATTTTCAAAGTTAAATAATGTATGAAGTTGCAGTGAAAAAAAAATCTGAGATGGGGGCAGTTTAGGATTTCCTTAGTAAAAGCGATATGTTTTAACAACTACAGTGTGTTGTCTTGAAAATGTATCAATTGCAATGACAGGATCAAACGGTCAATGAAGTTTAGTTAAGATTATGTTATAAAAATTGATCTCACTCAGGATTGAACTGAGGACCTTGCACGTGTTAGGCGCACGTGATAACCACTACACTATGAGATCTTGCTGCTATTGTTCAAAAACAATCTTTGCATTATATTTTCAAAGTTAAATAATGTATGAAGTTGCAGTGAAAAAAAAGTCTGAGATGGGGGCAGTTTAGGATTTCCTTAGTAAAAGCGATATGTTTTAACAACTACATTGTGTTGTCTTGAAAATGTATCAATTGCAATGACAGGATCAAACGGTCAATGAAGTTTAGTTAAGATTATGTTATAAAAATTGATGTCACTCAGGATTGAACTGAGGGCCTTGCGCGTGTTAGGCCCACGTGATAACCACTACACTATGAGATCTTGCTGCTATTATTCAAAAAATTCTTGGCATTATATTTTCAAAGTTAAATAATGTATGAAGTTGTAGTGAGAAAACGATTTTCGAAAGAAGGCAGGTTATGATTTCCGGAGTAAAGGCAATAGGTTGTATTAACTACACTGTGATATCTTGAAAAATTATCATATACAATGACAGTATCAAACAATCAAGCAAATTTAGGTCAGAATATGTTATAGAAAATTGATCTCACTCAGGATTGAACTGAGGACCTTGCGCGTGTTAGGCGCACGTGATAACCACTACACTATGAGATCTTGCTGCTATTATTCAAAAAATTCTTGGCATTATATTTTCAAAGTTAAATAATGTATGAAGTTGCAGTGAAAAAAAAATCTGAGATGGGGGCAGTTTAGGATTTCCTTAGTAAAAGCGATATGTTTTAACAACTACATTGTGTTGTCTTGAAAATGTATCAATTGCAATGACAGGATCAAACGGTCAAGGAAATTTAGTTAAGATTATGAAATGAAAAATTTATCTCACTCAGGATTGAACTGAGGACCTTGCGCGTGTGAGGCGCACGTGATAACCACTCCAATATCAGATCTGGTTGCAACATTTTGAGAACAGTCATTGCATCATATTCTTAAAGTAAAATAATTTTTGAATTTTCATTAAAAAACGATGTCATTAGGATGCAGTTTAGGGTTTCTTTAGTAGAAGCAAAGTTCGTATACACTACACTTTGATATCTTGAAAAATTATCATATACAATGACAGTATCAAACAATCAAGCAAATTTAGGTCGGAATATGTTATAAAAAATTGATCTCACTCAGGATTGAACTGAGGACCTTGCGCGTGTTAGGCGCACCTGATAACCACTACACAATGAGATCTTGCTGCTATTGTTCAAAAACAATCTTGGCATTATATTTTCAAAGTAAGATAATGTATGAAGTTGCAGTGAAAAAAAAATCTGAGATGGGGGCAGTTTAAGATTTCCTTAGTAAAAGCGATATGTTTTAACAACTACATTGTGTTGTCTTGAAAATGTATCAATTGCAATGACAGGATCAAACGGTCAACGAAGTTTAGTTAAGATTATGTTATAAAAAATTGATATCACTCAGGATTGAACTGAGGACCTTGCACGTGTTAGGCGCACGTGATAACTACTACACTATAAGATCTTTCTGCTATTGTTCAAAAACAATCTTGGCATTATATTTTCAAAGTTAAATAATGTATGAAGTTGCAGTGAAAAAAAAATCTGAGATGGGGGCAGTTTAGGATTTCCTTAGTAAAAGCGATATGTTTTAACAACTACATTGTTTTGTCTTGAAAATGTATCAATTGCAATGACAGGATCAAACGGTCAAGGAAATTTAGTTAAGTTTATGAAATGAAAAATTGATCTAACTCAGGATTGAACTGAGGACCTTGCGCGTGTGAGGCGCACGTGATAACCACTTTACTATGAGATCTGGTTGCAACTTTTTGAGAACAGTAATTGCATCATATTCTTAAAGTAAAATAATTTTTTTAATTTTCATTAAAAAACGATGTCATTAGGATGCAGTTTAGGGTTTCATTAGTAGAAGCCATAGTTCGTATACACTACACTTGGATATCTTGAAAAAGTAACATATACAATGACAGTATCAAACAATCAAGCAGATCTAGGTCAGAATATGTTATAAAAAATCTATCTCACTCAGGATTGAACTGAGGACCTTGCGCGTGTTAGGCGCACGTGATAACCACTAAACTATGAGATCTTGCTGCTATTATTCAAAAAATTCTTGGCATTATATTTTCAAAGTTAAATAATGTATGAAGTTGTAGTGAGAAAACGATTTTCGAAAGAAGGCAGTTTATGATTTCCGGAGTAAAGGCAATAGGTTGTATTAACTACACTGTAATATCTTGAAAAATTATCATATACAATGACAGTATCAAACAATCAAGCAAATTTAGGTCAGAATATGTTATAAAAAATTGATCTCACTTAGGATTGAACTGAGGACCTTGCGCGTGTTAGGCGCACGTGATAACCACTACACTATGAGATCTGGTTGCAATTTTTGAGAACAGTCAATGCATCATATTCTTAAAGTAAAATAATTTTTGAATTTTCATTAAAAAACGATGTCATTAGGATGCAGTTTAGGGTTTCATTAGTAGAAGACATAGTTCGTATACACTACACTTTGATATCTTGAAAAAGTATCATATACAATGACAGTATCAAACAATCAAGCAGATCTAGGTCAGAATATGTTATAAAAAATTGATCTCACTCAGGATTGAACTGAGGACCTTGCGCGTGTTAGGCGCACGTGATAACCACTACACTATGAGATCTTGCTGCTATTATTCAAAAAATTCTTGGCATTAAATTTTCAAAGTTAAATAATGTATGAAGTTGTAGTGAGAAAACGATTTTCGAAAGAAGGCAGTTTATGATTTCCGGAGTAAAGGCAATAGGTTGTATTAACTACACTGTGATATCTTGAAAAATTATCATATACAATGACAGTATCAAACAATCAAGCAAATTTAGGTCAGAATATGTTATAAAAAATTGATCTCACTCAGGATTGAACTGAGGCCCTTGCGCGTGTTAGGCGCACGTGATAACCAATACACTATGAGATCTTGCTGCTATTGTTCAAAAAATTCTTGGCATTATATTTTCAAAGTTAAATAATGTATGAAGTTGTAGTGAGAAAACGATTTTCGAAAGGGGGCAGTTTATGATTTCCGGAGTAAAGGCAATAGGTTGTATTAACTCCACTGTGATATCTTGAAAAATTATCATATACAATGACAGTATCAAACAATCAAGCAAATTTAGGTCGGAATATGTTATAAAAAATTGATCTCACTCAGGATTGAACTGAGGACCTTGCGCGTGTTAGGCGCACGTGATAACCACTACACTATGAGATATTGCTACTATTGTTCAAAAACAATCTTGGCATTATATTTTCAAAGTTAAATAATGTATGAAGTTGCAGTGAAAAAAAGATCTGAGATGGGGGCAGTTAAGGATTTCCTTAGTAAAAGCGATGTTTTAACAACTACATTGTGTTGTCTTGAAAATGTATCAATTGCAATGACAGGATCAAACGGTCAATGAAGTTTAGTTAAGATTATGTTATAAAAATTGATGTCACTCAGGATTGAACTGAGGGCCTTGCGCGTGTTAGGCGCACGTGATAACCACTACACTATGAGATCTTGCTGCTATTATTCAAAAAATTCTTGGCATTATATTTTCAAAGTTAAATAATGTATGAAGTTGCAGTGAAAAAAATCTGAGATGGGGGCAGTTTAGGATTTCCTTAGTAAAAGCAATATGTTTTAACAACTACATTGTGTTGTCTTGAAAATGTATCAATTGCAATGACAGGATCAAACGGTCAAGGAAATTTAGTTAAGATTATGAAATGAAAACTTGATCTCACTCAGGATTGAACTGAGGACCTTGCGTGTGTGAGGCGCACGTGATAACCACTACACTATGAGATATGGTTGCAACTTTTTGAGAACAGTCATTGCATCATATTCTTAAAGTAAAATAATTTTTGAATTTTCATTAAAAAACGATGTCATTAGGATGCAGTTTAGGGTTTCTTTAGTAGAAGACATAGTTCGTATACACTACACTTTGATATCTTGAAAAAGTATCATATACAATGACAGTATCAAACAATCAAGCAGATCTAGGTCAGAATATGTTATAAAAAATTGATCTCACTCAGGATTGAACTGAGGACCTTGCGCGTGTTAGGCGCACGTGATAACCACTACACTATGAGATCTTGCTGTTATTATTCAAAAAATTCTTGGCATTATATTTTCAAAGTTAAATAATGTATGAAGTTGTAGTGAGAAAACGATTTTCGAAAGAAGGCAGTTTAGGATTTCCTTAGTAAAAGCGATGTTTTAGCAACTACATTGTGTTGTCTTGAAAATGTATCAATTGCAATGACAGGATCAAACGGTCAATGAAGTTTAGTTAAGATTATGTTATAAAAATTGATCTCACTCAGGATTGAACTGAGGACCTTGCGTGTGTGAGGCACACGTGATAACCACTACACTATGAGATCTGGTTGCAACTTTTTGAGAACAGTCATTGCATCATATTCTTAAAGTAAAATAATTTTGAATTTTCATTATAAAACGATGTCATTAGGATGCAGTTGAGGGTATCTTTAGTAGAAGCCATAGTTCGTATACACTACACTTTGATATCTTGAAAAAGTATCATACACAATGACAGTATCAAACATTCAAGCAGATCTAGGTCAGAATATGTTAAAAAAAATTGATGTCACTCAGGATTGAACTGAGGACCTTGCGCGTGTTAGGCGCACGTGATAGCCCTACACTATGAGATCTTGCTGCTATTATTCAAAAAATTCTTGGCATTATATTTTGAAAGTCAAATAATGTATGAAGTTGTAGTGAGAAAAAGATTTTCGAAAGAAGGCAGTTTATGATTTCCGGAGTAAAGGCAATAGGTTGTATTAACTACACTGTGATATCTTGAAAAATTATCATATACAATGACAGTATCAAACAATCAAGCAAATTTAGGTCAGAATATGTTATAAAAAATTGATCTCACTCAGGATTGAACTGAGGACCTTGCGCGTGTTAGGCGCACGTGAAAACCACTACACTATGAGATCTTGCTGCTATTGTTCAAAAAATTCTTGGCATTATATTTTCAAAGTTAAATAATGTATGAAGTTGTAGTGAGAAAACGATTTTCGAAAGGGGGCAGTTTATGATTTCCGGAGTAAAGGCAATAGTTTGTATTAACTACACTGTGATATCTTGAACAATTATCATATACAATGACAGTATCAAACAATCAAGCAAATTTAGGTCGGAATATGTTATAAAAAATTGATCTCACTCAGGATTGAACTGAGGACCTTGCGCGTGTTAGGCGCACGTGATAACCACTACACAATGAGATCTTGCTGCTATTGTTCAAAAACAATCTTGGCATTATATTTTCAAAGTTAAATAATGTATGAAGTTGCAGTAAAAAAAAAATCTGAGATGGGGGCAGTTTAGGATTTCCTTAGTAAAAGCGATATGTTTTAACAACTACATTTTGTTGTCTTGAAAATGTATCAATTGCAATGACAGGATCAAACGGTCAAGGAAATTTAGTTAAGTTTATGAAATGAAAAATTGATCTAACTCAGGATTGAACTGAGGACCTTGCGCGTGTGAGGCGGACGTGATAACCACTTTATTATGAGATCTGGTTGCAACTTTTTGAGAACAGTCATTGCATCATATTCTTAAAGTAAAATAATTTTTGAATTTTCATTAAAAAACGATGTCATTAGGATGAAGTTTAGGGTTTCATTAGTAGAAGCGATATGTTTTAACAACTACATTGTGTTGTCTTGAAAATGTATCAATTGCAATGACAGGATTAAACGGTCAAGGAAATTTAGTTAAGATTATGAAATGAAAACTTGATCTCTTCAGGATTGAACTGAGGACCTTGCGTGTGTGAGGCGCACGTGATAACCACTACACTATGAGATCTGGTTGCAATTTTTTGAGAACAGTCATTGCATCATATTCTTAAAGTAAAATAATTTTTGAATTTTCATTAAAAAACGATGTCATTAGGATGCAGTTTAGGGTTTCTTTAGTAGAAGCCATAGTTCGTATACACTACACTTTGATATCTTGAAAAAGTATCATATACAATGACAGTATCAAACAATCAAGCAGATCTAGGTCAGAATATGTTATAAAAAATTGATCTCACTCAGGATTGAACTGAGGACATTGCGCGTGTTAGGCGCACGTGATAACCACTACACTATGAGATCTTGCTGCTATTATTCAAAAAATTCTTGGCATTATATTTTCAAAGTTAAATAATGTATGAAGTTGTAGTGAGAAAACGATTTTCGAAAGAAGGCAGTTTATGATTTCCGGAGTAAAGGCAATAGGTTGTATTAACTACACTGTGATATCTTGAAAAATTATCATATACAATGACAGTATCAAACAATCAAGCAAATTTAAGTCAGAATATGTAATAGAAAATTGATCTCTCTCAGGATTGAACTGAGGACCTTGCGCGTGTTAGGCGCACGTGATAACCTCTACACTATGAGATCTTGCTGCTATTGTTCAAAAAATTCTTGGCATTATATTTTCAAAGTTAAATTATGTATGAAGTTGTAGTGAGAAAACGATTTTCGAAAGGGGGCAGTTTATGATTTCGGAGTAAAGGCAATAGGTGGTATTAACTCCACTGTGATATCTTGAAAAATTATCATATACAATGACAGTATCAAACAATCAAGCAAATTTAGGTTGTAATATGTTATAAAAAATTGATCTCACTCAGGATTGAACTGAGGACCTTGTGCGTGTTAGGCGCACGTGATAACCACTACACTATGAGATCTTGCTGCTATTGTTCAAAAACAATCTTGGCATTATATTTTCAAAGTTAAATAATGTATGAAGTTGCAGTGAAAAAAAATCTGAGATGGGGGCAGTTTAGGATTTCCTTAGTAAAAGCGATGTTTTAACAACTACATTGTGTTGTCTTGAAAATGTATCAATTGCAATGACAGGATCAAACGTTCAATGAAGTTTAGTTAAGATTATGTTATAAAAATTGATCTCACTCAGGATTGAACTGAGGACCATGCGCGTGTTAGGCGCACGTGATAACCACTACACTATGAGATCTTGCTGCTATTATTCAAAAAATTCTTGGCATTATATTTTCAAAGTTAAATAATGTATGAAGTTGCAGTGAAAAAAAAAATCTGAGATGGGGGCAGTTTAGGATTTCCTTAGTAAAAGCGATATGTTTCAACAACAACATTGTGTTGTCTTGAAAATGTATCAATTGCAATGACAGGATCAAACGGTCAAGGAAATTTAGTTAAGTTTATGAAATGAAAAATTGATCTAACTCAGGATTGAACTGAGGACCTTGTGCGTGTGAGGCGCACGTGATAACCACTTTTTTATGAGATCTGGTTGCAACTTTTTGAGAACAGTCATTGCATCATATTCTTAAAGTAAAATAATTTTTGAATTTTCATTAAAAAACGATGTCATTAGGATGCAGTTAAGGGTTTCATTAGTAGAAGCGATATGTTTTAACAACTATATTGTGTTGTCTTAAAAATGTATCAATTGCAATGACAGGATTAAACGGTCAAAGAAATTTAGTTAAGATTATGAAATGAAAACTTGATCTCACTCAGGATTGAACTGAGGACCTTGCGTGTGTGAGGCGCACGTGATAACCACTACACTATGAGATCTGGTTGCAAATTTTTGAGAACAGTCATTGGATCATATTCTTAAAGTAAAATAATTTTTGAATTTTCATTAAAAAACGATGTCATTAGGATGCAGTTTAGGGTTTCATTAGTAGAAGCCATAGTTCGTATACACTACACTTGGATATCTTGAAAAAGTATCATATACAATGACAGTATCAAACAATCAAGCAGATCTAAGTCAGAATATGTTATAAAAAATTGATCTCACTCAGGATTGAACTGAGGACCATGCGCGTGTTAGGCGCACGTGATAACCACTACACTATGAGATCTTGCTGCTATTATTCAAAAAATTCTTGGCATTATATTTTCAAAGTTAAATAATGTATGAAGTTGCAGTGAAAAAAAAATCTGAGATGGGGGCAGTTTAGGATTTCCTTAGTAAAAGCGATATGTTTTAATAACAACATTGTGTTGTCTTGAAAATGTATCAATTGCAATGACAGGATCAAACGGTCAAGGAAATTTAGTTAAGTTTATGAAATGAAAAATTGATCTAACTCAGGATTGAACTGAGGACCTTGCGCGTGTGAGGCGCACGTGATAACCACTTTACTATGAGATCTGGTTGCAACTTTTTGAGAACAGTCATTGCATCATATTCTTAAAGTAAAATAATTTTTGAATTTTCATTAAAAAACGATGTCATTAGGATGCAGTTTAGGGTTTCATTAGTAGAAGCCATAGTTCGTATACACTACACTTGGATATCTTGAAAAAGTATCATATACAATGACAGTATCAAACAATCAAGCAGATCTAAGTCAGAATATGTTATAAAAAATTGATCTCACTCAGGATTGAACTGAGGACCTTGCGCGTGTTAGGCGCACGTGATAACCACTACACTATGAGATCTTGCTGCTATTGTTCAAAAACAATCTTGGCATTATATTTTCAAAGTTAAATAAGGTATGAAGTCGCAGTGAAAAAAAAATCTGAGATGGGGGCAGTATATGATTTCCGGAGTAAAGGCAATAGGTTGTATTAACTACACTGAGATATCTTGAAAAATTATCATATACAATGACAGTATCAAACAATCAAGCAAATTTAGGTCAGAATATGTAATAGAAAATTGATCTCTCTCAGGATTGAACTGAGGACCTTGCGCGTGTTAGGCGCACGTGATAACCTCTACACTATGAGATCTTGCTGCTATTGTTCAAAAAATTCTTGGCATTATATTTTCAAAGTTAAATAATGTATGAAGTTGTAGTGAGAAAACGATTTTCGAAAGGGGGCAGTTTATGATTTCGGAGTAAAGGCAATAGGTTGTATTAACTCCACTGTGATATCTTGAAAAATTATCATATACAATGACAGTATCAAACAATCAAGCAAATTTAGGTTGGAATATGTTATAAAAAATTGATCTCACTCAGGATTGAACTGAGGACCTTGCGCGTGTAAGGCGCACGTGATAACCACTACACTATGAGATCTTGCTGCTATTGTTCAAAAACAATCTTGGCATTATATTTTCAAAGTTAAATAATGTATGAAGTTGCAGTGAGAAAAAAATCTGAGATGGGGGCAGTTTAGGATTTCCTTAGTAAAAGCGATGTTTTAACAACTACATTGTGTTGTCTTGAAAATGTATCAATTGCAATGACAGGATGAAACGGTGAATGAAGTTTAGTTAAGATTATGTTATAAAAATTGATCTCACTCAGGATTGAACTTAGGACCTTGCGCGTGTTAGGCTTACGTGATAACCACTACACTATGAGATCTTGCTGCTATTGTTCAAAAACCATCTTGGCATTATATTTTCAAAGTTAAATAATGTATGAAGTTGCAGTGAAAAAAAAATCTGAGATGGGGGCAGTTTAGGATTTCCTTAGTAAAAGGAATATGTTTTAACAACTACATTGTGTTGTCTTGAAAATGTATCAATTGCAATGACAGGGTCAAACGGTCAATGAAGTTTAGTTAAGATTATGTTATAAAAATTGATCTCACTCAGGACCTTGCGCGTGTTAGGCTTACGTGATAACCACTACACTATGAGATCTTGCTGCTATTGTTCAAAAACCATCTTGGCATTATATTTTCAAAGTTAGATAATGTATGAAGTTGCAGTGAAAAAAGAATCTGAGATAGGGGCAGTTTAGGATTTCCTTAGTAAAAGCGATATGTTTAAACAACTACATTGTGTTGTCTTGAAAATGTATCAATTGCAATGACAGGATCAAACGGTCAATGAAGTTTAGTTAAGATTATGTTATAAAAATTGATCTCACTCAGGATTGAACTGAGGACCTTGCACGTGTTAGGCGCAGGTGATGACCACTACACTATGAGATCTTGCTGCTATTGTTCAAAAACGATCTTGGCATTATATTTTCAAAGTTAAATAATGTATGAAGTTGCGGTGAAAAAAAATCTGAGATGGGGGCAGTTTAGGATTTCCTTAGTAAAAGCGATATGTTTGAACAACTACATTGTGTTGTCTTGAAAATGTATCAATTGCAATGACAGGATCAAACGGTCAAGGAAATTTAGTTAAGATTATGAAATGAAAAATTGATCTCACTCAGCATTGAACTGAGGACCTTGCGCATGTAAGGCGCACGTGATAACCACTACACTATGAGATCTTGCTGCTATTATTCAAAAAATTCTTGGCATTATATTTTCAAAGTTAAATAATGTATGAAGTTGTAGTGAGAAAACGATTTTCGAAAGGGGGCAGTTTAGGATTTCCGGACTAAAGGCAATAGGTTGTATTAACTACACTGTGATATCTTGAAAAAGTATCATATGCAATGACAGTATCAAACAATCAAGCAGATCCAGGTCAGAATATGTTATAAAAAATTGATCTCACTCAGGATTGAACTGAGGACCTTGCGCGTGTTAGGCGCACGTGATAACCACTACACTATGAGATCTTGCTGCTATTATTCAAAAAATTCTTCGCATTATATTTTCAAAGTTAAATAATTTATGAAGTTGTAGTGAGAAAAAGATTTTCGAAAGGGGGCAGTTTATGATTTCCGGAGTAAAGGCAATAGGTTGTTTAAACTACACTGTGATATCTTGAAAAATTATCATATACAATGACAGTATCAAACAAACAAGCAAATTTAGGTCAGACTATGTTATAAAAAATTGATCTCACTCAGGATTGAACAGAGGACCTTGCACGTGTTAGGCGCACGTGATAACCACTACACTATGAGATCTTGCTGCTATTGTTCAAAATCAATCTTGGCATTATATTTTCAAAGTTAAATAATGTATGAAGTTGCAGTGAAAAAAAAATCTGAGATGGGGGCAGTTTAGGATTTCCTTAGTAAAAGGGATATGTTTTAACAACTACATTGTGTTGTCTTGAAAATGTATCAATTGCAATGACAGGGTCAAACGGTCAATGAAGTTTAGTTAAGATTATGTTATAAAAATTGATCTCACTCAGGATTGAACTTAGGACCTTGCGCGTGTTAGGCTTACGTGATAACCACTACACTATGAGATCTTGCTGCTATTGTTCAAAAACCATCTTGGCATTATATTTTCAAAGTTAGATAATGTATGAAGTTGCAGTGAAAAAAAAATCTGAGATGGGGGCAGTTTAGGATTTCCTTAGTAAAACTGATATGTTTTAACAACTACATTGTGTTGTCTTGAAAATGTATCAATTGCAATGACAGGATCAAACGGTCAATGAAGTTTAGTGAAGATTATGTTATAAAAATTGATCTCACTCAGGATTGAACTGAGGACCTTGCGCGTGTGAGGCGCACGTGATAACCACTACACTATGAGATTTGGTTGCAACTTTTTGAGAACAGTCATTGCATCATATTCTTAAAGTAAAGTAATTTTTGAATTTTCATTAAAAAACGATGTCATTAGGATGCAGTTTAGGGTTTCATTAGTAGAAGCCATAGTTTGTATACACTACACTGTGATATCTTGAAAAATTATCATATACAATGACAGTATCAAACAATCAAGCAAATTTAGGTCAGAATGTGTTATAAAAAATTGATCTCACTCAGGATTGAACTAAGGACCTTTCGCGTGTTAGGCGCACGTGATAACCACTACACTATGAGATCTTGCTGCTAATGTTCAAAAAATTCTTGGCATTATATTTTCAAAGTTAAATAATGTATGAAGTTGTAGTGAGAAAACGATTTTCGAAAGGGGGCAGTTTATGCTTTCCGGAGTAAAGGCAATAGGTTGTATTAACTACACTGTGATATCTTGAAAAATTATCATATACAATGACAGTATCAAACAATCAAGCAGATCCAGGTCAGAATATGTTATAAAAAATTGATCTCACTCAGGATTGAACTGAGGACCTTGCGCATGTTAGGCGCACATGATAACCACTACACTATGAGATCTTGCTGCTATTATTAAAAAAATTCTTTGCATTATATTTTCAAAGTTAAATAATTTATGAAGTTGTAGTGAGAAAACGATTTTCGAAAGGGGGCAGTTTATGATTTCCTGAGTAAAGGCAATAGGCTGTATTAACTAAACTGTGATATCTTGAAAAATTATCATATACAATGACAGTATCAAACAATCAAGCAAATTTAGGTCAGAATATGTTATAAAAAATTGATCTCACTCAGGATTGAACTGAGGACCTTGCGCGTGTTAAGCGCACGTGATAACCACTACACAATCAGATCTTGCTGCTAATGTTCAAAAAATTCTTGGCATTATATTTTCAAAGTTAAATAATGTATGAAGTTGTAGTGAGAAAACGATTTTCGAAAGGGGGCAGTTTATGCTTTCCGGAATAAAGGCAATAGGTTGTATTAACTACACTGTGATATCTTGAAAAATTATCATATACAATGACAGTATCAAACAATCAAGCAGATCCAGGTCAGAATATGTTATAAAAAATTGATCTCACTCAGGATTGAACTGAGGACCTTGCGCATGTTAGGCGCACGTGATAACCACTACACTATGAGATCTTGCTGCTATTATTAAAAAAATTCTTTGCATTATATTTTCAAAGTTAAATAATTTATGAAGTTGTAGTGAGAAAACGATTTTCGAAAGGGGGCAGTTTATGATTTCCTGAGTAAAGGCAATAGGATGTATTAACTAAACTGTGATATCTTGAAAAATTATCATATACAATGACAGTATCAAACAATCAAGCAAATTTAGGTCAGAATATGTTATAAAAAATTGATCTCACTCAGGATTGAACTGAGGACCTTGCGCGTGTTAAGCGCACGTGATAACCACTACACAATGAGATCTTGCTGCTATTGTTCAAAAACAATCTTGGCATTATATTTTCAAAGTTAAATAATGTATGAAGTTGTAGTGAAAAAAAATCTGAGATGGGGGCAGTTTAGGATTTCCTTAGTAAAAGCGATATGTTTTAACAACTACATTGTGTTGTCTTGAAAATGTATCAATTGCAATGACAGGGTCAAACGGTCAATGAAGTTTAGTTAAGATTATGTTATAAAAATTGATCTCACTCAGGATTGAACTGAGGACCTTGCGCATGTTAGGCGCACGTGATAACAACTACACTATGAGATCTTGCTGCTATTGTTCAAAAACAATCTTGGCATTATATTTTCAAAGTTAAATAATGTATGAAGTTGCAGTGAAAAAAAAATCTGAGATGGGGGCAGTTTAGGATTTCCTTAGTAAAAGCGATATGTTTTAACAACTACATTGTGTTGTCTTGAAAATGTATCAATTGCAATGACAGGGTCAAACGGTCAATGAAGTTTAGTTAAGATTATGTTATAAAAATTGATCTCACTCAGGATTGAACTGAGGACCTTGCGCATGTTAGGCGCACGTGATAACCACTACACTATGAGATCTTGCTGCTATTGTTCAAAAACCATCTTGGCATTATATTTTCAAAGTTAAATAATGGATGAAGTTGCAGTGAAAAAAAAATCTGAGATGGGGGCAGTTTAGGATTTCCTTAGTAAAAGCGATATGTTTTAACAACTACATTGTGTTGTCTTGAAAATGTATCAATTGCAATGACAGGATCAAACGGTCAAGGAAATTTAGATAAGATTATGAAATGAAAAGTTGATCTCACTAAGGATTGAACTGAGGACCTTGCGCGTGTGAGGCGCACGTGATAACCACTACACTATGAGATTTGGTTGCAACTTTTTGAGAACAGTCATTGCATCATATTCTTAAAGTAAAGTAATTTTTGAATTTTCATTAAAAAACGATGTCATTAGGATGCAGTTTAGGGTTTCATTAGTAGAAGCCATAGTTCGTATACACTACACTGTGATATCTTGAAAAATTATCATATACAATGACAGTATCAAACAATCAAGCAAATTTAGGTCAGAATGTGTTATAAAAAATTGATCTCACTCAGGATTGAACTAAGGACCTTTCGCGTGTTAGGCGCACGTGATAACCACTACACTATGAGATCTTGCTGCTAATGTTCAAAAAATTCTTGGCATTATATTTTCAAAGTTAAATAATGTATGAAGTTGTAGTGAGAAAACGATTTTCGAAAGGGGGCAGTTTATGCTTTCCGGAGTAAAGGCAATAGGTTGTATTAACTACACTGTGATATCTTGAAAAATTATCATATACAATGACAGTATCAAACAATCAAGCAGATCCAGGTCAGAATATGTTATAAAAAATTGATCTCACTCAGGATTGAACTGAGGACCTTGCACATGTTAGGCGCACGTGATAACCACTACACTATGAGATCTTGCTGCTATTATTCAAAAAATTCTTTGCATTATATTTTCAAAGTTAAATAATTTATGAAGTTGTAGTGAGAAAACGATTTTTCGAAAGGGGGCAGTTTGTGATTTCCTGAGTAAAGGCAATAGGTTGTATTAACTAAACTGTGATATCTTGAAAAATTATCATATACAATGACAGTATCAAACAATCAAGCAAATTTAGGTCAGAATATGTTATAAAAAAATGATCACACTCAGGATTGAACTGAGGACCTTGCGCGTGTTAAGCGCACGTGATAACCACTACACAATGAGATCTTGCTGCAATTGTTCAAAAACAATCTTGGCATTATATTTTCAAAGTTAAATAATGTATGAAGTTGTAGTGAAAAAAAATCTGAGATGGGGGCAGTTTAGGATTTCCTTAGTAAAAGCGATATGTTTTAACAACTACATTGTGTTGTCTTGAAAATGTATCGATTGCAATGACAGGATCAAACGGCCAAGGAAATTTAGTTAAGATTATGAAATGAAAAATTGATCTCATTCAGGATTGAACTGATGACCTTGCGCGTGTGAGGCGCACGTGATAACCACTACACTATGAGATCTTGCTGCTATTGTTGAAAAACAATCTTGGCATTATATTTTCAAAGTTAAATATTTATGAAGTTGCAGTGAAAAAAAAATCTGAGATGGGGGCAGTTTAGGATTTCCTTAGTAAAAGCGAAATGTTTTAACAACTACATTGTGTTGTCTTGAAAATGTATCAATTGCAATGACAGAATCAAACGGTCAAGGAAATTTAGTTAAGATTATGAAATGAAAAATTGATCTCACTCAGGATTGAACTGAAGACGTTGCGCGTGTGAGGCGCACGTGATAACCACTACACTATGAGATCTTGCTGCTATTGTTCAAAAACCATCTTGGCATTATATTTTCAAAGTTAAATAATGTATCAAGTTGCAGTGAAAAAAAGATCTGAGATGGGGGCAGTTTAGGATTTCCTTAGTAAAAGCGATAGGTTTTAACAACTACATTGTGTTGTCTTGAAAATGTATCAATTGCAATGACAGGGTCAAACGGTCAATGAAGTTTAGTTAAGATTATGTTATAAAAATTGACCTCACTCAGGATTGAACTGAGGACCTTGCGCGTGTTAGGCGCACGTGATAACCACTAAACTATGAGATCTTGCTGCTATTGTTCAAAAACAATCTTGGCATTATATTTTCAAAGTTAAATAATGTATGAAGTTGCAGTAAAAAAAAATTTGAGATGGGGGCAGTTTAGGATTTCCTTAGTAAAAGCAATATGTTTTAACAACTACATTGTGTTGTCTTGAAAATGTATCAATTGCAATGACAGGATCAAACGGTCAAGGAAATTTAGTTAAGATTATGAAATGAAAAATTGATCTCACTCAGGATTGAACTGAGGACCTTGCGCGTGTAAGGCGCACGTGATAACCACTACACTATGAGATCTTGCTGCTATTATTCAAAAAATTCTTGACATTATATTTTCAAAGTTAAATAATGTATGAAGTTGTAGTGAGAAAACGATTTTCGAAAGGGGGCAGTTTAGGATTTCCGGAGTAAAGGCAATAGGTTGTATTAACTACACTGTGATATCTTGAAAAATTATCATATACAATGACAGTATCAAACAATCAAGCAAATTTAAGTCAGAATATGTTATAAAAAATTGATCTCACTCAGGATTGAACTGCGGACCTTGCGCGTGTTAGGCGCACGTGATAACCACTACACTATGAGATCTTGCTGCTGTTGTTCAAAAACAATCTTGGCATTATATTTTCAAAGTTAAATAATGTATGAAGTTGCAGTGAAAAAAAATCTGAGATGGGGGCAGTTTAGGATTTCCTTAGTAAAAGCGATATGTTTTAACAACTACATTGTGTTGTCTTGAAAATGTATCAATTGCAATGACAGGATCAAACGGTCAATGAAATTTAGTTAAGATTATGAAATGAAAAATTGATCTCACTCAGGATTGAACTGAGGACCTTGCGTGTGTGAGGCGCACGTAATAACCACTACACTATGAGATCTAGTTGCAACTTTTTGTGAACAGTCATTGCATCATATTCTTAAAATAAAATAATTTTGAATTTTCATTAAAAAACGATGTCATTAGGATGCAGTTTAGGGTTTCATTAGTAGAAGCCATAGTTCGTATACACTACGCTTTGATATCTTGAAAAAGTATCATATACAATTACAGTATCAAACAATCAAGCAGATCTAGGTCAGGATATGTTATAAAAAATTGATCTCACTCAGGATTGAACTGAAGACCTTGCGCGTGTTAGGCGCACGTGATAACCACTACACTATGAGATCTTACTGCTATTTTTCAAAAATAGTTGGCATTATATTTTCAAAGTTAAATAATGTATGAAGTTGTAGAGAGAAAACGATTTTCGAAAGGGGGCAGTTTAGGATTTCCGCAGGAAAGGCAATAGGTTGTATTAACTACACTGTGATATCTTGAAAAATTATCATATACAATGACAGTATCAAACAATCAAGCAAATTTAGGTCAGAACGTGTTATAAAAAATTGATCTCACTCAGGATTGAACAGAGGACCTTGCGCGTGTTAGGCGCACGTGATAACCACTACACTATGAGATCTTGCTGCTATTGTTCAAAATCAATCTTGGCATTATATTTTCAAAGTTAAATAATGTATGAAGTTGCAGTGAAAAAAAAATCTGAGATGGGGGCAGTTTAGGATTTCCTTAGTAAAAGGAATATGTTTTAACAACTACATTGTGTTGTCTTGAAAATGTATCAATTGCAATGACAGGATCAAACGGTCAATGAAGTTTAGTTAAGATTATGTTATAAAAATTGATCTCACTCAGGATTGAACTGAGGACCTTGCGCGTGTTAGGCGCAGGTGATGACCACTACACTATGGGATCTTGCTGCTATTGTTCGAAAACAATCTTGGCATTATATTTTTAAAGTTAAATAATGTATGAAGTTGCAGTGAAAAAAAAATTTGAGATGGGGGCAGTTTAGGATTACCTTAGTAAAAGCGATATATTTTAACAACTACATTGTGTTGTCTTGAAAATGTATCAATTGCAATGACAGGATCAAACGGTCAAGGAAATTTAGTTAAGATTATGAAATGAAAAATTGATCTCACTCAGGATTGAACTGAGGACCTTGCGCGTGTAAGGCGCACGTGATAACCACTACACTATGAGATCTTGCTGCTATTATTCAAAAAATTCTTGGCATTATATTTTCAAAGTTAAATAATGTATGAAGTTGCAGTGAAAAAAAATCTGAGATAGGGGCAGTTTAGGATTTCCTTAGTAAAAGCGATATGTTTTAACAACTACATTGTGTTGTCTTGAAAATGTATCAATTGCAATGACAGGATCAAACGGTCAATGAAATTTAGTTAAGATTATGATATGAAAAATTGATCTCACTCAGGATTGAACTGAGGACCTTGCGTGTGTGAGGCGCACGTAATAACCACTACACTATGAGATCAAGTTGCAACTTTTTGAGAACAGTCATTGCATCATATTCTTAAAATAAAATAATTTTTGAATTTTCATTAAAAAACTATGTCATTAGGATGCAGTTTAGGGTTTCATTAGTAGAAGCCATAGTTCGTATACACTACGCTTTGATATATTGAAAAAGTATCATATACAATTACAGTATCAAACAATCAAGCAGATCTAGGTCAGGATATGTTATAAAAAATTGATCTCACTCAGAATTGAACTGAGGACCTTGCACGTGTTAGGCGCACGTGATAACCACTACACTATAAGATCTTGCTGCTATTATTCAAAAAATTCTTTGCATTATATTTTCAAAGTTAAATAATGTATGAAGTTGTAGTGAGAAAACGATTTTTGAAAGAAGGCAGTTGATAATTTCCAGAGTAAAGGCAATAGGTTGTATTAAATACACTGTGATATCTTGAAAAATTATCATATACAACGACAGTATCAAACAATCAAGCAAATTTAGGTCAGAATGTGTTATAAAAAATTGATCTCACTCAGGATTGAACTAAGGACCTTGCGCGTGTTAGGCGCACGTGATAACCACTACACTATGAGATCTTGCTGCTATAGTTCAAAAAATAGTTGGCATTATATTTTCAAAGTTAAATAATGTATGAAGTTGTAGTGAGAAAACGATTATCCAAAGGGGGCAGTTTAGGATTTCCGGAGTAAAGGCAATATGTTGTATTAACTACACTGTGATATCTTGAAAAAGTATCATATACAATGACAGTATCAAACAACTAAGCAAATTTAGGTCAGAATATGTTATAAAAATTGATCTCACTCAGGATTGAACTGAGGACCTTGCGCGTGTTAGGCGCACGTGATAACCACTACACTATGAGATCTTGCTGCTATTGTTCAAAAAATAGTTGGCATTATATTTTCAAAGTTAAATAATGTATGAAGTTGTAGTGAGAAAACGATTTTCGAAAGGGGGCAGTTTATGATTTCGGGAGTAAAGGCAATAGGTTGTATTAACTACACTGTGATATCTTGAAAAAGTATCATATACAATGACAGTATCAAACAATCAAGCAGATCCAGGTCAGAATATGTTATAAAAAATTGATCTCACTCAGGATTGAACTGAGGACCTTGCGCGTGTTAGGCACATGTGATAACCACTACACTATGAGATCTTGCTGCTATTATTCAAAAAATTCTTCGCATTATATTTTCAAAGTTAAATAATGTATGAAGTTGTAGTGAGAAAACGATTTTCGAAAGGGGGCAGTTTATGATTTCCGGAGTAAAGGCAATAAGTTGTATTAATTACACTGTGATATCTTGAAAAATTATCATATACAATGACAGTATCAAACAATCAAGCAAATTTAGGTCAGAGTATGTTATAAAAAATTGATCCAACTCAGGATTGAACTGAGGACCTTGCGCGTGTTAGGCACATGTGATAACCACTACACTATGAGATCTTGCTGCTATTATTCAAAAAATTCTTCGCATTATATTTTCAAAGTTAAATAATGTATGAAGTTGTAGTGAGAAAACGATTTTCGAAAGGGGGCAGTTTATGATTTCCGGAGTAAAGGCAATAAGTTGTATTAATTACACTGTGATATCTTGAAAAATTATCATATACAATGACAGTATCAAACAATCAAGCAAATTTAGGTCAGAATATGTTATAAAAAATTGATCTCACTCAGGATTGAACTGAGGACCTTGCGCGTGTTAGGCGCACGTGATAACCACTACACTATGAGATCTTGCTGCTATTGTTCAAGAACAATCTTGGCATTATATTTTCAAAGTTAAATAATGTATGAAGTTGCAGTGAAAAAAAAATCTGAGATGGGGGCAGTTTAGGTTTTCCTTTGTAAAAGCGATATGTTTTAACAACTACATTGTGTTGTCTTGAAAATGTATCAATTGCAATGACAGGATGAAACGGTCAATGAAGTTTAGTTAAGATTATGTTATAAAAATTGATCTTACTCAGGATTGAACTGAGGACCTTGCGCGTGTTAGGCCCACGTGATAACCACTACACTATGAGATCTTGCTGCTATTGTTCAAAAACAATCTTGGCATTATATTTTCAAAGTTAAATAATGTATGAAGTTGCAGTGAAAAAAAAATCTGAGATGGGGGCAGTTTAGGATTTCCTTAGTAAAAGCAATATGTTTTAACAACTACATTGTGTTGTCTTGAAAATGTATCAATTGCAATGACAGGATCAAACGGTCAAGGAAATTTAGTTAAGATTATGAAATGAAAAATTGATCTCACTCAGGATTGAACTGAGGACCTTGCGCGTGTAAGGCGCACGTGATAACCACTACACTATGAGATCTTGCTGCTATTATTCAAAAAATTCTTGGCATTATATTTTCAAAGTTAAATAATGTATGAAGTTGCAGTGAAAAAAAATCTGAGATAGGGGCAGTTTAGGATTTCCTTAGTAAAAGCGATATGTTTTAACAACTACATTGTGTTGTCTTGAAAATGTATCAATTGCAATGACAGGATCAAACGGTCAATGAAATTTAGTTAAGATTATGATATGAAAAATTGATCTCACTCAGGATTGAACTGAGGACCTTGCGTGTGTGAGGCGCACGTAATAACCACTACACTATGAGATCTAGTTGCAACTTTTTGAGAACAGTCATTGCATCATATTCTTAAAATAAAATAATTTTTGAATTTTCATTAAAAAACTATGTCATTAGGATGCAGTTTAGGGTTTCATTAGTAGAAGCCATAGTTCGTATACACTACGCTTTGATATATTGAAAAAGTATCATATACAATTACAGTATCAAACAATCAAGCAGATCTAGGTCAGGATATGTTATAAAAAATTGATCTCACTCAGAATTGAACTGAGGACCTTGCACGTGTTAGGCGCACGTGATAACCACTACACTATAAGATCTTGCTGCTATTATTCAAAAAATTCTTTGCATTATATTTTCAAAGTTAAATAATGTATGAAGTTGTAGTGAGAAAACGATTTTTGAAAGAAGGCAGTTGATAATTTCCAGAGTAAAGGCAATAGGTTGTATTAAATACACTGTGATATCTTGAAAAATTATCATATACAACGACAGTATCAAACAATCAAGCAAATTTAGGTCAGAATGTGTTATAAAAAATTGATCTCACTCAGGATTGAACTAAGGACCTTGCGCGTGTTAGGCGCACGTGATAACCACTACACTATGAGATCTTGCTGCTATAGTTCAAAAAATAGTTGGCATTATATTTTCAAAGTTAAATAATGTATGAAGTTGTAGTGAGAAAACGATTATCCAAAGGGGGCAGTTTAGGATTTCCGGAGTAAAGGCAATATGTTGTATTAACTACACTGTGATATCTTGAAAAAGTATCATATACAATGACAGTATCAAACAACTAAGCAAATTTAGGTCAGAATATGTTATAAAAATTGATCTCACTCAGGATTGAACTGAGGACCTTGCGCGTGTTAGGCGCACGTGATAACCACTACACTATGAGATCTTGCTGCTATTGTTCAAAAAATAGTTGGCATTATATTTTCAAAGTTAAATAATGTATGAAGTTGTAGTGAGAAAACGATTTTCGAAAGGGGGCAGTTTATGATTTCGGGAGTAAAGGCAATAGGTTGTATTAACTACACTGTGATATCTTGAAAAAGTATCATATACAATGACAGTATCAAACAATCAAGCAGATCCAGGTCAGAATATGTTATAAAAAATTGATCTCACTCAGGATTGAACTGAGGACCTTGCGCGTGTTAGGCACATGTGATAACCACTACACTATGAGATCTTGCTGCTATTATTCAAAAAATTCTTCGCATTATATTTTCAAAGTTAAATAATGTATGAAGTTGTAGTGAGAAAACGATTTTCGAAAGGGGGCAGTTTATGATTTCCGGAGTAAAGGCAATAAGTTGTATTAATTACACTGTGATATCTTGAAAAATTATCATATACAATGACAGTATCAAACAATCAAGCAAATTTAGGTCAGAGTATGTTATAAAAAATTGATCCAACTCAGGATTGAACTGAGGACCTTGCGCGTGTTAGGCACATGTGATAACCACTACACTATGAGATCTTGCTGCTATTATTCAAAAAATTCTTCGCATTATATTTTCAAAGTTAAATAATGTATGAAGTTGTAGTGAGAAAACGATTTTCGAAAGGGGGCAGTTTATGATTTTCGGAGTAAAGGCAATAAGTTGTATTAATTACACTGTGATATCTTGAAAAATTATCATATACAATGACAGTATCAAACAATCAAGCAAATTTAGGTCAGAATATGTTATAAAAAATTGATCTCACTCAGGATTGAACTGAGGACCTTGCGCGTGTTAGGCGCACGTGATAACCACTACACTATGAGATCTTGCTGCTATTGTTCAAGAACAATCTTGGCATTATATTTTCAAAGTTAAATAATGTATGAAGTTGCAGTGAAAAAAAAATCTGAGATGGGGGCAGTTTAGGTTTTCCTTTGTAAAAGCGATATGTTTTAACAACTACATTGTGTTGTCTTGAAAATGTATCAATTGCAATGACAGGATGAAACGGTCAATGAAGTTTAGTTAAGATTATGTTATAAAAATTGATCTTACTCAGGATTGAACTGAGGACCTTGCGCGTGTTAGGCGCACGTGATAACCACTACACTATGAGATCTTGCTGCTATTGTTCAAAAACAATCTTGGCATTATATTTTCAAAGTTAAATAATGTATGAAGTTGCAGTGAAAAAAAAATCTGAGATGGGGGCAGTTTAGGATTTCCTTAGTAAAAGCAATATGTTTTAACAACTACATTGTGTTGTCGTGAAAATGTATCAATTGCAATGACAGGATCAAACGGTCAAGGAAATTTAGTTAAGATTATGAAATGAAAAATTGATCTCACTCAGGATTGAATTGAGGACCTTGCACGTGTGAGGCGCACGGGATAACCACTACACTATGAGATCTTGCTGCTATTATTCAAAAAATTCTTGGCATTATATTTTCAAAATTAAATAATGTATGAAGTTGTAGTGAGAAAACGATTTTCGAAAGGGGGCAGTTTAGGATTTCCGGAGTAAAGGCAATAGGTTGTATTAACTACACTGTGATATCTTGAAAAATTATCATATACAATGACAGTATCAAACAATCAAGCAAATTTAGGTCAGAATATGTTATAAAAAAGTGATCTCACTCATCATTGAACTGAGGACCTTGCGCGTGTTAGGTGCACGTGATAACCACTACACTATGAGATCTTGCTGCTATTGTTTAAAAGCAATCTTGCCATTATATTTTCAAAGTTAAATAATGTATGAAGTTGCAGTGAGAAAAAATCTGAGATGGGGGCAGTTTAGGATTTCCTTAGTAAAAGCGATATGTTTTAACAACTACATTGTGTTGTCTTGAAAATGTATCAATTGCAAAGACAAATCAAATGGTCAAGGAAATTTAGTTAAGATTATGAAATGAAAAATTGATCTCACTCAGGATTGAACTGAGGACCTTGCGTGTGTGAGGCGCACGTAATAACCACTACACTATGAGATCTGGTTGCAACTTTTTGAGAACAGTCATTGCATCATATCCTTAAAGTAAAATAATTTTTGAATTTTCATTAAAAAACGATGTCATTAGGATGCAGTTTCGGGTTTCATTAGTAGAAGCCATAGTTCGTATACACTACACTTGGATATCTTGAAAAAGTATCATATACAATGACAGTATCAAAAAATCAAGAAGATCTAGGTCGGAATATGTTATAAAAATTTGATCTCACTCAGGATTGAACTGAGGACCTTGCGCGTGTGAGGCGCACGTGATAACCACTACACTATGAGATCTTGCCACTATTGTTCAAAAACAATCTTGGCATTATATTTTCAAAGTTAAATAATGTATGAAGTTGCAGTGAAAAAAAAATCTGAGATGGGGGCAGTTTAGGATTTCCTTAGTAAAAGCAATATGTTTTAACAACTACATTGTGTTGTCTTGAAAATGTATCAATTGCAATGACAGGATCAAACAGTCAAGGAAATTTAGTTAAGTTTATGAAATGAAAAATTGATCTCACTCAGGATTGAACTGAGGACCTTGAGTGTGTGAGGCGCACGTGATAACAACTTTACTATGAGATCTGGTTGCGACTTTTTGAGAACAGTCATTGCATCATATTCTTAAAGTAAAATAATTTCTGAATTTTCATTAAAAAACGATGTCATTAGGATGCAGTATAGGGTTTCATTAGTAGAAGCCATAGTTCGTATACACTACACTTGGATATCTTGAAAAAGTATCATATACAATGACAGTATGAAACAATCAAGAAGATCTAGGTCAGAATATGTGATAAAAAATTGATCTCACTCAGGATTGAACTGAGGACCTTGCGCGTGTTAGGCGCATGTGATAACCACTACACTATGAGATCTTGCTGCTATTATTCAAAAATAATCTTGGCATTATATTTTCAAAGTTAAATAATGTATGAAGTTGCAGTGAAAAAAAAATCTGAGATGGGGGCAGTTTAGGATTTCCTTAGTAAAAGCGATATGTTTTAACAACTACATTGTGTTGTCTTGAAAATGTATCAATTGCAATGACAGGATCAAACGGTCAAGGAAATTTAGTTAAGATTATGAAATGAAAAATTGATCTCACTCAGGATTGAACTGAGGACCTTGCGCGTGTGAGGCGCACGTGATAACCACTACACTATGAGATCTTGCCACTATTGTTCAAAAACAATCTTGGCATTATATTTTCAAAGTTAAATAATGTATGAAGTTGCAGTGAAAAAAAATCTGAGATGGGGGCAGTTTAGGATTTCCTTAGTAAAAGCGATATGTTTTAACAACTACATTGTGTTGTCTTGAAAATGTATCAATTGCAATGACAGGATCAAACGGTCAAGGAAATTTAGTTAAGATTATGAAATGAAAAAGTGATCTCACTCAGGATTGAACTGAGGACCTTGCGCGTGTGAGGCGCACGTGATAACCACTACACTATGAGATCTGGTTGCAATTTTTGAGAACAGTCAATGCATCATATTCTTAAAGTAAAATAATTTTTGAATTTTCAATAAAAAACGATGTCATTAGGATGCAGTTTAGGGTTTCATTAGTAGAAGACATAGTTCGTATACACTACACTTTGATATCTTGAAAAAGTATCATATACAATGACAGTATCAAACAATCAAGCAGATCTAGGTCAGAATATGTTATAAAAAATTGATCTCACTCAGGATTGAACTGAGGACCTTGCACGTGTTAGGCGCACGTGATAACCACTACACTATGAGATCTTGCTGCTATTATTCAAAAAATTCTTGGCATTATATTTTCAAAGTTAAATAATGTATGAAGTTGTAGTGAGAAAACGATTTTCGAAAGAAGGCAGTTTATGATTTCCGGAGTAAAGGCAATAGGTTGTATTAACTACACTGTGATATCTTGAAAAATTATCATCTACAATGACAGTATCAAACAATCAAGCAAATTTAGGTCAGAATATGTTATAAAAAATTGATCTCACTCAGGATTGAACTGAGGCCCTTGCGCGTGTTAGGCGCACGTGATAACCAATACACTATGAGATCTTGCTGCTATTGTTCAAAAAATTCTTGGCATTATATTTTCAAAGTTAAATAATGTATGAAGTTGTAGTGAGAAAACGATTTTCGAAAGGGGGCAGTTTATGATTTCCGGAGTAAAGGCAATAGGTTGTATTAACTCCACTGTGATATCTTGAAAAATTATCATATACAATGACAGTATCAAACAATCAAGCAAATTTAGGTCGGAATATGTTATAAAAAATTGATCTCACTCAGGATTGAACTGAGGACCTTGCACGTGTTAGGCGCACGTGATAACCACTACACTATAAGATCTTGCTGCTATTGTTCAAAAACAATCTTGGCATTATATTTTCAAAGTTAAATAATGTATGAAGTTGCAGTGAAAAAAAGATCTGAGATGGGGGCAGTTAAGGATTTCCTTAGTAAAAGCGATGTTTTAACAACTACATTGTGTTGTCTTGAAAATGTATCAATTGCAATGACAGGATCAAACGGTCAATGAAGTTTAGTTAAGATTATGTTATAAAAATTGATGTCACTCAGGATTGAACTGAGGGCCTTGCGCGTGTTAGGCGCACGTGATAACCACTACACTATGAGATCTTGCTGCTATTATTCAAAAAATTCTTGGCATTATATTTTCAAAGTTAAATAATGTATGAAGTTGCAGTGAAAAAAATCTGAGATGGGGGCAGTTTAGGATTTCCTTAGTAAAAGCGATATGTTTTAACAACTACATTGTGTTGTCTTGAAAATGTATCAATTGCAATGACAGGATCAAACGGTCAAGGAAATTTAGTTAAGATTATGAAATGAAAACTTGATCTCACTCAGGATTGAACTGAGGACCTTGCGTGTGTGAGGCGCACGTGATAACCACTACACTATGAGATATGGTTGCAACTTTTTGAGAACAGTCATTGCATCATATTCTTAAAGTAAAATAATTTTTGAATTTTCATTAAAAAACGATGTCATTAGGATGCAGTTTAGGGTTTCTTTAGTAGAAGACATAGTTCGTATACACTACACTTTGATATCTTGAAAAAGTATCATATACAATGACAGTATCAAACAATCAAGCAGATATAGGTCAGAATATGTTATAAAAAATTGATCTCACTCAGGATTGAACTGAGGACCTTGCGCGTGTTAGGCGCACGTGATAACCACTACACTATGAGATCTTGCTGTTATTATTCAAAAAATTCTTGGCATTATATTTTCAAAGTTAAATAATGTATGAAGTTGTAGTGAGAAAACGATTTTCGAAAGAAGGCAGTTTAGGATTTCCTTAGTAAAAGCGATGTTTTAACAACTACATTGTGTTGTCTTGAAAATGTATCAATTGCAATGACAGGATCAAACGGTCAATGAAGTTTAGTTAAGATTATGTTATAAAAATTGATCTCACTCAGGATTGAACTGAGGACCTTGCGTGTGTGAGGCGCACGTGATAACCACTACACTATGAGATCTGGTTGCAACTTTTTGAGAACAGTCATTGCATCATATTCTTAAAGTAAAATAATTTTTGAATTTTCATTATAAAACGATGTCATTAGGATGCAGTTTAGGGTATCTTTAGTAGAAGCCATAGTTCGTATACACTACACTTTGATATCTTGAAAAAGTATCATACACAATGACAGTATCAAACAATCAAGCAGATCTAGGTCAGAATATGTTAAAAAAAATTGATCTCACTCAGGATTGAACTGAGGACCTTGCGCGTGTTAGGCGCACGTGATAACCACTACACTATGAGATCTTGCTGCTATTATTCAAAAAATTCTTGGCATTATATTTTCAAAGTTAAATAATGTATGAAGTTGTAGTGAGAAAACGATTTTCGAAAGAAGGCAGTTTATGATTTCCGGAGTAAAGGCAATAGGTTGTATTAACTACACTGTGATATCTTGAAAAATTATCATATACAATGACAGTATCAAACAATCAAGCAAATTTAGGTCAGAATAAGTTATAAAGAATTGATCTCACTCAGGATTGAACTGAGGCCCTTGCGCGTGTTAGGCGCACGTGATAACCAATACACTATGAGATCTTGCTGCTATTGTTCAAAAAATTCTTGGCATTATATTTTCAAAGTTGAATAATGTATGAAGTTGTAGTGAGAAAACGATTTTCGAAAGGGGGCAGTTTATGATTTCCGGAGTAAAGGCAATAGGTTGTATTAACTCCACTGGATATCTTGAAAAATTATCATATACAATGACAGTATCAAACAATCAAGCAAATTTAGGTCGGAATATGTTATAAAAAATTGATCTCACTCAGGATTGAACTGAGGACCTTGCGCGTGTTAGGCGCACGTGATAACCACTACACTATGAGATCTTGCTACTATTGTTCAAAAACAATCTTGGCATTATATTTTCAAAGTTAAATAATGTATGAAGTTGCAGTGAAAAAAAGATCTGAGATGGGGGCAGTTAAGGATTTCCTTAGTAAAAGCGATGTTTTAACAACTACATACTGTTGTCTTGAAAATGTATCAATTGCAATGACAGGATCAAACGGTCAATGAAGTTAAGTTAAGATTATGTTATAAAAATTGATGTCACTCAGGATTGAACTGAGGGCCTTGCGCGTGTTAGGCGCACGTGATAACCACTACACTATGAGATCTTGCTGCTATTATTCAAAAAATTCTTGGCATTATATTTTCAAAGTTAAATAATGTATGAAGTTGCAGTGAAAAAAATCTGAGATGGGGGCAGTTTAGGATTTCCTTAGTAAAAGCGATATGTTTTAACAACTACATTGTGTTGTCTTGAAAATGTATCAATTGCAATGACAGGATCAAACGGTCAAGGAAATTTAGTTAAGATTATGAAATGAAAACTTGATCTCACTCAGGATTGAACTGAGGACCTTGCGTGTGTGAGGCGCACGTGATAACCACTACACTATGAGATCTAGTTGCAACTTTTTGAGAACAGTCATTGCATCATATTCTTAAAGTAAAATAATTTTTGAATTTTCATTAAAAAACGATGTCATTAGGATGCAGTTTAGGGTTTCTTTAGTAGAAGCCATAGTTCGTATACACTACACTTTGATATCTTGAAAAAGTATCATATACAATGACAGTATCAAACAATCAAGCAGATCTAGGTCAGAATATGTTATAAAAAATTGATCTCACTCAGGATTGAACTGAGGACCTTGCGCGTGTTAGGCGCACGTGATAACCACTACACTATGAGATCTTGCTGTTATTATTCAAAAAATTCTTGGCATTATATTTTCAAAGTTAAATAATGTATGAAGTTGTAGTGAGAAAACGATTTTCGAAAGAAGGCAGTTTATTATTTCCGGAGTAACAGCAATAGGTTGTATTAACTACACTGTGATATTTTGAAAAATTATCATATACAATGACAGTATCAAACAATCAAGCAAATTTAGGTCGGAATATGTTATAAAAAATTGATCTCACTCAGGATTGAACTGAGGACCTTGCGCGTGTGAGGCGCACGTGATAACCACTACACTATGAGATCTTGCTGCTATTGTTCAAAAACCATCTTGGCATTATATTTTCAAAGTTAAATAATGTATAAAGTTGCAGTGAAAAAAAAATCTGAGATGGGGGCAGTTTAGGATTTCCTTAGTAAAAGCGATGTTTTAACAACTACATTGTGTTGTCTTGAAAATGTATCAATTGCAATGACAGGATCAAACGGTCAATGAAGTTTAGTTAAGATTATGTTATAAAAATTGATCTCACTCAGGATTGAACTGAGGACCTTGCGTGTGTGAGGCGCACGTGATAACCACTACACTATGAGATCTAGTTGCAACTTTTTGAGAACAGTCATTGCATCATATTCTTAAAGTAAAATAATTTTTGAATTTTCATTAAAAAACGATGTCATTAGGATGCAGTTTAGGGTTTCATTAGTAGAAGCCATAGTTCGTATACACTACACTTTGATATCTTGAAAAAGTATCATATACAATGACAGTATCAAACAATCAAGCAGATCTAGGTCAGAATATGTTATAAAAAATTGATCTCACTCAGGATTGAACTGAGGACCTTGCGCGTGTTAGGCGCACGTGATAACCACTACACTATGAGATCTTGCTGTTATTATTCAAAAAATTCTTGGCATTATATTTTCAAAGTTAAATAATGTATGAAGTTGTAGTGAGAAAACGATTTTCGAAAGAAGGCAGTTTATTATTTCCGGAGTAACAGCAATAGGTTGTATTAACTACACTGTGATATTTTGAAAAATTATCATATACAATGACAGTATCAAACAATCAAGCAAATTTAGGTCGGAATATGTTATAAAAAATTGATCTCACTCAGGATTGAACTGAGGACCTTGCGCGTGTGAGGCGCACGTGATAACCACTACACTATGAGATCTTGCTGCTATTGTTCAAAAACCATCTTGGCATTATATTTTCAAAGTTAAATAATGTATAAAGTTGCAGTGAAAAAAAAATCTGAGATGGGGGCAGTTTAGGATTTCCTTAGTAAAAGCGATGTTTTAACAACTACATTGTGTTGTCTTGAAAATGTATCAATTGCAATGACAGGATCAAACGGTCAATGAAGTTTAGTTAAGATTATGTTATAAAAATTGATCTCACTCAGGATTGAACTGAGGACCTTGCGTGTGTGAGGCGCACGTGATAACCACTACACTATGAGATCTGGTTGCAACTTTTTGAGAACAGTCATTGCATCATATTCTTAAAGTAAAATAATTTTTGAATTTTCATTATAAAACGATGTCATTAGGATGCAGTTTAGGGTATCTTTAGTAGAAGCCATAGTTCGTATACACTACACTTTGATATCTTGAAAAAGTATCATACACAATGACAGTATCAAACAATCAAGCAGATCTAGGTCAGAATATGTTAAAAAAAATTGATCTCACTCAGGATTGAACTGAGGACCTTGCGCGTGTTAGGCGCACGTGATAACCACTACACTATGAGATCTTGCTGCTATTATTCAAAAAATTCTTGGCATTTTATTTTCAAAGTTAAATAATGTATGAAGTTGTAGTGAGAAAACGATTTTCGAAAGGGGGCAGTTTATGATTTCCGGAGTAAAGGCAATAGGTTGTATTAACTACACTGTGATATCTTGAAAAATTATCATATACAATGACAGTATCAAACAATCAAGCAAATTTAGGTCGGAATATGTTATAAAAATTGATCTCACTCAGGATTGAACTGAGGACCTTGCACGTGTTAGGCGCACGTGATAACCACTACACTATAAGATCTTGCTGCTATTGTTCAAAAACAATCTTGGCATTATATTTTCAAAGTTAAATAATGTATGAAGTTGCAGTGAAAAAAAGATCTGAGATGGGGGCAGTTTAGGATTTCCTTAGTAAAAGCGATATGTTTTAACAACTACAGTGTGTTGTCTTGAAAATGTATCAATTGCAATGACAGGATCAAACGGTCAATGAAGTTTAGTTAAGATTATGTTATAAAAATTGATCTCACTCAGGATTGAACTGAGGACCTTGCACGTGTTAGGCGCACGTGATAACCACTACACTATAAGATCTTGCTGCTATTGTTCAAAAACAATCTTGGCATTATATTTTCAAAGTTAAATAATGTATGAAGTTGCAGTGAAAAAAAAATCTGAGATGGGGGCAGTTTAGGATTTCCTTAGTAAAAGCGATATGTTTTAACAACTACAGTGTGTTGTCTTGAAAATGTATCAATTGCAATGACAGGATCAAACGGTCAATGAAGTTTAGTTAAGATTATGTTATAAAAATTGATCTCACTCAGGATTGAACTGAGGACCTTGCACGTGTTAGGCGCACGTGATAACCACTACACTATGAGATCTTGCTGCTATTGTTCAAAAACAATCTTTGCATTATATTTTCAAAGTTAAATAATGTATGAAGTTGCAGTGAAAAAAAAGTCTGAGATGGGGGCAGTTTAGGATTTCCTTAGTAAAAGCGATATGTTTTAACAACTACATTGTGTTGTCTTGAAAATGTATCAATTGCAATGACAGGATCAAACGGTCAATGAAGTTTAGTTAAGATTATGTTATAAAAATTGATGTCACTCAGGATTGAACTGAGGGCCTTGCACGTGTTAGGCCCACGTGATAACCACTACACTATGAGATCTTGCTGCTATTATTCAAAAAATTCTTCGCATTATATTTTCAAAGTTAAATAATGTATGAAGTTGTAGTGAGAAAACGATTTTCGAAAGAAGGCAGTTTATGATTTCCGGAGTAAAGGCAATAGGTTGTATTAACTACACTGTGATATCTTGAAAAATTATCATATACAATGACAGTATCAAACAATCAAGCAAATTTAGGTCAGAATATGTTATAGAAAATTGATCTCACTCAGGATTGAACTGAGGACCTTGCGCGTGTTAGGCGCACGTGATAACCACTACACTATGAGATCTTGCTGCTATTATTCAAAAAATTCTTGGCATTATATTTTCAAAGTTAAATAATGTATGAAGTTGCAGTGAAAAAAAAATCTGAGATGGGGGCAGTTTAGGATTTCCTTAGTAAAAGCGATATGTTTTAACAACTACATTGTGTTGTCTTGAAAATGTATCAATTGCAATGACAGGATCAAACGGTCAAGGAAATTTAGTTAAGATTATGAAATGAAAAATTTATCTCACTCAGGATTGAACTGAGGACCTTGCGCGTGTGAGGCGCACGTGATAACCACTCCAATATCAGATCTGGTTGCAACATTTTGAGAACAGTCATTGCATCATATTCTTAAAGTAAAATAATTTTTGAATTTTCATTAAAAAACGATGTCATTAGGATGCAGTTTAGGGTTTCTTTAGTAGAAGCAAAGTTCGTATACACTACACTTTGATATCTTGAAAAATTATCATATACAATGACAGTATCAAACAATCAAGCAAATTTAGGTCGGAATATGTTATAAAAAATTGATCTCACTCAGGATTGAAATGAGGACCTTGCGCGTGTTAGGCGCACCTGATAACCACTACACAATGAGATCTTGCTGCTATTGTTCAAAAACAATCTTGGCATTATATTTTCAAAGTAAGATAATGTATGAAGTTGCAGTGAAAAAAAAATCTGAGATGGGGGCAGTTTAAGATTTCCTTAGTAAAAGCGATATGTTTTAACAACTACATTGTGTTGTCTTGAAAATGTATCAATTGCAATGACAGGATCAAACGGTCAACGAAGTTTAGTTAAGATTATGTTATAAAAAATTGATATCACTCAGGATTGAACTGAGGACCTTGCACGTGTTAGGCGCACGTGATAACTACTACACTATAAGATCTTTCTGCTATTGTTCAAAAACAATCTTGGCATTATATTTTCAAAGTTAAATAATGTATGAAGTTGCAGTGAAAAAAAAATCTGAGATGGGGGCAGTTTAGGATTTCCTTAGTAAAAGCGATATGTTTTAACAACTACATTGTTTTGTCTTGAAAATGTATCAATTGCAATGACAGGATCAAACGGTCAAGGAAATTTAGTTAAGTTTATGAAATGAAAAATTGATCTAACTCAGGATTGAACTGAGGACCTTGCGCGTGTGAGGCGCACGTGATAACAACTTTACTATGAGATCTGGTTGCAACTTTTTGAGAACAGTAATTGCATCATATTCTTAAAGTAAAATAATTTTTTAATTTTCATTAAAAAACGATGTCATTAGGATGCAGTTTAGGGTTTCATTAGTAGAAGCCATAGTTCGTATACACTACACTTGGATATCTTGAAAAAGTAACATATACAATGACAGTATCAAACAATCAAGCAGATCTAGGTCAGAATATGTTATAAAAAATCTATCTCACTCAGGATTGAACTGAGGACCTTGCGCGTGTTAGGCGCACGTGATAACCACTAAACTATGAGATCTTGCTGCTATTATTCAAAAAATTCTTGGCATTATATTTTCAAAGTTAAATAATGTATGAAGTTGTAGTGAGAAAACGATTTTCGAAAGAAGGCAGTTTATGATTTCCGGAGTAAAGGCAATAGGTTGTATTAACTACACTGTGATATCTTGAAAAATTATCATATACAATGACAATATAATCAAGCAAATTTAGGTCAGAATATGTTATAAAAAATTGATCTCACTTAGGATTGAACTGAGGACCTTGCGCGTGTTAGGCGCACGTGATAACCACTACACTATGAGATCTGGTTGCAATTTTTGAGAACAGTCAATGCATCATATTCTTAAAGTAAAATAATTTTTGAATTTTCATTAAAAAACGATGTCATTAGGATGCAGTTTAGGGTTTCATTAGTAGAAGACATAGTTCGTATACACTACACTTTGATATCTTGAAAAAGTATCATATACAATGACAGTATCAAACAATCAAGCAGATCTAGGTCAGAATATGTTATAAAAAATTGATCTCACTCAGGATTGAACTGAGGACCTTGCGCGTGTTAGGCGCACGTGATAACCACTACACTATGAGATCTTGCTGCTATTATTCAAAAAATTCTTGGCATTAAATTTTCAAAGTTAAATAATGTATGAAGTTGTAGTGAGAAAACGATTTTCGAAAGAAGGCAGTTTATGATTTCCGGAGTAAAGGCAATAGGTTGTATTAACTACACTGTGATATCTTGAAAAATTATCATATACAATGACAGTATCAAACAATCAAGCAAATTTAGGTCAGAATATGTTATAAAAAATTGATCTCACTCAGGATTGAACTGAGGCCCTTGCGCGTGTTAGGCGCACGTGATAACCAATACACTATGATATCTTGCTGCTATTGTTCAAAAAATTCTTGGCATTATATTTTCAAAGTTAAATAATGTATGAAGTTGTAGTGAGAAAACGATTTTCGAAAGGGGGCAGTTTATGATTTCCGGAGTAAAGGCAATAGGTTGTATTAACTCCACTGTGATATCTTGAAAAATTATCATATACAATGACAGTATCAAACAATCAAGCAAATTTAGGTCGGAATATGTTATAAAAAATTGATCTCACTCAGGATTGAACTGAGGACCTTGCGCGTGTTAGGCGCACGTGATAACCACTACACTATGAGATATTGCTACTATTGTTCAAAAACAATCTTGGCATTATATTTTCAAAGTTAAATAATGTATGAAGTTGCAGTGAAAAAAAGATCTGAGATGGGGGCAGTTAAGGATTTCCTTAGTAAAAGCGATGTTTTAACAACTACATTGTGTTGTCTTGAAAATGTATCAATTGCAATGACAGGATCAAACGGTCAATGAAGTTTAGTTAAGATTATGTTATAAAAATTGATGTCACTCAGGATTGAACTGAGGGCCTTGCGCGTGTTAGGCGCACGTGATAACCACTACACTATGAGATCTTGCTGCTATTATTCAAAAAATTCTTGGCATTATATTTTCAAAGTTAAATAATGTATGAAGTTGCAGTGAAAAAAATCTGAGATGGGGGCAGTTTAGGATTTCCTTAGTAAAAGCAATATGTTTTAACAACTACATTGTGTTGTCTTGAAAATGTATCAATTGCAATGACAGGATCAAACGGTCAAGGAAATTTAGTTAAGATTATGAAATGAAAACTTGATCTCACTCAGGATTGAACTGAGGACCTTGCGTGTGTGAGGCGCACGTGATAACCACTACACTATGAGATATGGTTGCAACTTTTTGAGAACAGTCATTGCATCATATTCTTAAAGTAAAATAATTTTTGAATTTTCATTAAAAAACGATGTCATTAGGATGCAGTTTAGGGTTTCTTTAGTAGAAGACATAGTTCGTATACACTACACTTTGATATCTTGAAAAAGTATCATATACAATGACAGTATCAAACAATCAAGCAGATCTAGGTCAGAATATGTTATAAAAAATTGATCTCACTCAGGATTGAACTGAGGACCTTGCGCGTGTTAGGCGCACGTGATAACCACTACACTATGAGATCTTGCTGTTATTATTCAAAAAATTCTTGGCATTATATTTTCAAAGTTAAATAATGTATGAAGTTGTAGTGAGAAAACGATTTTCGAAAGAAGGCAGTTTAGGATTTCCTTAGTAAAAGCGATGTTTTAACAACTACATTGTGTTGTCTTGAAAATGTATCAATTGCAATGACAGGATCAAACGGTCAATGAAGTTTAGTTAAGATTATGTTATAAAAATTGATCTCACTCAGGATTGAACTGAGGACCTTGCGTGTGTGAGGCGCACGTGATAACCACTACACTATGAGATCTGGTTGCAACTTTTTGAGAACAGTCATTGCATCATATTCTTAAAGTAAAATAATTTTGAATTTTCATTATAAAACGATGTCATTAGGATGCAGTTGAGGGTATCTTTAGTAGAAGCCATAGTTCGTATACACTACACTTTGATATCTTGAAAAAGTATCATACACAATGACAGTATCAAACATTCAAGCAGATCTAGGTCAGAATATGTTAAAAAAAATTGATGTCACTCAGGATTGAACTGAGGACCTTGCGCGTGTTAGGCGCACGTGATAGCCCTACACTATGAGATCTTGCTGCTATTATTCAAAAAATTCTTGGCATTATATTTTGAAAGTCAAATAATGTATGAAGTTGTAGTGAGAAAAAGATTTTCGAAAGAAGGCAGTTTATGATTTCCGGAGTAAAGGCAATAGGTTGTATTAACTACACTGTGATATCTTGAAAAATTATCATATACAATGACAGTATCAAACAATCAAGCAAATTTAGGTCAGAATATGTTATAAAAAATTGATCTCACTCAGGATTGAACTGAGGACCTTGCGCGTGTTAGGCGCACGTGAAAACCACTACACTATGAGATCTTGCTGCTATTGTTCAAAAAATTCTTGGCATTATATTTTCAAAGTTAAATAATGTATGAAGTTGTAGTGAGAAAACGATTTTCGAAAGGGGGCAGTTTATGATTTCCGGAGTAAAGGCAATAGTTTGTATTAACTACACTGTGATATCTTGAACAATTATCATATACAATGACAGTATCAAACAATCAAGCAAATTTAGGTCGGAATATGTTATAAAAAATTGATCTCACTCAGGATTGAACTGAGGACCTTGCGCGTGTTAGGCGCACGTGATAACCACTACACAATGAGATCTTGCTGCTATTGTTCAAAAACAATCTTGGCATTATATTTTCAAAGTTAAATAATGTATGAAGTTGCAGTAAAAAAAAAATCTGAGATGGGGGCAGTTTAGGATTTCCTTAGTAAAAGCGATATGTTTTAACAACTACATTTTGTTGTCTTGAAAATGTATCAATTGCAATGACAGGATCAAACGGTCAAGGAAATTTAGTTAAGTTTATGAAATGAAAAATTGATCTAACTCAGGATTGAACTGAGGACCTTGCGCGTGTGAGGCGGACGTGATAACCACTTTATTATGAGATCTGGTTGCAACTTTTTGAGAACAGTCATTGCATCATATTCTTAAAGTAAAATAATTTTTGAATTTTCATTAAAAAACGATGTCATTAGGATGAAGTTTAGGGTTTCATTAGTAGAAGCGATATGTTTTAACAACTACATTGTGTTGTCTTGAAAATGTATCAATTGCAATGACAGGATTAAACGGTCAAGGAAATTTAGTTAAGATTATGAAATGAAAACTTGATCTCTTCAGGATTGAACTGAGGACCTTGCGTGTGTGAGGCGCACGTGATAACCACTACACTATGAGATCTGGTTGCAATTTTTTGAGAACAGTCATTGCATCATATTCTTAAAGTAAAATAATTTTTGAATTTTCATTAAAAAACGATGTCATTAGGATGCAGTTTAGGGTTTCTTTAGTAGAAGCCATAGTTCGTATACACTACACTTTGATATCTTGAAAAAGTATCATATACAATGACAGTATCAAACAATCAAGCAGATCTAGGTCAGAATATGTTATAAAAAATTGATCTCACTCAGGATTGAACTGAGGACATTGCGCGTGTTAGGCGCACGTGATAACCACTACACTATGAGATCTTGCTGCTATTATTCAAAAAATTCTTGGCATTATATTTTCAAAGTTAAATAATGTATGAAGTTGTAGTGAGAAAACGATTTTCGAAAGAAGGCAGTTTATGATTTCCGGAGTAAAGGCAATAGGTTGTATTAACTACACTGTGATATCTTGAAAAATTATCATATACAATGACAGTATCAAACAATCAAGCAAATTTAAGTCAGAATATGTAATAGAAAATTGATCTCTCTCAGGATTGAACTGAGGACCTTGCGCGTGTTAGGCGCACGTGATAACCTCTACACTATGAGATCTTGCTGCTATTGTTCAAAAAATTCTTGGCATTATATTTTCAAAGTTAAATTATGTATGAAGTTGTAGTGAGAAAACGATTTTCGAAAGGGGGCAGTTTATGATTTCGGAGTAAAGGCAATAGGTGGTATTAACTCCACTGTGATATCTTGAAAAATTATCATATACAATGACAGTATCAAACAATCAAGCAAATTTAGGTTGTAATATGTTATAAAGAATTGATCTCACTCAGGATTGAACTGAGGACCTTGTGCGTGTTAGGCGCACGTGATAACCACTACACTATGAGATCTTGCTGCTATTGTTCAAAAACAATCTTGGCATTATATTTTCAAAGTTAAATAATGTATGAAGTTGCAGGGAAAAAAAAATCTGAGATGGGGGCAGTTTAGGATTTCCTTAGTAAAAGCGATGTTTTAACAACTACATTGTGTTGTCTTGAAAATGTATCAATTGCAATGACAGGATCAAACGTTCAATGAAGTTTAGTTAAGATTATGTTATAAAAATTGATCTCACTCAGGATTGAACTGAGGACCATGCGCGTGTTAGGCGCACGTGATAACCACTACACTATGAGATCTTGCTGCTATTATTCAAAAAATTCTTGGCATTATATTTTCAAAGTTAAATAATGTATGAAGTTGCAGTGAAAAAAAAAATCTGAGATGGGGGCAGTTTAGGATTTCCTTAGTAAAAGCGATATGTTTCAACAACAACATTGTGTTGTCTTGAAAATGTATCAATTGCAATGACAGGATCAAACGGTCAAGGAAATTTAGTTAAGTTTATGAAATGAAAAATTGATCTAACTCAGGATTGAACTGAGGACCTTGTGCGTGTGAGGCGCACGTGATAACCACTTTTTTATGAGATCTGGTTGCAACTTTTTGAGAACAGTCATTGCATCATATTCTTAAAGTAAAATAATTTTTGAATTTTCATTAAAAAACGATGTCATTAGGATGCAGTTAAGGGTTTCATTAGTAGAAGCGATATGTTTTAACAACTATATTGTGTTGTCTTAAAAATGTATCAATTGCAATGACAGGATTAAACGGTCAAAGAAATTTAGTTAAGATTATGAAATGAAAACTTGATCTCACTCAGGATTGAACTGAGGACCTTGCGTGTGTGAGGCGCACGTGATAACCACTACACTATGAGATCTGGTTGCAAATTTTTGAGAACAGTCATTGGATCATATTCTTAAAGTAAAATAATTTTTGAATTTTCATTAAAAAACGATGTCATTAGGATGCAGTTTAGGGTTTCATTAGTAGAAGCCATAGTTCGTATACACTACACTTGGATATCTTGAAAAAGTATCATATACAATGACAGTATCAAACAATCAAGCAGATCTAAGTCAGAATATGTTATAAAAAATTGATCTCACTCAGGATTGAACTGAGGACCATGCGCGTGTTAGGCGCACGTGATAACCACTACACTATGAGATCTTGCTGCTATTATTCAAAAAATTCTTGGCATTATATTTTCAAAGTTAAATAATGTATGAAGTTGCAGTGAAAAAAAAATCTGAGATGGGGGCAGTTTAGGATTTCCTTAGTAAAAGCGATATGTTTTAATAACAACATTGTGTTGTCTTGAAAATGTATCAATTGCAATGACAGGATCAAACGGTCAAGGAAATTTAGTTAAGTTTATGAAATGAAAAATTGATCTAACTCAGGATTGAACTGAGGACCTTGCGCGTGTGAGGCGCACGTGATAACCACTTTACTATGAGATCTGGTTGCAACTTTTTGAGAACAGTCATTGCATCATATTCTTAAAGTAAAATAATTTTTGAATTTTCATTAAAAAACGATGTCATTAGGATGCAGTTTAGGGTTTCATTAGTAGAAGCCATAGTTCGTATACACTACACTTGGATATCTTGAAAAAGTATCATATACAATGACAGTATCAAACAATCAAGCAGATCTAAGTCAGAATATGTTATAAAAAATTGATCTCACTCAGGATTGAACTGAGGACCTTGCGCGTGTTAGGCGCACGTGATAACCACTACACTATGAGATCTTGCTGCTATTGTTCAAAAACAATCTTGTTATTATATTTTCAAAGTTAAATAAGGTATGAAGTTGCAGTGAAAAAAAAATCTGAGATGGGGGCAGTATATGATTTCCGGAGTAAAGGCAATAGGTTGTATTAACTACACTGAGATATCTTGAAAAATTATCATATACAATGACAGTATCAAACAATCAAGCAAATTTAGGTCAGAATATGTAATAGAAAATTGATCTCTCTCAGGATTGAACTGAGGACCTTGCGCGTGTTAGGCGCACGTGATAACCTCTACACTATGAGATCTTGCTGCTATTGTTCAAAAAATTCTTGGCATTATATTTTCAAAGTTAAATAATGTATGAAGTTGTAGTGAGAAAACGATTTTCGAAAGGGGGCAGTTTATGATTTCGGAGTAAAGGCAATAGGTTGTATTAACTCCACTGTGATATCTTGAAAAATTATCATATACAATGACAGTATCAAACAATCAAGCAAATTTAGGTTGGAATATGTTATAAAAAATTGATCTCACTCAGGATTGAACTGAGGACCTTGCGCGTGTAAGGCGCACGTGATAACCACTACACTATGAGATCTTGCTGCTATTGTTCAAAAACAATCTTGGCATTATATTTTCAAAGTTAAATAATGTATGAAGTTGCAGTGAGAAAAAAATCTGAGATGGGGGCAGTTTAGGATTTCCTTAGTAAAAGCGATGTTTTAACAACTACATTGTGTTGTCTTGAAAATGTATCAATTGCAATGACAGGATGAAACGGTCAATGAAGTTTAGTTAAGATTATGTTATAAAAATTGATCTCACTCAGGATTGAACTGAGGACCATGCGCGTGTTAGGCGCACGTGATAACCACTACACTATGAGATCTTGCTGCTATTATTCAAAAAATTCTTGGCATTATATTTTCAAAGTTAAATAATGTATGAAGTTGCAGTGAAAAAAAAATCTGAGATGGGGGCAGTTTAGGATTTCCTTAGTAAAAGCGATATGTTTTAACAACAACATTGTGTTGTCTTGAAAATGTATCAATTGCAATGACAGGATCAAACGGTCAAGGAAATTTAGTTAAGTTTATGAAATGAAAAATTGATCTAACTCAGGATTGAACTGAGGACCTTGCGCGTGTGAGGCGCACGTGATAACCACTCTTTTATGAGATCTGGTTGCAACTTTTTGAGAACAGTCATTGCATCATATTCTTAAAGTAAAATAATTTTTGAATTTTCATTAAAAAACGATGTCATTAGGATGCAGTTTAGGGTTTCATTAGTAGAAGCGATATGTTTTAACAACTATATTGTGTTGTCTTGAAAATGTATCAATTGCAATGACAGGATTAAACGGTCAAGGAAATTTAGTAAAGATTATGAAATGAAAACTTGATCTCACTCAGGATTGAACTGAGGACCTTGCGTGTGTGAGGCGCACGTGATAACCACTACACTATGAGATCTGGTTGCAAATTTTTGAGAACAGTCATTGGATCATATTCTTAAAGTAAAATAATTTTTGAATTTTCATTAAAAAACGATGTCATTAGGATGCAGTTTAGGGTTTCATTAGTAGAAGCCATAGTTCGTATACACTACACTTGGATATCTTGAAAAAGTATCATATACAATGACAGTATCAAACAATCAAGCAGATCTAAGTCAGAATATGTTATAAAAAATTGATCTCACTCAGGATTGAACTGAGGACCATGCCCGTGTTAGCCGCACGTGATAACCACTACACTATGAGATCTTGCTGCTATTATTCAAAAAATTCTTGGCATTATATTTTCAAAGTTAAATAATGTATGAAGTTGCAGTGAAAAAAAATCTGAGATGGGGGCAGTTTAGGATTTCCTTAGTAAAAGCGATATGTTTTAACAACAACATTGTGTTGTCTTGAAAATGTATCAATTGCAATGACAGGATCAAACGGTCAAGGAAATTTAGTTAAGTTTATGAAATGAAAAATTGATCTAACTCAGGATTGAACTGAGGACCCTGCGCGTGTGAGGCGCACGTGATAACCACTTTACTATGAGATCTGGTTGCAACTTTTTAAGAACAGTCATTGCATCATATTCTTAAAGTAAAAAAATTTTTGAATTTTCATTAAAAAACCATGTCATTAGGATGCAGTTTAAGGTTTCATTAGTAGAAGCGATATGTTTTAACAACTATATTGTGTTGTCTTGAAAATGTATCAATTGCAATGACAGGATTAAACGGTCAAGGAAATTTAGTTAAGATTATGAAATGAAAACTTGATCTCACTCAGGATTGAACTGAGGACCTTGCGTGTGTGAGGCGCACGTGATAACCACTACACTATGAGATCTGGTTGCAACTTTTTGAGAACAGTCATTGCATCATATTCTTAAAGTAAAATAATTTTTGAATTTTCATTAAAAAACGATGTCATTAGGATGCAGTTTAGAGTTTCTTTAGTAGAAGCCATAGTTCGTATACACTACACTTTGATATCTTGAAAAAGTATCATATACAATGACAGTATCAAACAATCAAGCAGATCTAGGTCAGAATATGTTATAAAAAATTGATGTCACTCAGGATTGAACTGAGGACCTTGCGCGTGTTAGGCGCACGTGATAGCCCTACACTATGAGATCTTGCTGCTATTATTCAAAAAATTCTTGGCATTATATTTTGAAAGTCAAATAATGTATGAAGTTGTAGTGAGAAAAAGATTTTCGAAAGAAGGCAGTTTATGATTTCCGGAGTAAAGGCAATAGGTTGTATTAACTACACTGTGATATCTTGAAAAATTATCATATACAATGACAGTATCAAACAATCAAGCAAATTTAGGTCAGAATATGTTACAAAAAATTGATCTCACTCAGGATTGAACTGAGGACCTTGCGCGTGTTAGGCGCACGTGATAACCACTACACTATGAGATCTTGCTGCTATTGTTCAAAAAATTCTTGGCATTATATTTTCAAAGTTAAATAATGTATGAAGTTGTAGTGAGAAAACGATTTTCGAAAGGGGGCAGTTTATGATTTCCGGAGTAAAGGCAATAGTTTGTATTAACTACACTGTGATATCTTGAACAATTATCATATACAATGACAGTATCAAACAATCAAGCAGATTTAGGTCGGAATATGTTATAAAAAATTGATCTCACTCAGGATTGAACTGAGGACCTTGCGCGTGTTAGGCGCACGTGATAACCACTACACAATGAGATCTTGCTGCTATTGTTCAAAAACAATCTTGGCATTATATTTTCAAAGTTAAATAATGTATGAAGTTGCAGTAAAAAAAAAATCTGAGATGGGGGCAGTTTAGGATTTCCTTAGTAGAAGCGATATGTTTTAACAACTACATTTTGTTGTCTTGAAAATGTATCAATTGCAATGACAGGATCAAACGGTCAAGGAAATTTAGTTAACTTTATGAAATGAAAAATTGATCTAACTCAGGATTGAACTGAGGACCTTGCGCGTGTGAGGCGGACGTGATAACCACTTTATTATGAGATCTGGTTGCAACTTTTTGAGAACAGTCATTGCATCATATTCTTAAAGTAAAATAATTTTTGAATTTTCATTAAAAAACGATGTCATTAGGATGAAGTTTAGGGTTTCATTAGTAGAAGCGATATGTTTTAACAACTACATTGTGTTGTCTTGAAAATGTATCAATTGCAATGACAGGATTAAACGGTCAAGGAAATTTAGTTAAGATTATGAAATGAAAACTTGATCTCTTCAGGATTGAACTGAGGACCTTGCGTGTGTGAGGCGCACGTAATAACCACTACACTATGAGATCTGGTTGCAATTTTTTGAGAACAGTCATTGCATCATATTCTTAAAGTAAAATAATTTTTGAATTTTCATTAAAAAACGATGTCATTAGGATGCAGTTTAGGGTTTCTTTAGTAGAAGCCATAGTTCGTATACACTACACTTTGATATCTTGAAAAAGTATCATATACAATGACAGTATCAAACAATCAAGCAGATCTAGGTCAGAATATGTTATAAAAAATTGATCTCACTCAGGATTGAACTGAGGACCTTGCGCGTGTTAGGCGCACGTGATATCCACTACACTATGAGATCTTGCTGCTATTATTCAAAAAATTCTTGGCATTATATTTTCAAAGTTAAATAATGTATGAAGTTGTACTGAGAAAACGATTTTCGAAAGAAGGCAGTTTATGATTTCCGGAGTAAAGGCAATAGGTTGTATTAACTACACTGTGATATCTTGAAAAATTATCATATACAATGACAGTATCAAACAATCAAGCAAATTTAGGTCAGAATATGTAATAGAAAATTGATCTCTCTCAGGATTGAACTGAGGACCTTGCGCGTGTTAGGCGCACGTGATAACCTCTACACTATGAGATCTTATGCTATTGTTCAAAGAATTCTTGGCATTATATTTTCAAAGTTAAATAATGTATGAAGTTGTAGTGAGAAAACGATTTTCGAAAGGGGGCAGTTTATGATTTCGGAGTAAAGGCAATAGGTTGTATTAACTGCACTGTGATATCTTGAAAAATTATCATATACAATGACAGTATCAAACAATCAAGCAAATTTAGGTTGTAATATGTTATAAAAAATTGATCTCACTCAGGATTGAACTGAGGACCTTGTGCGTGTTAGGCGCACGTGATAACCACTACACTATGAGATCTTGCTGCTATTGTTCAAAAACAATCTTGGCATTATATTTTCAAAGTTAAATAATGTATGAAGTTGCAGTGAAAAAAAAATCTGAGATGGGGGCAGTTTAGGATTTCCTTAGTAAAAGCGATGTTTTAACAACTACATTGTGTTGTCTTGAAAATGTATCAATTGCAATGACAGGATCAAACGTTCAATGAAGTTTAGTTAAGATTATGTTATAAAAATTGATCTCACTCAGGATTGAACTGAGGACCATGCGCGTGTTAGGCGCACGTGATAACCACTACACTATGAGATCTTGCTGCTATTATTCAAAAAATTCTTGGCATTATATTTTCAAAGTTAAATAATGTATGAAGTTGCAGTGAAAAAAAAAATCTGAGATGGGGGCAGTTTAGGATTTCCTTAGAAAAAGCGATATGTTTCAACAACAACATTGTGTTGTCTTGAAAATGTATCAATTGCAATGACAGGATCAAACGGTCAAGGAAATTTAGTTAAGTTTATGAAATGAAAAATTGATCTAACTCAGGATTGAACTGAGGACCTTGCGCGTGTGAGGCGCACGTGATAACCACTTTTTTATGAGATCTGGTTACAACTTTTTTGAGAACAGTCATTGCATCATATTCTTAAAGTAAAATAATTTTTGAATTTTCATTAAAAAACGATGTCATTAGGATGCAGTTTAGGGTTTCATTAGTAGAAGCGATATGTTTTAACAACTATATTGTGTTGTCTTGAAAATGTATCAATTGCAATGACAGGATTAAATGGTCAAGGAAATTTAGTTAAGATTATGAAATGAAAACTTGATCTCACTCAGGATTGAACTGAGGACCTTGCGTGTGTGAGGCGCACGTGATAACCACTACACTATGACATCTGGTTGCAAATTTTTGAGAACAGTCATTGGATCATATTCTTAAAGTAAAATAATTTTTGAATTTTCATTAAAAAACGATGTCATTAGGATGCAGTTTAGGGTTTCATTAGTAGAAGCCATAGTTCGTATACACTACACTTGGATATCTTGAAAAAGTATCATATACAATGACAGTATCAAACAATCAAGCAGATCTAAGTCAGAATATGTTATAAAAAATTGACCTCACTCAGGATTGAACTGAGGACCTTGCGCGTGTTAGGCGCACGTGATAGCCCTACACTATGAGATCTTGCTGCTATTATTCAAAAAATTCTTGGCATTATATTTTGAAAGTCAAATAATGTATGAAGTTGTAGTGAGAAAAAGATTTTCGAAAGAAGGCAGTTTATGATTTCCGGAGTAAAGGCAATAGGTTGTATTAACTACACTGTGATATCTTGAAAAATTATCATATACAATGACAGTATCAAACAATCAAGCAAATTTAGGTCAGAATATGTTATAAAAAATTGATCTCACTCAGGATTGAACTGAGGACCTTGCGCGTGTTAGGCGCACGTGATAACCACTACACTATGAGATCTTGCTGCTATTGTTCAAAAAATTCTTGGCATTATATTTTCAAAGTTAAATAATGTATGAAGTTGTAGTGAGAAAACGATTTTCGAAAGGGGGCAGTTTATGATTTCCGGAGTAAAGGCAATAGTTTGTATTAACTACACTGTGATATCTTGAACAATTATCATATACAATGACAGTATCAAACAATCAAGCAGATTTAGGTCGGAATATGTTATAAAAAATTGATCTCACTCAGGATTGAACTGAGGACCTTGCGCGTGTTAGGCGCACGTGATAACCACTACACAATGAGATCTTGCTGCTATTGTTCAAAAACAATCTTGGCATTATATTTTCAAAGTTAAATAATGTATGAAGTTGCAGTAAAAAAAAAATCTGAGATGGGGGCAGTTTAGGATTTCCTTAGTAGAAGCGATATGTTTTAACAACTACATTTTGTTGTCTTGAAAATGTATCAATTGCAATGACAGGATCAAACGGTCAAGGAAATTTAGTTAACTTTATGAAATGAAAAATTGATCTAACTCAGGATTGAACTGAGGACCTTGCGCGTGTGAGGCGGACGTGATAACCACTTTATTATGAGATCTGGTTGCAACTTTTTGAGAACAGTCATTGCATCATATTCTTAAAGTAAAATAATTTTTGAATTTACATTAAAAAACGATGTCATTAGGATGAAGTTTAGGGTTTCATTAGTAGAAGCGATATGTTTTAACAACTACATTGTGTTGTCTTGAAAATGTATCAATTGCAATGACAGGATTAAACGGTCAAGGAAATTTAGTTAAGATTATGAAATGAAAACTTGATCTCTTCAGGATTGAACTGAGGACCTTGCGTGTGTGAGGCGCACGTAATAACCACTACACTATGAGATCTGGTTGCAATTTTTTGAGAACAGTCATTGCATCATATTCTTAAAGTAAAATAATTTTTGAATTTTCATTAAAAAACGATGTCATTAGGATGCAGTTTAGGGTTTCTTTAGTAGAAGCCATAGTTCGTATACACTACACTTTGATATCTTGAAAAAGTATCATATACAATGACAGTATCAAACAATCAAGCAGATCTAGGTCAGAATATGTTATAAAAAATTGATCTCACTCAGGATTGAACTGAGGACCTTGCGCGTGTTAGGCGCACGTGATAACCACTACACTATGAGATCTTGCTGCTATTATTCAAAAAATTCTTGGCATTATATTTTCAAAGTTAAATAATGTATGAAGTTGTAGTGAGAAAACGATTTTCGAAAGAAGGCAGTTTATGATTTCCGGAGTAAAGGCAATAGGTTGTATTAACTACACTGTGATATCTTGAAAAATTATCATATACAATGACAGTATCAAACAATCAAGCAAATTTAGGTCAGAATATGTAATAGAAAATTGATCTCTCTCAGGATTGAACTGAGGACCTTGCGCGTGTTAGGCGCACGTGATAACCTCTACACTATGAGATCTTGCTGCTATTGTTCAAAGAATTCTTGGCATTATATTTTCAAAGTTAAATAATGTATGAAGTTGTAGTGAGAAAACGATTTTCGAAAGGGGGCAGTTTATGATTTCGGAGTAAAGGCAATAGGTTGTATTAACTGCACTGTGATATCTTGAAAAATTATCATATACAATGACAGTATCAAACAATCAAGCAAATTTAGGTTGTAATATGTTATAAAAAATTGATCTCACTCAGGATTGAACTGAGGACCTTGTGCGTGTTAGGCGCACGTGATAACCACTACACTATGAGATCTTGCTGCTATTGTTCAAAAACAATCTTGGCATTATATTTTCAAAGTTAAATAATGTATGAAGTTGCAGTGAAAAAAAAATCTGAGATGGGGGCAGTTTAGGATTTCCTTAGTAAAAGCGATGTTTTAACAACTACATTGTGTTGTCTTGAAAATGTATCAATTGCAATGACAGGATCAAACGTTCAATGAAGTTTAGTTAAGATTATGTTATAAAAATTGATCTCACTCAGGATTGAACTGAGGACCATGCGCGTGTTAGGCGCACGTGATAACCACTACACTATGAGATCTTGCTGCTATTATTCAAAAAATTCTTGGCATTATATTTTCAAAGTTAAATAATGTATGAAGTTGCAGTGAAAAAAAAAATCTGAGATGGGGGCAGTTTAGGATTTCCTTAGAAAAAGCGATATGTTTCAACAACAACATTGTGTTGTCTTGAAAATGTATCAATTGCAATGACAGGATCAAACGGTCAAGGAAATTTAGTTAAGTTTATGAAATGAAAAATTGATCTAACTCAGGATTGAACTGAGGACCTTGCGCGTGTGAGGCGCACGTGATAACCACTTTTTTATGAGATCTGGTTACAACTTTTTGAGAACAGTCATTGCATCATATTCTTAAAGTAAAATAATTTTTGAATTTTCATTAAAAAACGATGTCATTAGGATGCAGTTTAGGGTTTCATTAGTAGAAGCGATATGTTTTAACAACTATATTGTGTTGTCTTGAAAATGTATCAATTGCAATGACAGGATTAAATGGTCAAGGAAATTTAGTTAAGATTATGAAATGAAAACTTGATCTCACTCAGGATTGAACTGAGGACCTTGCGTGTGTGAGGCGCACGTGATAACCACTACACTATGACATCTGGTTGCAAATTTTTGAGAACAGTCATTGGATCATATTCTTAAAGTAAAATAATTTTTGAATTTTCATTAAAAAACGATGTCATTAGGATGCAGTTTAGGGTTTCATTAGTAGAAGCCATAGTTCGTATACACTACACTTGGATATCTTGAAAAAGTATCATATACAATGACAGTATCAAACAATCAAGCAGATCTAAGTCAGAATATGTTATAAAAAATTGACCTCACTCAGGATTGAACTGAGGACCATGCGCGTGTTAGGCGCACGTGATAACCACTACACTATGAGATCTTGCTGCTATTATTCAAAAAATTCTTGGCATTATATTTTCAAAGTTAAATAATGTATGAAGTTGCAGTGAAAAAAAATCTGAGATGGGGGCAGTTTAGGATTTCCTTAGTAAAAGCGATATGTTTTAACAACTACATTGTGTTGTCTTGAAAATGTATCAATTGCAATGACAGGATCAAACGGTCAAGGAAATTTAGTTAAGTTTATGAAATGAAAAATTGATCTAACTCAGGATTGAACTGAGGACCTTGCGCGTGTGAGGCGCACGTGATAACCACTTTACTATGAGATCTGGTTGCAACTTTTTGAGAACAGTCATTGCATCATATTCTTAAAGTAAAATAATTTTTGAATTTTCATTAAAAAACGATGTCATTAGGATGCAGTTTAGGGTTTCATTAGTAGAAGCCATAGTTCGTATACACTACACTTGGATATCTTGAAAAAGTATCATATACAATGACAGTATCAAACAATCAAGCAGATCTAAGTCAGAATATGTTATAAAAAATTGATCTCACTCAGGATTGAACTGAGGACCTTGCGCGTGTTAGGCGCACGTGATAACCACTACACTATGAGATCTTGCTGCTATTGTTCAAAAACAATCTTGGCATTATATTTTCAAAGTTAAATAAGGTATGAAGTTGCAGTGAAAAAAAAATCTGAGATGGGGGCAGTTTAGGATTTCCTTAGTAAAAGCGATATGTTTTAACAACTACATTGTGTTGTCTTGAAAATGTATCCATTGCAATGACAGGATCAAACGGTCAAGGAAATTCAGTTAATATTATGAAATGAAAACTTGATCTCACTCAGGATTGAACTGAGGACCTTGCGCGTGTGAGGCGCACGTGATAACCACTACACTATGAGATCTGGTTGCAACTTTTTGAGAACAGTCATTGGATCATATTCTTAAAGTAAAATAATTTTTGAATTTTCATTAAAAAACGATGTCATTAGGATGCAGTTTAGGGTTTCTTTATTAGAAGCCATAGTTCGTATACACTACACTTTGATATCTTGAAAAAGTATCATATACAATGACAGTATCAAACAATCAAGCCGATCTAAGTCAGAATATGTTATAAAAAATTGATGTCACTCAGGATTGAACGGAGGACCTTGCGCGTGTTAGGCGCACGTGATAACCACTACACTATGAGATCTTGCTGCTATTATTAAAAAAATTCTTGGCATTTTTTTTTTAAAGTCAAATAATGTATGAAGTTGTAGTGAGAAAACGATTTTCGAAAGAAGGCAGTTTATGATTTCAGGAGTAAAGGCAATAGGTTGTATTAACTACACTGTGATATCTTGAAAAATTATCATATACAATGACAGTATCAAACAACCAAGCAAATTTAGGTCAGAATATGTTATAAAAAATCGATCTCACTCAGGATTGAACTGAGGACCTTGCGCGTGTTAGGCGCACGTGATAACCACTACACTATGAGATCTTGCTGCTATTATTCAAAAAATTCTTGGCATTATATTTTCAAAGTTAAATAATGTATGAAGTTGTAGTGAGAAAACGATTTTCGAAAGAAGGCAGTTTATGATTTCCTGAGTAAAGGCAATAGGTTGTATTAACTACACTGTGATATCTTGAAAAATTATCATATACAATGACAGGATCAAACGGTCAAGGAAATTTAGTTAAGATTATGAAATGAAAAATTGATCTCACTCAGGATTGAACTCAGGACCTTGCGGGTGTGAGGCGCACGTGATAACCACTACACTATGAGATGTGGTTGCAACTTTTGGAGAACAGTCATTGCATAATATTCTTAAAGAGCCACTCCAGTGAACTTTTTTTATTTGATGAGTAGACCAATTCTGGCCTGAAACGAACGAATCCGCAATTATTTTTTGTATATCTCTTACCGTTTTCTCGCAATAAGCATTTGTATAACTCTTATTGAATTGAATTGTTTTTGAAAAAGTTTTCGGTGCTTTTCCGATTGACGTCACACGGATTTTCGACACTCGAGAAATTTCTCGTTGTCAACTCTCGCTGCCGTCGTTTTTCATGTGCGAAAGTGAACCGCTCTGACTGCTACTAAACTTCATCACCTCAAAAATGCAAAATGAGAGTTGCAGCGAGAACAGATCATCCAATTCGGGAAGGTTGTCTTCAATCTTCAAACAATGTTCACATTGGAATGTCTGCATACTATGCTGAGTCAACTCTCAACATCTGGTACAAACAAATCGCAAACGGCTTATTGTGGACTTGAGATCAAGAAGGGAGGATAGAGTAGAATGGTTTAGGCCAATGCCAGGGGCCAAGCGTGACAGGCCATGGAGCATCAGGCAGCAGAACATCAGAAGGAAAGAGAAACTGAGGATTTTTTTACAGACGCAAGACAATGACAATCAGAGATGTGCAATGGTTAGTTCTTGTAAAGTGTATTTCACTGAAAAATGTAGTCTACAATTAAGATTTTGCATAGACTTTAAACAAGCAATATCATTTTCCACATTAACTGGCAGGACATACAGCAGGCAGAGAGCTAGAAGGTTCAGCTTCCATCTATTTCCATAATAAAAGTTTTATTTTGAATTGATAGTTTAGTAGCATACACGTTGTTTTTTTTATAAGAAACCTAGCTTGGGTCCTAGTACTAAAAGTTTCTTGATTTTTCACCAGTTTCTAGTACTAAAAGTTTCTTAAAAGTTTCTTATTTTTAGAAACGCACTTAACATCAAATTCTGCACTCTTCCTCGCATATTTCTTGTATTAATGTGAACCCCACCTACTAATACAAGTAGATTCAACATCCTGTGTTCCTCTAAATAAAAACGTGTAGCAAACTTTTAAATCAAGCAAAAATGTATTGTTGACATATTACTTTCCGGCTCAGAAAGTCCTGTTATTTTTTCCCGGAGTTTCTTAAAGATATTGATGTAGTTCTAAAAGTTTCTTAAATTTTTGGGGCTCTAGAACTAGGTTTCTTATAAACTGGTTTCTTATAAAAAAAAACGTGTATAAAAGGACGTAGGGGCCACCCCAAGATTTTGCGAAAAAAGATATGATGTTGTTACTTTAGTTACAGAGATGGGCCCTGGTGCTTTATGAATAAAGTACCTTTGAAGTGTTGTACCCCCCCCCCCAAAAAAAAATTTGAGATGCTTTCTAATTTCTCTGAGCTTACTAATTTAATTCAATTGAAAGTCTATGCCTTGCCTATTTTAGACTTGGATGGACGCATCTCGCAGAAAAACATCTGTCCGTAGAAGATATATGTGATGATATTTTTACCACCCTGCTTGAGGGGTTGTCAGGGGAGTGACCAGATTCCAGCCCTTTTATTAGGATGGGCAAGAGAGATAACATGCTTTTATATTCTCATCACTTCTATCTTTATTTTGAAATATATAACTCTTATAATTCTCCTTTTTAGGTTTTCATACAGTTAATACAAGATAATGATGCCAGAGAAAGTAGTTTTGATTTCATGATGTACTTCAAAAAAATATGAACTAGAGTTGGTACAATTCTGGATGATTTTACCCACTGGATTCATGTTTTTCTTTTTGTTGACTTTATCCCCTAAAGGAAATTGAAATATTTTATCTATTGAGCACCATTACAATAAATATTGCATCTGTTAATTGTTACCTGGTGTTTTTAGATAGTTTAGAAAACCATAAACAAGTAATTGAGCAGGGGCGTCGTGGCCGGGGGGCAAAGGGGGCCATGGCCCCTCCTATCAGAGCAAATCTGTAGATTTTTCGGAAATTTTTGCGATTTTTCCACTTTTTCGGAAATTGTTGAGCATTTGATCCCCTTTTGGAAATTTTTCGTGTTTGGCCCACCCTAAAATTGAGGTCCCACGTCACCCCTGTAATTGAGGTGTATTGAATTCATTGTGCAAGATTTTCTATGCAAAGAAAGCAAAGGAAAATAAGCAAGGGAAAATATGGCAAGAGGGAAACAGCTTAAAACCAGATTAGATTTACCTTCCCCCAGAAGTACAAAATGGAGGGGGCAATTAAACAGGTTGGGGTTTCAGTTGGCACCCTTTGGTATTACAATGCTGAATTCATGAAAATATAGAAAGGTCTCCCTCACTGCAGTGGCATAAGCACCAAGCGCCCAACTTTCAAGCCAGAAATTATGCCCCTGTCACATGTCTTAGAAATTTTGCTACTTTTCTTTTTGGATATCTGATTTCTCGCTAAATTCTTGTTGAATAGAGGCCATGAGAGCTAAGGTAGCTGCTTTTAAGTCTAAACCCTCAATTTTGACCCCTGTATGTAAAAGATTCCTTTCAAAGGTGTCATTTTTTCTTATGCTCCTCCATTTTCCACACGCCCCTGGCCCTCACTTTCGGGTAATTTCTAAGTGGGGAATTACATTAAAGTCAACAGAATGAAACTAGACAAACCTAGGCCTACTCACCCATCTCTAAATGCCGAATGTGTCTCCGCTGTGAATGGCTCGATCAAACAACGCGACTGTAAGCCAAATCTTGTAGCTTTTTAATCATTCGCAACCAAAGTATTGCAGTAATTGTAAACACCAGTATAGCTCGACTTCAAACTACTAAATTCTGCAACTTTTACAGCGATACTGACGGACACGAAGGAATGAGTTGATCTGTTTATCGCTTCCACTGCTTCTTCGACTCGCAAATCCAAACCTGGTGCAAGTTCTGCCAAACACCGAATCACAAAGCGAAAAAAGTCGTTCTCCTCGAAACAGCCGAATCTCTCGACGGCAGTTTTACAATAGATCGGAAAGGCGAAGGGGGTGCCTTTTTGACGTCACAAGGGCACCCCTCACCGAAAAAATTTGCTCGTTTTTTTTCGGTGAAACTCAACTTTGGACGCCTATTTAAGCAAGAAAATATAATATTTTTCAAAAAAAAACTTTACGATGGCTTCAAACTCACGACTAACTACCATATTACGTAAAAATCTCAGAAATTTTTTTTTGGCTGGAGTGGCCCTTTAAAGTAAAATAATTTTTGAATTTTCATTAAAAAACGATGTCATTAGGATGCAGTTTAGGGTTTCATTAGTAGAAGCCATAGTTCGTATACACTACACTTGGATATCTTGAAAAAGTATCATATACAATGTAAGTATCAAAAGGTCAAGCAGATTTACGTCAGAATATGTTATAAAAAATTGATCTCACTCAGGGTTGAACTGAGGACCTTCCGCGTGTTAGGTGCACATGATAACAACTACACTATGAGTTCTTGCTGCTATTGTTCAAAAATAATCTTGGCATTATATTTTCAAAGTTAAATAATGTATGAAGTTGTAGTGAGAAAACGATTTTCGAAAGAAGGCAGTTTATGATTTCCGGAGTAAAGGCAATAGGTTGTATTAACTACACTGTGATATCTTGAAAAATTATCATATACAATGACAGTATCAAACAATCAAGCAGATCTAGGTCAGAATATGTTATAAAAAATTGATCTCACTCAGGATTGAACTAAGGACCTTGCGCGTGTTAGGCGCACATGATAACCACTACACTATGAAATCTTGCTGCTATTGTTCAAAAACAATCTTGGCATTATATTTTCAAAGTTAAATAATGAATGAAGTTGCAGTGAAAAAAAAATCTGAGATGGGGGCAGTTTAGGATTTCCTTAGTAAAAGCGATATGTTTTAACAACTACATTGTGTTGTCTTGAAAATGTATCAATTGCAAAGACAAGATCAAACGGTCAAGGAAATTGTGTTAAGATTATGAAATGAAAAATTGATCTCACTCAGGATTGAACTGAGGACCTTGCGTGTGTGAGGCGCACGTAATAACCACTACACTATGAGATCTGGTTGCAACTTTTTGAGAACAGTCATTGCATCATATCCTTAAAGTAAAATAATTTTTGAATTTTCATTAAAAAACGATGTCATTAGGATGCAGTTTAGGGTTTCATTAGTAGAAGCCATAGTTCGTATACACTACACTTGGATATCTTGAAAAAGTATCATATACAATGACAGTATCAAAAAATCAAGAAGATCTAGGTCGGAATATGTTATAAAAATTTGATCTCACTCAGGATTGAACTGAGGACCTTGCGCGTGTTAGGCGCACGTGATAACCACTACACTATGAGGTCTTGCTGCTTTTATTCAAAAAATTCTTGGCATTATATTTTCAAAGTTAAATAATGTATGAAGTTAAAGTGAGAAAACGATTTTCGAAAGGGGGCAGTTTAGGATTTCCGGAGTAAAGGCAATAGGTTGTATAAACTACACTGTGATATCTTGAAAAATTATCATATACAATGACAGTATCAAACAATCAAGCAAATTTAGGTCAGAATATGTTATAAAAAAGTGATCTCACTCAGGATTGAACTGAGGACCTTGCGCGTGTTAGGCGCAAATGATAACCACTACACTATGAGATCTTGCTGCTATTGTTCAAAAACAATCTTGGCACTATATTTTCAAAGTTAAATAATGTATAAAGTTGCAGTGAAAAAAAAATCTGAGATGGGGGCAGTTTAGGATTTCCTTAGTAAAAGCGATATGTTTTAACAACTACATTGTGTTGTCTTGAAAATGTATCAATTGCAATGACAGGATCAAACGGTCAAGGAAATTTAGTTAAGTTTATGAAATGAAAAATTGATCTCACTCAGGATTGAACTGAGGACCTTGAGCGTGTGAGGCGCACGTGATAACAACTTTACTATGAGATCTGGTTGCGACTTTTTGAGAACAGTCATTGCATCATATTCTTAAAGTAAAATAATTTCTGAATTTTCATTAAAAAACGATATCATTAGGATGCAGTATACGGTTTCATTAGTAGAAGCCATAGTTCGTATACACTACACTTGGATATCTTGAAAAAGTATCATATACAATGACAGTATGAAACAATCAAGAAGATCTAGGTCAGAATATGTGATAAAAAATTGATCTCACTCAGGATTGAACTGAGGACCTTGCGCGTATTAGGCGCACGTGATAGCCACTACACTATGAGATCTTGCTGCTATTATTCAAAAATAATCTTGGCATTATATTTTCAAAGTTAAATAATGTATGAAGTTGCAGTGAGAAAAAAATCTGAGATGGGGGCAGTTTAGGATTTCCTTAGTAAAAGCGATATGTTTTAACAACTACATTGTGTTGTCTTGAAAATGTATCAATTGCAATGACAGGATCAAACGGTCAAGGAAATTTAGTTAAGATTATGAAATGAAAAATTGATCTCACTCAGAATTGAACTGAGGACCTTGCGCGTGTGAGGCGCACGTGATAACCACTACAGTATGAGATCTGGTTACAACTTTTTGAGAACAGTCATTGCATCATATTCTTAAAGTAAAATAATTTTTTTAATTTTCATTAAAAAACGATGTCATTAGGATGCAGTTTAGGGTTTCATTAGTAGAAGCCATAGTTCGTATACACTACACTTGGATATCTTGAAAAAGTATCATATACAATGACAGTATCAAACAATCAAGAAGATCTAGGTCAGAATATGTTATAAAAAATTGATCTCACTCAGGATTGAACTGAGGACCTTGCACGTGTTAGGCGCAAATGATAACCACTACACTATGAGATCTTGCTGCTATTGTTCAAAAACAATCTTGGCACTATATTTTCAAAGTTAAATAATGTATAAAGTTGCAGTGAAAAAAAAATCTGAGATGGGGGCAGTTTAGGATTTCCGGAGTAAAGGCAATAGGTTGTATTAACTACACTGTGATATCTTGAAAAATTATCATATACAATGACAGTATCAAACAATCAAGCAAATTTAGGTCAGAATATGTTATCAAAAATTGATCTCACTCAGGATTGAACTGAGGACCTTGCGCGTGTTAGGCGCACGTGATAACCACTACACTATGAGATGTGGTTGCAACTTTTGGAGAACAGTCATTGCATCATATTCTTAAAGTAAAATAATTTTCGAATTTTCATTAAAAAACGATGTCATTAGGATGCAGTTTAGGGTTTCATTAGTAGAAGCCATAGTTCGTATACACTACACTTGGATATCTTGAAAAAGTATCATATACAATGACAGTATCAAAAAATCAAGAAGATCTAGGTCGGAATATGTTATAAAAATTTGATCTCACTCAGGATTGAACTGAGGACCTTGCACGTGTTAGGCGCACGTGATAACCACTACACTATGAGGTCTTGCTGCTTTTATTCAAAAAATTCTTGGCATTATATTTTCAAAGTTAAATAATGTATGAAGTTAAAGTGAGAAAACGATTTTCGAAAGGGGGCAGTTTAGGATTTCCGGAGTAAAGGCAATAGGTTGTATAAACTACACTGTGATATCTTGAAAAATTATTATATACAATGACAGTATCAAACAATCAAGCAAATTTAGGTCAGAATATGTTATAAAAAAGTTATCTCACTCAGGATTGAACTGAGGACCTTGCGCGTGTTAGGCGCAAATGATAACCACTACACTATGAGATCTTGCTGCTATTGTTCAAAAACAATCTTGGCACTATATTTTCAAAGTTAAATAATGTATAAAGTTGCAGTGAGAAAAAAATCTGAGATGGGGGCAGTTTAGGATTTCCTTAGTAAAAGCGATATGTTTTAACAACTACATTGTGTTGTCTTGAAAATGTATCAATTGCAATGACAGGATCAAACGGTCAAGGAAATTTAGTTAAGATTATGAAATGAAAAATTGATCTCACTCAGAATTGAACTGAGGACCTTGCGCGTGTGAGGCGCACGTGATAACCACTACAGTATGAGATCTGGTTACAACTTTTTGAGAACAGTCATTGCATCATATTCTTAAAGTAAAATAATTTTTTTAATTTTCATTAAAAAACGATGTCATTAGGATGCAGTTTAGGGTTTCATTAGTAGAAGCCATAGTTCGTATACACTACACTTGGATATCTTGAAAAAGTATCATATACAATGACAGTATCAAACAATCAAGAAGATCTAGGTCAGAATATGTTATAAAAAATTGATCTCACTCAGGATTGAACTGAGGACCTTGCGAGTGTTAGGCGCAAATGATAACCACTACACTATGAGATCTTGCTGCAATTGTTCAAAAACAATCTTGGCACTATATTTTCAAAGTTAAATAATGTATAAAGTTGCAGTGAAAAAAAAATCTGAGATGGGGGCAGTTTAGGATTTCCGGAGTAAAGGCAATAGGTTGTATTAACTACACTGTGATATCTTGAAAAATTATCATATACAATGACAGTATCAAACAATCAAGCAAATTTAGGTCAGAATATGTTATCAAAAATTGATCTCACTCAGGATTGAACTGAGGACCTTGCGCGTGTTAGGCGCACGTGATAACCACTACACTATGAGATGTGGTTGCAACTTTTGGAGAACAGTCATTGCATCATATTCTTAAAGTAAAATAATTTTCGAATTTTCATTGAAAAACGATGTCATTAGGATGCAGTTTAGGGTTTCATTAGTAGAAGCCATAGTTCGTATACACTACACTTGGATATCTTGAAAAAGTATCATATACAATGACAGTATCAAAAAATCAAGAAGATCTAGGTCGGAATATGTTATAAAAATTTGATCTCACTCAGGATTGAACTGAGGACCTTGCACGTGTTAGGCGCACGTGATAACCACTACACTATGAGGTCTTGCTGCTTTTATTCAAAAAATTCTTGGCATTATATTTTCAAAGTTAAATAATGTATGAAGTTAAAGTGAGAAAACGATTTTCGAAAGGGGGCAGTTTAGGATTTCCGGAGTAAAGGCAATAGGTTGTATAAACTACACTGTGATATCTTGAAAAATTATCATATACAATGACAGTATCAAACAATCAAGCAAATTTAGGTCAGAATATGTTATAAAAAAGTGATCTCACTCAGGATTGAACTGAGGACCTTGCGCGTGTTAGGCGCAAATGATAACCACTACACTATGAGATCTTGCTGCTATTGTTCAAAAACAATCTTGGCACTATATTTTCAAAGTTAAATAATGTATAAAGTTGCAGTGAAAAAAAAATCTGAGATGGGGGCAGTTTAGGATTTCCTTAGTAAAAGCGATATGTTTTAACAACTACATTGTGTTGTCTTGAAAATGTATCAATTGCAATGACAGGATCAAACGGTCAAGGAAATTTAGTTAAGTTTATGAAATGAAAAATTGATCTCACTCAGGATTGAACTGAGGACCTTGAGCGTGTGAGGCGCACGTGATAACAACTTTACTATGAGATCTGGTTGCGACTTTTTGAGAACAGTCATTGCATCATATTCTTAAAGTAAAATAATTTCTGAATTTTCATTAAAAAACGATGTCATTAGGATGCAGTATACGGTTTCATTAGTAGAAGCCATAGTTCGTATACACTACACTTGGATATCTTGAAAAAGTATCATATACAATGACAGTATGAAACAATCAAGAAGATCTAGGTCAGAATATGTGATAAAAAATTGATCTCACTCAGGATTGAACTGAGGACCTTGCGCGTATTAGGCGCATGTGATAGCCACTACACTATGAGATCTTGCTGCTATTATTCAAAAATAATCTTGGCATTATATTTTCAAAGTTAAATAATGTATGAAGTTGCAGTGAGAAAAAAATCTGAGATGGGGGCAGTTTAGGATTTCCTTAGTAAAAGCGATATGTTTTAACAACTACATTGTGTTGTCTTGAAAATGTATCAATTGCAATGACAGGATCAAACGGTCAAGGAAATTTAGTTAAGATTATGAAATGAAAAATTGATCTCACTCAGAATTGAACTGAGGACCTTGCGCGTGTGAGGCGCACGTGATAACCACTACAGTATGAGATCTGGTTACAACTTTTTGAGAACAGTCATTGCATCATATTCTTAAAGTAAAATAATTTTTTTAATTTTCATTAAAAAACGATGTCATTAGGATGCAGTTTAGGGTTTCATTAGTAGAAGCCATAGTTCGTATACACTACACTTGGATATCTTGAAAAAGTATCATATACAATGACAGTATCAAACAATCAAGAAGATCTAGGTCAGAATATGTTATAAAAAATTGATCTCACTCAGGATTGAACTGAGGACCTTGCGCGTGTTAGGCGCAAATGATAACCACTACACTATGAGATCTTGCTGCTATTGTTCAAAAACAATCTTGGCACTATATTTTCAAAGTTAAATAATGTATAAAGTTGCAGTGAAAAAAAAATCTGAGATGGGGGCAGTTTAGGATTTCCGGAGTAAAGGCAATAGGTTGTATTAACTACACTGTGATATCTTGAAAAATTATCATATACAATGACAGTATCAAACAATCAAGCAAATTTAGGTCAGAATATGTTATCAAAAATTGATCTCACTCAGGATTGAACTGAGGACCTTGCGCGTGTTAGGCGCACGTGATAACCACTACACTATGAGATGTGGTTGCAACTTTTGGAGAACAGTCATTGCATCATATTCTTAAAGTAAAATAATTTTCGAATTTTCATTAAAAAACGATGTCATTAGGATGCAGTTTAGGGTTTCATTAGTAGAAGCCATAGTTCGTATACACTACACTTGGATATCTTGAAAAAGTATCATATACAATGACAGTATCAAAAAATCAAGAAGATCTAGGTCGGAATATGTTATAAAAATTTGATCTCACTCAGGATTGAACTGAGGACCTTGCACGTGTTAGGCGCAAATGATAACCACTACACTATGAGGTCTTGCTGCTTTTATTCAAAAAATTCTTGGCATTATATTTTCAAAGTTAAATAATGTATGAAGTTAAAGTGAGAAAACGATTTTCGAAAGGGGGCAGTTTAGGATTTCCGGAGTAAAGGCAATAGGTTGTATAAACTACACTGTGATATCTTGAAAAATTATTATATACAATGACAGTATCAAACAATCAAGCAAATTTAGGTCAGAATATGTTATAAAAAAGTTATCTCACTCAGGATTGAACTGAGGACCTTGCGCGTGTTAGGCGCAAATGATAACCACTACACTATGAGATCTTGCTGCTATTGTTCAAAAACAATCTTGGCACTATATTTTCAAAGTTAAATAATGTATAAAGTTGCAGTGAGAAAAAAATCTGAGATGGGGGCAGTTTAGGATTTTCTTAGTAAAAGCGATATGTTTTAACAACTACATTGTGTTGTCTTGAAAATGTATCAATTGCAATGACAGGATCAAACGGTCAAGGAAATTTAGTTAAGATTATGAAATGAAAAATTGATCTCACTCAGAATTGAACTGAGGACCTTGCGCGTGTGAGGCGCACGTGATAACCACTACAGTATGAGATCTGGTTACAACTTTTTGAGAACAGTCATTGCATCATATTCTTAAAGTAAAATAATTTTTTTAATTTTCATTAAAAAACGATGTCATTAGGATGCAGTTTAGGGTTTCATTAGTAGAAGCCATAGTTCGTATACACTACACTTGGATATCTTGAAAAAGTATCATATACAATGACAGTATCAAACAATCAAGAAGATCTAGGTCAGAATATGTTATAGAAAATTGATCTCACTCAGGATTGAACTGAGGACCTTGCGAGTGTTAGGCGCAAATGATAACCACTACACTATGAGATCTTGCTGCTATTGTTCAAAAACAATCTTGGCACTATATTTTCAAAGTTAAATAATGTATAAAGTTGCAGTGAAAAAAAAATCTGAGATGGGGGCAGTTTAGGATTTCCGGAGTAAAGGCAATAGGTTGTATTAACTACACTGTGATATCTTGAAAAATTATCATATACAATGACAGTATCAAACAATCAAGCAAATTTAGGTCAGAATATGTTATCAAAAATTGATCTCACTCAGGATTGAACTGAGGACCTTGCGCGTGTTAGGCGCACGTGATAACCACTACACTATGAGATGTGGTTGCAACTTTTGGAGAACAGTCATTGCATCATATTCTTAAAGTAAAATAATTTTCGAATTTTCATTAAAAAACGATGTCATTAGGATGCAGTTTAGGGTTTCATTAGTAGAAGCCATAGTTCGTATACACTACACTTGGATATCTTGAAAAAGTATCATATACAATGACAGTATCAAAAAATCAAGAAGATCTAGGTCGGAATATGTTATAAAAATTTGATCTCACTCAGGATTGAACTGAGGACCTTGCACGTGTTAGGCGCAAATGATAACAACTACACTATGAGTTCTTGCTGCTATTGTTCAAAAAAAATCTTGGCATTATATTTTCAAGGTTAAATAATGTATGAAGTTGTAGTGGAAAAATGATTTTCGAAAGGGGGCAGTTTAGGATTTCCTGAGTAAAGGCCATAGGTTGTATTAACTTCACTGTGATATCTTGAAAAATTATCATATACAATGACAGTATCAAACAATCAAGCAGAATTAGGTCAGAATTTGTTATAAAAAATTGATCTCACTCAGGATTGAACTGAGGACCTTGCGCGTGTTAGGCGCACGTGATAACCACTACACTATGAGATCTTGCTGCTTTTGTTCAAAAAATTCTTGGCATTATATTTTCAAAGTTAAATTATGTATGAAGTTGTAGTGAGAAAACAGTTTTCGAAAGGGGGCAGTTTAAGATTTCCGGAGTAAAGGCCCTAGTTTGTATTAACTACACTGTGATATCTTGAAAAATTATCATATACAATGACAGTATCAAACAATCAAGCAAATTTAGGTCAGAATATGTTATAAAAAATTGATCTCACTCAGGATTGAACCGAGGACCTTGCGCGTGTGAGGCGCACGTGATAACCACTACACTATGATATCTGGTTGCAACTTTTTGAGAACAGTCATTGCATCATATTCTTAGAGTAAAATATTTTTTGAATTTTCATTAAAACACGATGTCATTAGGATGCAGTTTAGGGTTTCATTAGTAGAAGCCATAGTTCGTATACACTACACTTGGATATCTTGAAAAAGTATCATATACAATGTTAGTATCAAAAAGTCAAGCAGATTTAGGTCAGAATATGTTATAAAAAATTGATCTCACTCAGGGTTGAACTGAGGACCTTCTGTGTGTTAGGCGCAAATGATAACAACTACATTATGAGTTCTTGCTGCTATTGTTCAAAAAAAATCTTGGCATTATATTTTCAAGGTTAAATAATGTATGAAGTTGTAGTGGAAAAATGATTTTCGAAAGGGGGCAGTTTAGGATTTCCTGAGTAAAGGCCATAGGTTGTATTAACTTCACTGTGATATCTTGAAAAAGTATCATATACAATGACAGTATCAAACAATCAAGCAGATCTAAGTCAGAATATGTTATAAAAAATTGATCTCACTCAGGATTGAACTGAGGACCTTGCGCGTGTTAGGCGCACGTGATAACCACTACACTATGAGATCTTGCTGCTATTGTTCAAAAACAATCTTGGCATTATATTTTCAAAGTTAAATAATGTATGAAGTTGCAGTGAAAAAAAATCTGAGATGGGGGCAGTTTAGGATTTCCTTAGTAAAAGCGATATGTTTTAGCAACTACATTGTGTTGTCTTGAAAATGTATCAATTGCAATGACAGGATCAAATGGTCAAGGAAATTTAGTTAAGATTATGAAATGAAAAATTGATCTCACTCAGGATTGAACTGAGGACCTTGCGCGCGTGAGGCGCACTTGATAACCACTACACTATGAGATCTTGCTGCTATTGTTCAAAAACAATCTTGGCATTATATTTTCAAAGTTAAATAATGTATGAAGTTGCAGTGAAAAAAAAATCTGAGATGGGGGCAGTTTAGGATTTCCTTAGTAAAAGCGATATGTTTTAGTAACTACATTGTGTTGTCTTGAAAATGTATCAATTGCAATGACAGGATCAAACGGTCAAGGAAATTTAGTTAAGATTATGAAATGAAAAATTGATCTCACTCAGGATTGAACTGAGGACCTTGCGCGCGTGAGGCCCACTTGATAACCACTACACTATGAGATCTTGCTGCTATTGTTCAAAAACAATCTTGGCATTATATTTTCAAAGTTAAATAATGTATGAAGTTGCAGTGAAAAAAAAATCTGAGATGGGGGCAGTTTAGGATTTCATTAGTAAAAGCGATATGTTTTAACAACTACATTGTATTGTCTTGAAAATGTATCAATTGCAATGACAGGATCAAACGGTCAAGGAAATCTAGTTAAGATTATGAAATTAAAAATTGATCTCACTCAGGATTGAACTGAGGACCTTGCGCATGTGAGGCGCACGTGATAACCACTACAGTATGAGATCTTGCTGCTATTATTCAAAAACTTCTTGGGATTATATTTTCAAAGTTAAATAATGTATGAAGTTGTAGTGAGAAAACGATTTTCCAAAGGGGGCAGTTTAGGATTTCCGGAGTAAAGGCAAAAGGTTGTATTAACTACATTGTGATAAATTAAATTATGTATGAAGTTGTAGTGAGAAAACAGTTTTCGAAAGGGGGCAGTTTAAGATTTTTGGAGTAAAGGCCCTAGGTTGTATTAACTACACTGTGATATCTTGAAACATTATCATATACAATGGCAGTATCAAACAATCAAGCAAATTTAGGTCAGAATATGTTATAAAAAATTGATCTCACTCAGGATTGAACTAAGGACCTTGCGCGTGTTAGGCGCACGTGATAACCACTATACTATGAGATCTTGCTGCTATTTTTCAAAAACAATCTTTGCATTATATTTTCAAAGTTAAATAATGTATGAAGTTGCAGTGAAAAAAAAATCTGCGATGGGGGCAGTTTAGGATTTCATTAGTAAAAGCGATATGTTTTAACAACTACATTGTATTGTCTTGAAAATGTATCAATTGCAATGACAGGATCAAACGGTCAAGGAAATTTAGTTAAGATTATGAAATGAAAAATTGATCTCACTCAGGATTGAACTGAGGACCTTGCGCGTGTGAGGCGCACGTGATAACCACTACAGTATGAGATCTTGCTGCTATTATTCAAAAACTTCTTGGGATTATATTTTCAAAGTTAAATAATGTATGAAGTTGTAGTGAGAAAACGATTTTCCAAAGGGGGCAGTTTAGGATTTCCGGAGTAAAGGCAATAGGTTGTATTAACTACATTGTGATATCTTGAAAAATTATCATATACAATGACAGTATCAAACAATCAAGCAAATTTAGGTAAGAATATGTTATAAAAAATTGATCTCACTCAGGATTGAACTGAGGACCTTGCTCGTGTTAGGCGCATGTGACAACCGCTACACTATGAGATCTTGCTGCTATTGTTCAAAAAATTCTTGGCATTATATTTTCAAAGTTAAATTATGTATGAAGTTGTAGTGAGAAAACAGTTTTCGAAAGGGGGCAGTTTAAGATTTCCGGAGTAAAGGCCCTAGGTTGTATTATTATTATGTAAGATTTTACAGTCAAAGACTGATTGGTGGTAGAGTCATCTCATCCGCCAAGTAGGGAATATCACATCTCTTCCACTGTATCGAATTTAAGTGTGATGTCTTTAATAGTGCCTTGTAAATCCAATAAACTGTTCGAATCTGTTTTGTGCATTGCTGTATATCCAGGTACAAGAGGTTCATCTGGAACAAATCTGAGGAATTTATCCAGATTTCGCTTGAACGTGTCAATGCTCTGCCCAGACATATCTCGTAGATTTTTGGGTAGACAATTAAACAGTCGTGCTCCATGCACAGCTAAGCTTGATTCACGTAAATTTTGAATTCTTTGGGTGGCATCACGTTTCAAAGTTGGGATGATGCAGGTGCGCCCATTCCGTAACGAGTTTGCACCAGCAACACCAACGTTTGGTACTAGATTTTCAAGCATCTTCCACACATAAATTATTTGATAGCGTTCGCGTCGCCTCTGCAAGGAGAAGATGCTGAATTTTTTCAATCGTTTCCAATAATCAAGTTCATATGCTCCGGATATTTTCCGGAGATAGTTTTTTTGTAATAGTTCAAGATTCACAATATCCTGTTTCTTTGTGGGACTCCATAACTGTGAACAATATTCAAGCTGGGGCAGTACCACAGATTTCCACAATGTAATCATCAACTGTGGCTCTCGTGACTTAAAAGTTCTTAATATTGTGGATATTGTTTTCTTTGCTGTATCTACAACATTGTTGATGTGTTCAGTAAAAGATGCATCTGCGCTCATTGTCACTCCCAAGTCACGCACTGAGTTTTTCTGATCAATTACAGTGCCTGTGCTTGAAAGGTAGTTCGTGAGTGTCTTAAGTGCTTCATCTCTTCCATATCGCAGAGCTTCAAATTTGAGGTCGTTAAATTCCATATTGTTTTTGTCAGCCCACTCGTAGATGTTATTGAGATCAGACTGAAGTTTTGATACATCATTGATATCTAAGACTCCTTTTAACACTCTGGTGTCATCAGCAAAGCTTCTGAGCAATGAGTGATATACTTTCATGTCGATATCAGCCATCAATATAAGGAATATTAGGGGACCAAGGACACTTCCTTGTGGTACACCTGACTTAACTTGTACTGGAGTAGAGGATGATCCTTCAACTACAACTGTTTGCATTCTGTTTGTCAGAAACGATTCAATCCAGCAGTAGAGATTTCCATCTATACCAAGTTTACGTATTTTTTGTAATACTATATTAAAGTCGACTTTATCAAACGCCTTGGCAAAGTCTAAGTAGACAACATCAACATTGATTCCTTGCTCGAGAAGATTAAGGATATCATCGTAATGCGCTAGGAGTTGACTTAGGCATGATCTACAATCCTGGTCAAAATAGTTGGCAGTAAACCAAAAATTAAGAAACGTTTCTGGTAATCCCCCTTTCCCCCAGTATCAATGTTGTTTTTAAAGCCAGTTGGCCCTCGACAACATTGAATTTGGGGGGTTAGGGGGGTAGAGATTTTTTAATAGTGTGCTTTTCTACCCTACTGCCAATATATTTTGACCAGGATTGTCTGAATTTTGTAAAAATAAATTGAAAAGACATTGCCGTCATAGTAATAAAATTTTACGTGAAAATTTGTTGATTCAAATGCATGCATGTCAGTGGATATGAACAATGGAAGTTTCTCTCTTGTCCATCCCTCACCCGTTGGTGCAAAAGTATGATCAATGACTTTTCTACCGAATGTCCCGGGTTCGAGTCCCAGTGACTGATTCAGACAATCTTTGTTTTTTATTTCTTATTTTTCGTTTTTAAAACATGAAGTACTCAAAATTACAGGGAACTTGCAGGGTATGTTTTCTATTGCATTATATTTTACAACGTTTTCCTCAGTGTACTCACAAATCGAGCTAAGATAGATAAGAAACGCCAGGCAGTTTAACATTTCAAGCAAGACATGAGTTTTCCTGACGATATTAGGACCCCTTGCAAGGATAACGCCTCCTGCAGAACGTATCTGTTAACATATGCACAGGCTGATCTGCAGAGAGTGCCAGACACGGCAACGTTTGCCAACATCATTCTTGATGCCTTTCAAGAGGGAACCAGCACCTCGGAAATCGTCCAATGGGCATGCTGTATGGAGGACCATGAGGATGGGGGTAAGCACTTCCATATGATGGTCAAGCTGAACAAGCCACGCCGGTGGAAGCCGATATTCAATAGTGTTTGGCGGAATCACAGCATAGCCGTCAACTTTTCTTCAAACACTTGCGGGTACTTGGCTGGCTACCGGTACGTTTGTAAGGACAAAGATATGGCCAACGTCCTACTCAGTGCTGGCCATCCAGACCTCTCTGATGCACGTTCGCCAAAGGGTAGAAGAGGTTCCAAGACCTTCTCCGATAATGCCAAGAGGAGAAGGTCCAAAGAACCAGAAGCTACACGAGATAAGAGGAAACGCCTCACCAACAGCGACGTGGCAGATTTTCTGGTGCGGAATGGCATCAGGAAGGAGTGCGAACTCATGGCCGCCGCAAAGAAAAGGAGTGACGAGGGTCTTGATGACTTGCACCGCTTCGTTCTCAACAAGAACCCCAAGGCTCTCTCGGATCTCATCTCGACCACGTGGAAGCTGCACTTCGCACCAACCGTGGTGGAACGGGAGAAGATGGACAGGGTGGCACTTGTGCTCAGCAATCTGGACAAGCCCTGCGTCGAAAATTGCAATGAGATCTGGTACGAGTGTGCGCGAGAGGTCCTGTCGAACAATGACATAAACATCTACGTCTTTGCGGATGCTGTGAGACGTTGCCTCTGCAAAGGGCGTAGAAAGTTGAACAATGTCATGCTGACAGGGCCTACCAACTGTGGAAAATCGTTTCTGCTCAACCCACTGGAATTGATATTCAGAGCATTCGTAAACCCCGCCGCGGGGAAGTACGCATGGGTGGGTCTTGATGATGCTGAGATAGCTTACCTCAATGATCTTCGTTGGTCAGAGGAACTTATCAAATGGAACGACTTCCTGTTGCTATTGGAAGGCCAAACTGTCCACCTCCCTCGCCCGAAAAACCAGTATGCAACTGATCTAATCATTGACAGAGAGAACACCATCCCTTTCTTTGCAACGAGCAAATCAGCAATAGAATTTGTGGGCAGGTACAATACAAGAGATCAAATGGAGACCGAGATGATGAACTCCAGATGGAAAATATTTGATTTCAGCAGGCAAATATCAAACGTGAGGGACATAGAGCCATGCCCTCACTGTTTCAGCCGTATGGTGGCTCAGGGCCTAGACAATTAGAAACTTTAACACCGATTTTTATATTGTAAACTGTGATAATTATTTTGTGTTGCATTTTTCACTATAAACTACCAGTGGGAAAGCGTCACGAAGCGTCACACAAGCGTCACGCAAGCGTCACCATCATTTTTGGTAGTGTTTCCTAATGATTGTGAAGCGTCACAAGCGTCACCAACTATTTATAAGTAATGTATACTTTACTTATATATCATTTGGTGACGCTTGTGACGCATCAAATGCAATACACACATACACTGGTTTCGTTGTGACGCTTGTGTGACGCTTGCGTGACGCTTGTGTGACGCTTTCGTTATTCAATATAATCACTGGAAAGTTTCATTGCGTTATTTGCAGGGTGAGTACACCCAAGTCTCAATAATAGTCTGTGCTTTGGTCTTTGCATTGGCATGTTGTTGTTACCCAAAAATATTTGTCGCTGATATACGAACAGTGTCCTCTCTGTCTCTTATGCAAAACATTACACAGCAAAACAAAGTATGTCAATTAATCTCAGTACCTTTCAATATCTGGTCCTATTTCCTTTGTGCTTTCTCACCTCTTTCAGTCTATTCGGCATTGAAGAGATCAAATTGTCTATCGTCTCCACTGGCATACCCGTTATAATGTCTTCCACTCGCTTGACAAAGTCCTCATAGCTCTCTCTATGGATGTCGCTCTCTCGTGCACTTGTCTTCAATTTCTCACGTACCAGGTGGAACAGGTTCTCGATCGGGTTGAGGTCTGGTGATCTCGGTGGGATGTTGAAGCACTCGTACCCCATTTTCTTCCAGATTTTGCTGGCAGCCTTTGCATTCTGTCGTGGACAACCGTCTTGCAGGAATGTTCTTTTACCCGGCAGGGAGCCACACGTCTCGAACACTTTAGGGAACTCTCCTTTGACAATGTTGAGGCCGAAATTCTCTCCAGTGATTTTCCACTCATGGTGTTTGCACAGCACCACCCCCTTTCCGTGGGCTATTGCGACAAAAAAGTTTGCCATCTTACCACCACTGCCTTCCTTCTTGCCCTTGGTGGTCAACAGAAGTCCTTCACTTGGTCTACGCCAGGTCATGCTTGAGGCTGCTCTTGCCTCGCCTGAAATTGCAAACAAGGATGAATGAGTGCGTGAAATACGTTGGAACATGGTTGTACTTTAACCTCTACCCTAAAAAGCTACTTCAATCATGCTGTACTTGAATGATGTTATTCTCAAACAGACAGCCTTAGAGATGCCAGTGTGTAAACCGTCCCTGTCAGCAAATCTTGTGTGTAAACAAGTAGCAGGGTATTCCAAAATCTGTATAACCCTTAAAAATAAGTGAAAGCCAGCTGGGTGTTTTTGTGCCTGTGGTCAGGCTCAAGTGCTGCACAAGCCCTATTTCGTCGTATGTCCAGCCTATTTGTTTTATTTATGACAGTTTCAAAATCAGGGCAATCATTGTACAGGCCCAGTGCCTACCAAACAAATCAAATCAACAGACAAATACTCGTTTGCTACTTACACGAGGGGTTGCTCTTGTAAGCGAAACCAACACCATCCAAATAAAAGGAAACATCTAACTCCCAATACTCGTCTGGAACCTTGGAATAATTTCTCGCAAAGGACAACCTTCGGCGTTTATCCCTCTCGTTCAATAGGCCCTTCTTGCGGGACTGACAATACTTGTAGCCATGTTTTCCCAGGCAACGTCTGATGTCTCTATTCGATATCTCCCTGCGAAGTCCTGCCCTGTCTTGTATCTTTTTTGAGGAGAATTCATGCGCTTCCTCCCTCAAGATCTTCAGAGTTCGTATGATAATTCGCTCCTCTTTCAGTGACAGCTTCCTAGGGCGACCTTTGTTGAAGCGTCGCCTGTCAGTGGCCTGCTCATCAGCATCGAGGGGCTTCTTGGCATGGCGGTATATACTCCGCTCTGCGTATTTGTTCCCGAATCTCTTCACCAATTGGTAGCAGCTGACACCATGCTGCTGGTGAAGGATTCTGAGAAGCAGAGATGTTCTCTCCCCAATCAGCTGTGTGCTTCTTCTAGTCGTTCTGGCCATTCCTCGCTACTGATATCACTTTCCCTCGTTGCAATCCAAGCCAAACAATAGCGGTTATTATCGAAAACTCGAATGTTGGGTGTGAAAATCTCTTTGAAAATCTTCTCCCAGTGAAAGATGAATGTTATCATCTGAGAACAACAGCCATCCGTTCGTTTGAGTAAAACAAAAATAGGTTCTTTTGTTCTATTGTTCTGTTGTTCTGTTTATGGAACGAAAACATTCAGATTTACGAGAACATTTTCCCAGTAGGAATCGGGTTCAATTTCTTATGAAATTAAAAAGTTCAAGTCTCTTTAGATTCAAAACAAAAGAACACGTCGTTTATCCACCGTCGATTTTTTATGCGAAAATTTCTAAGTCTAAAATTGTCAGAGACAATCCTGGTCAAAATAGTTGGCAGTAAACCAAAAATTAAGAAACGTTTCTGGTAATCCCCCTTTCCCCCAGTATCAATGTTGTTTTTAAAGCCAGTTGGCCCTCGACAACATTGAATTTGGGGGGTTAGGGGGGTAGAGATTGTTTAATAGTGTGCTTTTCTACCCTACTGCCAATATATTTTGACCAGGATTGTAGCCTGCCTGAAGCCATGGTTGGTTTCATTAAAAAGTTTGTGTTCGTCCATATATTGCACAATATTTTTACGTAACACCTTCTCGAATATTTTAATTAGGTGCGACGTAAGAGCTACTGGACGGTAGTTAGCTGCGATAGATCTTGATTTACCCTTATGAATTGGAGTGATTATTGCATGTTTTAGTAGAGCTGGTACTCTTCCAGCATCAAGGCAACGTCTCCATAAGATATACAAAGGTTCTGTTAATGCATATTTACACTTTTTTAGCAGAATAGCTGGGTATCCAAGTAAACCTGATGCAGAATTGATTTTTAATTCATCGATTGATGATACAATATCATCTTCATTAAATCTTATGTCGTGTAATGTGTGTGTGGGTTTGGTTGTTCTTTCAGTTTCTGAAAGATCTCTTGGTGTTGAAAACACAGATGCATACTGCTTTGCAAGCATTTCTGCTTTTTCCTTGGGATCTGATACAAGTTTTCCATCATCATTACACAGTGGTCCAATGTTACTCTTGACCTTGGAGAACTTCTTTACGTAGTTAAAGAAATATTTCGAGTTCGACTTGATGCTTTTGAGTGCTTTTGTTTCCATTTTTTCAGCATTTTCTTTATATGAGTTCATCATAGCTTTCTCAATTTGAATGAGCTCTTTTTGCAAAACATTTTTTCGCAACAGTGACTTTGAACGATGTAACGCCTTGTTTATTCTACGCCTTCTTCGCACTAGGTTATTTCGTTCCTTTTCTGATTGAGATTTTGTTTTGGTTCTGGATGTTTTCTTCAGGGGAACAAAGTCCTTCACAATCTCGAAACAGATGTCGAGGAATAATATTAGCACCTGCTCTGGTCTTTTGTTTTTAAATTCTCGTACCCAGTCATACTCTAGAAGTGCAGTATTGATTTCATCCCAATTAACATCCTCGTGAAAGAAAGTGAGTGAGTGGAAACCAGTGCGTGGTGGTGCTTTCCTCTCTTTGAATCGTTGTATATTTGGTCGATATGTAGTTGCTACCTCAACTATGCAATGATGTGTGATACTGTTCAGGGGTTTTGAATATAGTAAATCGTTCACCAGTAAATCATTGTTGGTAAAGAATAGATCAAGTATATTACCGTCCTTATGAGTTGGTTTGTTTATATATTGCTTCATACACAAATCATTTGTAAATTCAGTCAGCAAGTTGAACATCAACTTGGTATCTTTTGAGCAACCTATTTCAGGCTGGTTATTCTGCCAGTCAATTAGGGGCAAGTTAAAGTCCCCTCCCATGAAGATATCAGGTTGATCTAATGGGTCAATGGCCTTTTTTAACTCCATCAGGGCTTCATTGAATTGTTTTGAAGTAGATGGGTGACCATGTGCCACATCATCAGGCTGACGATAGAAAACAATTAGTAGTAGGTTCTCTACACGTGAGTACAGGCAAAGAACTTCAACAACACTATTTGAAAATTCAAGTATTGTGGTGAGAGTGGATGCAAGATCATTTCTGATATAGAATGCTGCTCCGCCACTGTCCCTTCCTTTGTTAGTAAGCTTCTTCCGCTCCCTATCCCCCCTCTGGAGAGAGTATCCATCAATATTTAATTCCCCCTCCTTCTGGTCTTTAAGCCATGTTTCTGTTAATCCAATAAACAATTTATTATTTTCCTTCAAAACATCTTCAACAAACGGTACTTTTGACTGAACTGTTTTTGGCTTTAAGCCTTGAATATTCATGAAGGAGAAATAGTTCATCAATTTCGCATGATTGTGTTTAGTGGATACATGTATTGCATTGGTGGTTGTCGGAAGTTCATTGGGACTTGCTGTATCATTGACGGTACAATGTTCATCATTTGATTTTGAGGGTATTGGCCCTGCATTGTGGGTTGGGCATAATGGGTTTGAGATAAGGTCATTGCCAGCTTCATGTCCATTGCTTCCAGCAGTTCGGTTTTCAGCTGACGAAGTGCCCCTAAAAAATCATTCTGACCTTGTAAAGATGATGAACTGTCATCAGGTACTTCTTCAGTTTGACTTTTTAGTCCCTTCTCCTCTTTCTTTTTCTCTTTCTCCTTCTCCCTTTTAGTACCTCTTACATGCCTCAGCCGACATTTTTCATTGAAGCACTCCAGTTTGTTGATTGAGGTTGGGCACATTTTTGGGTGAAATTTATCACATTTCTTGCCTTGGCTGCATCCTTCAGGTTGCCTTGTGCCATGTCTAAGCAGCTTTTGACACATCTTGGGGTGCTCAAAGTCACAGCCTTTACCGGATATTCCATGTTTACAAGTTCCATTTCGATAAAATCGACATGCTTTTGAATGGGGTTTCTTTTCTTTGTCCCCTTCATCCTTTACCTCGTAAACTTGTGTTTCACCCAATATTGTATTTATGGACTGACTTTGTGTATCAGCTATGAGTGAACTTTGGGCATTCTCTTCCAGAGAATTGCCATTGGATGAATTCTGTGATTGGATTGGATCAGTTTTTTTCTTCTTTTTAGTCTTCCTAGCTGTTGTTTTGCTTGGAATAGTTGCTTCTTCGCATGCTTTGCAAAGATAGTGAAAGCCACTGATATTGAATGGGTTTAGTTTTTTCATCAGTGATTTTTCATCCAGGTTGCCCTTGTCAGGTGTGTCCAATATTTCCATGATACATTCTTTATGGGCTTCTTGCCCACATTTGCTACATGGAAGAAATGGTTTCTCATCTTTCTGAATGCAATATGTTTCAGAGCATATAGAGCATTTTTCTGGAAGCAGATTCTGGATTCTACATATCAAGTTTATAACTAGCTCATGTTTCAAATACTCTACATCATCAGGAACATTTAGGTATGACAAGGTAGCTTTCAATTGAGTCACAGGTAGACTCGTGTATTCACGTTCCATCTGTTTAATTGATTTCTTGAACTGATATATTCTGAGTGCACATTTAACATCTTCTGATGGCGTGTCTACAATCAGTTCAGCTATAGCTTGATTTACAGTCTCAGCAGTGAGGATATGAGTGCTGTTATCTTGTTCCATTTTAGCAGTTAAAATCAACAGGTATCTAATTCTTTAAAAATCGCCTGTTGGTGTTTGTCGATAAGTTTATTTTAGGCCGCCATTAAAATCAGCATAAAAAACTTTAACTGTTTTAGGCCCAAACTTAGGCCCGTTCGGCCTGTCAGTTACAACAGCAAGCAAAAATCTTTCTTACCGGGATTTCACAGCTTATAAACAGGTTTTCAAACCGTAGTGGTTGTACAATACTTCAAGAAGATGACAAAGATACTTATAAAAGTATCATGCTGTTTATTTCTACCGGATTAATGAATACTAAAACACCAAGCAGAAGGAAGCTAAATCTTGTCGTCCGCCATCTTCCAATTTTACCTCGAGTAATCCTGTTCCTTGCATACGAATATTTGTTGACGCTCTTCTTCACACAAGTCATCTGTCTTTGCACGATTCAAGAAACTGGATGTCAGAGCATAGAGAAAGTGAGTGCCTCTGCAAAATTATCATCGTTTGATCTCGTTGTATTAACTACACTGTGATATCTTGAAAAATTATCATATGAAATGACAGTATCAAACAATCAAGCAAATTTAGGTCAGAATATGTTATAAAAAATCGATCTCACTCAGGATTGAACTAAGGACCTTGCGCGTGTTAGGCGCACGTGATAACCACTACACTATGAGATCTTGCTGCTATTGTTCAAAAACAATCTTGGCATTATATTTTCAAAGTTAAATAATGTATGAAGTTGCAGTGAAAAAAAAATCTGCAATGGGGGCAGTTTAGGATTTCATTAGTAAAAGCGATATGTTTTAACAACTACATTGTATTGTCTTGAAAATGTATCAATTGCAATGACAGGATCAAACGGTCAAGGAAATCTAGTTAAGATTATGATATGAAAAATTGATCTCACTCAGGATTGAACTGAGGACCTTGCGCGTGTGAGGCGCACGTGATAACCACTACAGTATGAGATCTTGCTGCTATTATTCAAAAACTTCTTGGGATTATATTTTCAAAGTTAAATAATGTATGAAGTTGTAGTGAGAAAACGATTTTCCAAAGGGGGCAGTTTAGGATTTCCGGAGTAAAGGCAATAGGTTGTATTAACTACATTGTGATATCTTGAAAAATTATCATATACAATGACAGTATCAAACAATCAAGCAAATTTAGGTAAGAATATGTTATAAAAAATTGATCTCACTCAGGATTGAACTGAGGACCTTGCGCGTGTTAGGCGCACGTGATAACCACTACACTATGAGATCTTGCTGCTATTGTTCAAAAAATTCTTGGCATTATATTTTCAAAGTTAAATTATGTATGAAGTTGTAGTGAGAAAACAGTTTTCGAAAGGGGGCAGTTTAAGATTTCCGGAGTAAAGGCCATAGGTTGTATTAACTACACTGTGATATCTTGAAAAATTATCATATACAACGACAGTATCAAACAATCAAGCAAGTTAAGGTCGGAATATGTTATAAAAAATTGATCTCACCCAGGATTGAACTGAAGTTCTTGCGCGTGTTAGGCGCACGTGATAACCACTTCCCTATGAGATCTTGCTGCTATTGTTCAAAAACAATCTTGGCATTATATTTTCAAAGTTAAATAATGTATGAAGTTGCAGTGAAAAAAAAATCTAAGGTGGGGGCAGTTTAGGATTTCCTTAGTAAAAGCGATATGTTTTAACAACTACATTGTATTGTCTTGAAAATGTATCAATTGCAATGACAGGATCAAACGGTCAAGGAAATCTAGTTAAGATTATGATATGAAAAATTGATCTCACTCAGGATTGAACTGAGGACCTTGCGCGTGTGAGGCGCACGTGATAACCACTACAGTATGAGATCTTGCTGCTATTATTCAAAAACTTCTTGGGATTATATTTTCAAAGTTAAATAATGTATGAAGTTGTAGTGAGAAAACGATTTTCCAAAGGGGGCAGTTTAGGATTTCCGGAGTAAAGGCAATAGGTTGTATTAACTACATTGTGATATCTTGAAAAATTATCATATACAATGACAGTATCAAACAATCAAGCAAATTTAGGTAAGAATATGTTATAAAAAATTGATCTCACTCAGGATTGAACTGAGGACCTTGCGCGTGTTAGGCGCACGTGATAACCACTACACTATGAGATCTTGCTGCTATTGTTCAAAAAATTCTTGGCATTATATTTTCAAAGTTAAATTATGTATGAAGTTGTAGTGAGAAAACAGTTTTCGAAAGGGGGCAGTTTAAGATTTCCGGAGTAAAGGCCATAGGTTGTATTAACTACACTGTGATATCTTGAAAAATTATCATATACAACGACAGTATCAAACAATCAAGCAAGTTAAGGTCGGAATATGTTATAAAAAATTGATCTCACCCAGGATTGAACTGAAGTTCTTGCGCGTGTTAGGCGCACGTGATAACCACTTCCCTATGAGATCTTGCTGCTATTGTTCAAAAACAATCTTGGCATTATATTTTCAAAGTTAAATAATGTATGAAGTTGCAGTGAAAAAAAAATCTAAGGTGGGGGCAGTTTAGGATTTCCTTAGTAAAAGCGATATGTTTTAACAACTACATTGTGTTGTCTTGAAAATGTATCAATTGCAATGACAGGATCAAATGGTCAACAAAATTTAGTTAAGATTATGTCATAAAAAATTGAACTCACTCAGGATTGAACTGAGGACCTGGCACGTGTTAGGCGCACGTGATAACCACTACACTATGAGATCTGGTTGCAACTTTTTGAGAACAGTCATTGCATCATATTCTTAAAGTAAAATAATCACTATAAGATCTTGCTGCTATTGTTCAAAAACAATCTTGGCATTATATTTTCAAGTTAAATAATGTATGAAGTTGCATTGAAAAAAAAATCTGAGATTGGGGCAGTTTAGGATTTCCTTAGTAAAAGCGATATGGTTTAACAACTACATTGTGTTGTCTTGAAAATAAATCAATTGCAATGACAGGATCAAACGGTCAAGGAAATTTAGTTAAGATTATGAAATGAAAAATTGATCTCACTCAGGATTGAACCGAGGACCTTACGCGTGTGAGGCGCGCGTGATAACCAATACACTATGAGATCTGGTTGCAACTTTTTAGAACAGTCATTGCATCATATTCTTAAAGTAAAATAATTTTTGAATTTTCATTAAAAAACGATGTCATTAGGATGCAGTTTAGGGTTTCATTAGTAGAAGCCATAATTCGTATACGCTACACTTGGATATCTTGAAAAAGTATCATATACAATGACAGTATCAAACAATCAAGCAGATTTAGGTCAGAATATGTTATAAAAAATTGATCTCACTCAGGGTTGAACTGAGGACCTTCTGCGTGTTAGGCGCAAATGATAACAACTACACTATGAGTTCTTGCTGCTATTGTTCAAAAAAAATCTTGGCATTATATTTTCAAGGTTCAATAATGTATGAAGTTGTAGTGGAAATATGATTTTTGAAAGGGGGCAGTTTAGGATTTCCTGAGTAAAGGCCATAGGTTGTATTAACTACACTGTGATATCTTGAAAAGTTATCATATACAATGACAGTATCAAACAATCAAGCAGAATTAGGTCAGAATTTGTTATAAAAAATTGATCTCACTCAGGATTGAACTGAGGACCTTGCGCGTGTTAGGCGCACGTGATAACCACTACACTATGAGATCTTGCTGCTATTGTTCAAAAAATTCTTGGCATTATATTTTCAAAGTTCAATTATGTATGAAGTTGTAGTGAGAAGACAGTTTTCGAAAGGGGGCAGTTTAAGATTTCCGGAGTAAAGGCCATAGGTTGTATTAACTACACTGTGATATCTTGAAAAATTATCATATACAACGACAGTATCAAACAATCAAGCAAGTTAAGGTCGGAATATGTTATAAAAAATTGATCTCACCCAGGATTGAACTGAAGACCTTGCGCGTGTTAGGCGCACGTGATAACCACTTCCCTATGAGATCTTGCTGCTATTGTTCAAAAACAATCTTGGCATTATATTTTCAAAGTTAAATAATGTATGAAGTTGCAGTGAAAAAAAAATCTAAGATGGGGGCAGTTTAGGATTTCCTTAGTAAAAGCGATATGTTTTAACAACTACATTGTGTTGTCTTGAAAATGTATCAATTGCAATGACAGGATCAAATGGTCAACAAAATTTAGTTAAGATTATGTCATAAAAAATTGAACTCACTCAGGATTGAACTGAGGACCTGGCACGTGTTAGGCGCACGTGATAACCACTACACTATGAGATCTGGTTGCAACTTTTTGAGAACAGTCATTGCATCATATTCTTAAAGTAAAATAATCACTATAAGATCTTGCCGCTATTGTTCAAAAACAATCTTGGCATTATATTTTCAAGTTAAATAATGTATGAAGTTGCATTGAAAAAAAATCTGAGATGGGGGCAGTTTAGGATTTCCTTAGTAAAAGCGATATGTTTTAACAACTACATTGTGTTGTCTTGAAAATAAATAAATCAATTGCAATGACAGGATCAAACGGTCAAGGAAATTTAGTTAAGATTATGAAATGAAAAATTGATCTCACTCAGGATTGAACCAAGGACCTTGCGCGTGTGAGGCGCACGTGATAACCAATACACTATGAGATCTGGTTGCAACTTTTTGAGAACAGTCATTGTATCATATTCTTAAAGTAAAATAATTTTTGAATTTTCATTAAAAAACGATGTCATTAGGATGCAGTTTAGGGTTTCATTAGTAGAAGCCATAGTTCGTATACACTACACTTGGATATCTTGAAAAAGTATCATATACAATGACAGTATCAAACAATCAAGAAGATCTAGGTCAGAATATGTTATAAAAAATTGATCTCGCTCAGGATTGAACTGAGGACCTTGCGCGTGTTAGGCGCATGTGATAACCACTACACTATGAGATCTAGCTGCTATTATTCAAAAAATTCTTGGCATTATATTTTCAAAGTTAAATAATGTATGAAGTTGTAGTGAGAAAACGATTTTCCAAAGGGGGCAGTTTAGGATTTCCGGAGTAAAGGCAATAGGTTGTATTAACTACACTGTGATATCTTGAAAAATTATCATATACAATGACAGTATCAAACAATCAAGCAAATTTAGGTCAGAATATGTTATAAAAAATTGATCTCACTCAGGATTGAACTAAGGACCTTGCGCGTGTTAGGCGCACGTGATAACCACTACACTATGAGATCTTGCTGCTATTGTTAAAAAAATTCTTGGCATTATATTTTCAAAGTTAAATAATATATGAAGTTGCAGTGAAAAAAAAATCTGAGATGAGGGCAGTTTAGGATTTCCTTAGTAAAAGCGATATGTTTTAACAACTACATTGTGTTGTCTTGAAAATGTATCAATTGCAATGACAGGATCAAACGGTCAAGGAAATTTAGTTAAGATTATGAAATGAATAATTGATCTCACTCAGGATTGAACTGAGGACCTTTCGCGTGTGAGGCGCACGTGATAACCACTACACCATGAGATGTGGTTGCAACTTTTGGAGAACAGTCATTGCATCATATTCTTAAAGTAAAATAATCACTATAAGATCTTGCCGCTTTTGTTCAAAAACAATCTTGGCATTATATTTTCAAGTTAAATAATGTATGAAGTTGCATTGAAAAAAAATCTGAGATGGGGGCAGTTTAGGATTTCCTTAGTAAAAGCGATATGTTTTAACAACTACATTGTGTTGTCTTGAAAATGTATCAATTGCAATGACAGGATCAAACGGTCAAGGAAATTTAGTTAAGATTATGAAATGAAAAATTGATCTCACTAAGGATTGAACCAAGGACCTTGCGCGTGTGAGGCGCACGTGATAACCAATACACTATGAGATCTGGTTGCAACTTTTTGAGAACAGTCATTGCATCATATTCTTAAAGTAAAATAATTTTTGAATTTTCATTAAAAAACGATGTCATTAGGATGCAGTTTAGGGTTTCATTAGTAGAAGCCATAGTTCGTATACACTACACTTGGATATCTTGAAAAAGTATCATATACAATGACAGTATCAAACAATCAAGAAGATCTAGGTCAGAATATGTTATAAAAAATTGATCTCGCTCAGGATTGAACTGAGGACCTTGCGCGTGTTAGGCGCATGTGATAACCACTACACTATGAGATCTAGCTGCTATTATTCAAAAAATTCTTGGCATTATATTTTCAAAGTTAAATAATGTATGAAGTTGTAGTGAGAAAACGATTTTCCAAAGGGGGCAGTTTAGGATTTCCGGAGTAAAGGCCATAGTTTGTATTAACTACACTGTGATATCTTGAAAAATTATCATATACAATGACAGTATCAAACAATCAAGCAAATTTAGGTCAGAATATGTTATAAAAAATTGATCTCACTCAGGATTGAACTAAGGACCTTGCGCGTGTTAGGCGCACGTGATAACCACTACACTATGAGATCTTGCTGCTATTGTTCAAAAAATTCTTGGCATTATATTTTCAAAGTTAAATAATATATGAAGTTGCAGTGAAAAAAAAATCTGAGATGAGGGCAGTTTAGGATTTCCTTAGTAAAAGCGATATGTTTTAACAACTACATTGTGTTGTCTTGAAAATGTATCAATTGCAATGACAGGATCAAACGGTCAAGGAAATTTAGTTAAGATTATGAAATGAAAAATTGATCTCACTCAGGATTGAACTGAGGACCTTTCGCGTGTGAGGCGCACGTGATAACCACTACACCATGAGATGTGGTTGCAACTTTTGGAGAACAGTCATTGCATCATATTCTTAAAGTAAAATAATTTTTGAATTTTCATTAAAAAACGAGGTCATTAGGATGCAGTTTAGGGTTTCATTAGTAGAAGCCATAGTTCGTTTACACTTGACTTGGATATTTTGAAAAAGTATCATATACAATGTAAGTATCAAGAAGTCAAGCAGATTTACTTCAGAATATGTTATAAAAAATTGATGTCACTCAGGGTTGAACTGAGGACCTTCCGCGTGTTAGGTGCACATGATAACAACTACACTATGAGTTCTTGCTGCTATTGTTCAAAAATAATCTTGGCATTATATTTTCAAAGTTAAATAATGTATGAAGTTGTAGTGAAAAAACGATTTTCGAAAGGGGGCAGTTTATGATATCCTGAGTAAAGGCCATAGTTTGTATTAACTAAACTGTGATATCTTGAAAAATTATCATATACAAGGACAGTATCAAACAATCAAGCTCATTTAGGTCAGAATATGTTATTAAAAATTGATCTCACTCAGGATTGAACTGAGGCACTCATGATTGAACTACACCTTGTGCGTGTAAGGGGCACGTGATAACCACTACACTATGAGATCTTGCTGCTATTGTTCAAAAACAATCTTGGCACTAAATTATCAAAATTAAATAATGTATGAAGTTGCAGTGAAAAAAAAATCTGAGATGCGGGCAGTTTAGGATTTCCTTAGTTAACGCGATATGTTTTAACAACTACATTGTGTTGTCTTGAAAATGTATCAATTGCAATGACAGGATCAAATGGTCAACAAAATTTAGTTAAGATTATGTCATAAAAAATTGAACTCACTCAGGATTGAACTGAGGACCTGGCACGTGTTAGGCGCACGTGATAACCACTACACTATGAGATCTGGTTGCAACTTTTTGAGAACAGTCATTGCATCATATTCTTAAAGTAAAATAATCACTATAAGATCTTGCTGCTATTGTTCAAAAACAATCTTGGCATTATATTTTCAAGTTAAATAATGTATGAAGTTGCATTGAAAAAAAAATCTGAGATTGGGGCAGTTTAGGATTTCCTTAGTAAAAGCGATATGGTTTAACAACTACATTGTGTTGTCTTGAAAATAAATCAATTGCAATGACAGGATCAAACGGTCAAGGAAATTTAGTTAAGATTATGAAATGAAAAATTGATCTCACTCAGGATTGAACCGAGGACCTTACGCGTGTGAGGCGCGCGTGATAACCAATACACTATGAGATCTGGTTGCAACTTTTTGAGAACAGTCATTGCATCATATTCTTAAAGTAAAATAATTTTTGAATTTTCATTAAAAAACGATGTCATTAGGATGCAGTTTAGGGTTTCATTAGTAGAAGCCATAATTCGTATACGCTACACTTGGATATCTTGAAAAAGTATCATATACAATGACAGTATCAAACAATCAAGCAGATTTAGGTCAGAATATGTTATAAAAAATTGATCTCACTCAGGGTTGAACTGAGGACCTTCTGCGTGTTAGGCGCAAATGATAACAACTACACTATGAGTTCTTGCTGCTATTGTTCAAAAATAATCTTGGCATTATATTTTCAAAGTTAAATAATGTATGAAGTTGTAGTGAAAAAACGATTTTCGAAAGGGGGCAGTTTATGATATCCTGAGTAAAGGCCATAGTTTGTATTAACTACACTGTGATATCTTGAAAAGTTATCATATACAAGGACAGTATCAAACAATCAAGCAGAATTAGGTCAGAATATGTTATAAAAAATTGATCTCACTCAGGATTGAACTGAGGACCTTGCGCGTGTTAGGCGCACGTGATAACCACTACACTATGAGATCTTGCTGCTATTGTTCAAAAAATTCTTGGCATTATATTTTCAAAGTTAAATTATGTATGAAGTTGTAGTGAGAAAACAGTTTTCGAAAGGGGGCAGTTTAAGATTTCCGGAGTAAAGGCCATAGGTTGTATTAACTACACTGTGATATCTTGAAAAATTATCATATACAACGACAGTATCAAACAATCAAGCAAATTAAGGTCGGAATATGTTATAAAAAATTGATCTCACCCAGGATTGAACTGAAGACCTTGCGCGTGTTAGGCGCACGTGATAACCACTTCCCTATGAGATCTTGCTGCTATTGTTCAAAAACAATCTTGGCATTATATTTTCAAAGTTAAATAATGTATGAAGTTGCAGTGAAAAAAAAATCTAAGACGGGGGCAGTTTAGGATTTCCTTAGTAAAAGCGATATGTTTTAACAACTACATTGTGTTGTCTTGAAAATGTATCAATTGCAATGACAGGATCAAATGGTCAACAAAATTTAGTTAAGATTATGTCATAAAAAATTGAACTCACTCAGGATTGAACTGAGGACCTGGCACGTGTTAGGCGCACGTGATAACCACTACACTATGAGATCTGGTTGCAACTTTTTGAGAACAGTCATTGCATCATATTCTTAAAGTAAAATAATCACTATAAGATCTTGCCGCTATTGTTCAAAAACAATCTTGGCATTATATTTTCAAGTTAAATAATGTATGAAGTTGCATTGAAAAAAAATCTGAGATGGGGGCAGTTTAGGATTTCCTTAGTAAAAGTGATATGTTTTAACAACTACATTGTGTTGTCTTGAAAATAAATCAATTGCAATGACAGGATCAAACGGTCAAGGAAATTTAGTTAAGATTATGAAATGAAAAATTGATCTCACTCAGGATTGAACTGAGGACCTTTCGCGTGTGAGGCGCCCGTGATAACCACTACACCATGAGATGTGGTTGCAACTTTTGGAGAACAGTCATTGCATCATATTCTTAAAGTAAAATAATTTTTGAATTTTCATTAAAAAACGAGGTCATTAGGATGCAGTTTAGGGTTTCATTAGTAGAAGCCATAGTTCGTATACACTTGACTTGGATATTTTGAAAAAGTATCATATACAATGTAAGTATCAAGAAGTCAAGCAGATTTACTTCAGAATATGTTATAAAAAATTGATGTCACTCAGGGTTGAACTGAGGACCTTCCGCATGTTAGGTGCATATGATAACAACTACACTATGAGTTCTTGCTGCTATTGTTCAAAAATAATCTTGGCATTATATTTTAAAAGTTAAATAATGTATGAAGTTGTAGTGAAAAAACGATTTTCGAAAGGGGGCAGTTTATGATATCCTGAGTAAAGGCCATAGTTTGTATTAACTACACTGTGATATCTTGAAAAATTATCATATACAAGGACAGTATCAAACAATCAAGCTCATTTAGGTCAGAATATGTTATTAAAAATTGATCTCACTCAGGATTGAACTGAGGCACTCATGATTGAACTACACCTTGTGCGTGTAAGGGGCACGTGATAACCACTACACTATGAGATCTTGCTGCTATTGTTCAAAAACAATCTTGGCACTAAATTATCAAAATTAAATAATGTATGAAGTTGCAGTGAAAAAAAAATCTAAGATGGGGGCAGTTTAGGATTTCCTTAGTAAAAGCGATATGTTTTAACAACTACATTGTGTTGTCTTGAAAATGTATCAATTGCAATGACAGGATCAAATGGTCAACAAAGTTTAGTTAAGATTATGTCATAAAAAATTGAACTCACTCAGGATTGAACTGAGGACCTGGCACGTGTTAGGCGCACGTGATAACCACTACACTATGAGATCTGGTTGCAACTTTTTGAGAACAGTCATTGCATCATATTCTGAAAGTAAAATAATCACTATAAGATCTTGCCGCTATTGTTCAAAAACAATCTTGGCATTATATTTTCAAGTTAAATAATGTATGAAGTTGCATTGAAAAAAAATCTGAGATGGGGGCAGTTTAGGATTTCCTTAGTAAAAGCGATATGTTTTAACAACTACATTGTGTTGTCTTGAAAATAAATCAATTGCAATGACAGGATCAAACGGTCAAGGAAATTTAGTTAAGATTATGAAATGAAAAATTGATCTCACTCAGGATTGAACCAAGGACCTTGCGCGTGTGAGGCGCACGTGATAACCAATACACTATGAGATCTGGTTGCAACTTTTTGAGAACAGTCATTGCATCATATTCTTAAAGTAAAATAATTTTTGAATTTTCATTAAAAAACGATGTCATTAGGATGCAGTTTAGGGTTTCATTAGTAGAAGCCATAGTTCGTATACACTACACTTGGATATCTTGAAAAAGTATCATATACAATGACAGTATCAAACAATCAAGAAGATCTAGGTCAGAATATGTTATAAAAAATTGATCTCGCTCAGGATTGAACTGAGGACCTTGCGCGTGTTAGGCGCATGTGATAACCACTACACTATGAGATCTAGCTGCTATTATTCAAAAAATTCTTGGCATTATATTTTCAAAGTTAAATAATGTATGAAGTTGTAGTGAGAAAACGATTTTCCAAAGGGGGCAGTTTAGGATTTCCGGAGTAAAGGCAATAGGTTGTATTAACTACACTGTGATATCTTGAAAAATTATCATATACAATGACAGTATCAAACAATCAAGCAAATTTAGGTCAGAATATGTTATAAAAAATTGATCTCACTCAGGATTGAACTAAGGACCTTGCGCGTGTTAGGCGCACGTGATAACCACTACACTATGAGATCTTGCTGCTATTGTTCAAAAAATTCTTGGCATTATATTTTCAAAGTTAAATAATATATGAAGTTGCAGTGAAAAAAAAATCTGAGATGAGGGCAGTTTAGGATTTCCTTAGTAAAAGTGATATGTTTTAACAACTACATTGTGTTGTCTTGAAAATGTATCAATTGCAATGACAGGATCAAACGGTCAAGGAAATTTAGTTAAGATTATGAAATGAAAAATTGATCTCACTCAGGATTGAACTGAGGACCTTTCGCGTGTGAGGCACACGTGATAACCACTACACCATGAGATGTGGTTGCAACTTTTGGAGAACAGTCATTGCATCATATTCTTAAAGTAAAATAATTTTTGAATTTTCATTAAAAAACCAGGTCATTAGGATGCAGTTTAGGGTTTCATTAGTAGAAGCCATAGTTCGTATACACTTGACTTGGATATTTTGAAAAAGTATCATATACAATGTAAGTATCAAGAAGTCAAGCAGATTTACTTCAGAATATGTTATAAAAAATTGATGTCACTCAGGGTTGAACTGAGGACCTTCCGCGTGTTAGGTTCACATGATAACAACTACACTATGAGTTCTTGCTGCTATTGTTCAAAAATAATCTTGGCATTATATTTTCAAAGTTGAATAATGTATGAAGTTGTAGTGAAAAAACGATTTTCGAAAGGGGGCAGTTTATGATATCCTGAGTAAAGGCCATAGTTTGTATTAACTAAACTGTGATATCTTGAAAAATTATCATATACAAGGACAGTATCAAACAATCAAGCTCATTTAGGTCAGAATATGTTATTAAAAATTGATCTCACTCAGGATTGAACTGAGGCACTCATGATTGAACTACACCTTGTGCGTGTAAGGGGCACGTGATAACCACTACACTATGAGATCTTGCTGCTATTGTTCAAAAACAATCTTGGCACTAAATTATCAAAATTAAATAATGTATGAAGTTGCAGTGAAAAAAAAATCTGAGATGCGGGCAGTTTAGGATTTCCTTAGTTAACGCGATATGTTTTAACAACTACATTGTATTGTCTTTAAAATGTATCAATTGCAATGACAGGATCAAACGGTCAAGGAAATCTAGTTAAGATTATGAAATGAAAAATTGATCTCACTCAGGATTGAACTGAGGACCTTTCGCGTATGAGGCGCACGTGATAACCACTACACTATGAGATGTGGTTGCAACTTTTGGAGAACAGTCATTGCATCATATTCTTAAAGTAAAATAATTTTTGAATTTTCATTAAAAAACGAGGTCATTAGGATGCAGTTTAGGGTTTCATTAGTAGAAGCCATAGTTCGTATACACTAGACTTGGATATCTTGAAAAAGTATCATATACAATGTAAGTATCAAAAAGTCAAGCAGATTTAGTTCAGAATATGTTATAAAAAATTGATCTCCCTCAGGGTTGAACTGAGGACCTTCTGCATGTTAGGCGCACGTGATAACCACTACACTATGAGATCTTGCTGCTATTGTTCAAAAAATTCTTGGCATTATATTTTCAAAGTTAAATTATGTATGAAGCTGTAGTGAGAAAACGGTTTTCGAAAGAGGGCAGTTTAAGATTTCTAGAGTGAAGGCCATAGGTTGTATTAACTACACTGTGTTATCTTGAAAAATTATCATATACAATGACAATATCAAACAATCAAGCAAATTTAGGTCAGAATATGTTATAAAAAATTGATCTCATTAAGGATTGAACTGAGGACCTTGCGCATGATAGGCGCACGTAATAACCACTACACTATGAGATCTTTCTGCTATTGTTCAAAAACAATGTTGGCATTAAATTTTCAAAATTAAATAATGTATGAAGTTGCAGTGAAAAAAAAATCTGAGATTCGGGCAGTTTAGGATTTCCTTAGTAAAAGCGATATGTTTTAACAACTACATTGTGTTGTCTTGAAAATGTATCATTTGCAATGACAGGATCAAACGGTCAAGGAAATCTAGTAAAGATTATGAAATGAAAAATTGATTTCACTCAGGATTGAACTGAGGACCTTGCGCGTGTGAGGCGCACGTGATAACCACTACACTATGAGATGTGGTTGCAACTTTTGGAGAACAGTCATTGCATCATATTCTTAAAGTAAAATAATTTTTGAATTTTTATTAAAAAATGATGTCATTAGGATGCAGTTTAGGGTTTCATTAGTAGAAGCCATAGTTCGTATACACTACACTTGGATACCTTGAAAAAGTATCATATAAAATGTAAGTATCAAAAAGTCAAGCAGATTTAGGTCAGAATATGTTATGAAAAATTGATCTCACTCAGGGTTGAACTGAGGACCTTCCGCGTGTTAGGTGCACATGATAACAACTACACTATGAGTTCTTGCTGCTATTGTTCAAAAATAATCTTGGAATTATATTTTCAAAGTTAAATAATGTATGAAGTTGTAGTGAGAAAACGATTTTCGAAAGGGGGCAGTTTATGATTTCCGGAGTAAAGGCAATAGGTTGTATTAACTACACTGTGATATCTTGAAAAATTATCATATACAATGACAGTATCAAACAATCAAGCTGATTTAGGTCAGAATATGTTATAAAAAATTGATCTCACTCAGAATTGAACTGAGGACCTTGCGCGTATTAGGCGCACGTGATAATCACTACACTATGAGATCTTGCTGCTATTTTTCGAAAAATTCTTCGCATTATATTTTCAAAGTTAAATAATGTATGAAGTTGTAGTGAGAAAACGATTTTCGAAAGGGGGCAGTTTATGATTTCCGGAGTAAAGGCAATAGGTTGTAACACGTTCCGTTTTGTAAGGAGAATTTCTGCGGAAAAGGTACATAGTAAACACAGTCCTATCAAAGAAAACACGAAAACACGGGAATATCCTTACAGACACGGATTATATCAATTCAGCCAATCAGAGGGCATTAAATATCTCAGAATCTAGTTTGCTGAAACCATAATGCTAATCTGTTTTGACAGTTGACAATTGAGTTGTTAATCCGCCACGATCATTATTTTTGCGAGATAATAGCTTGTTGGTGTTGTCACGAATGCTTTGAAATGTACTCTAGGACCTTGAAGAATGGTTTTCTTAGGAAATAAAAGCTAGCGACCAGGATAGACAGAAATCATAGGTATCATAGATGAATAAGGTTCGATCTCAACCCGACTCAATCTTACTTTCAATACAACTATGCGATAGTTAGACTTTGATTAGTTTTCCAGTGATCCGTTGCGTTTTCTAAGTTTCTTATATTTAGGCATTCTTATTGAACCTTCTTTAAAAAGAGCTTTAAAAAGCAGGAAACCTGAAGGAGTTTAAATTTTTATGGCAAAATTGCTTTCAAAACAAGTAATTTAATCATTCATGCATTAAGAAATAGAAAATAAGCATGCGAAATCCAGGGGCATTTCACTCCCTTTTGAAGCATACGAAATATTTTCATGAATAAGAGGACTCCCGGTGATTTTCAAGGAATTTTCATTAAGAGGATAGTTTTTTCCAGAAAAGTGTACGAGATTTTCAAGGAGTGATTTGACCTTCGTGCAAAATAGTCGTTAGAGAGGCAGAGGAAATATCAAATTCCTAAGCAGATTTCGCATGCATTTCAAGAAATCCGAATTACAAAGCAAAACATTCGGTTCATCATTTAAACGGGTAACTAGGGCTGTGTTTATATGGAGGAAATAGCCCCGGCTGCCCGAGGTTATTCCATGATGATGAGGTTATTTTTCAGCTCACGTTTATATGAGAGGAAAATAATCTCACCTAACCGGGGCTATTTCAATCTGGCGCGCGAGACTCAAAGGACAAACGTAGATATTTTGTTCAAAACAACTCAAAAACATTTCTAAATGCCTCTAATCTATTTCTCATCGATAGTTTAATGTTTGATAGGGCATAAAGTAAATCAATATCGTTAGAATATACAATCAACTTGCCTGAGCTTGTGTATGATTTTCAATTTAGTATCGGGTGAGTGAGGTAAATTTCAATTTGCGTTTATATGAGGAAAAATAACCTCACCAAGGCGATATATCGGCTCACGTAGGTGGGATATCAGCTGTCAAAATAACCTCACTTAGGTGGGGCTATTTGAAATTCTCATATAAACGCAAAGTGAGAATTACTCTAATTTGTATAGGAGGCCGATGTATCAGCTTAGAAAATAACCTTGGTTAGCCGGGGCTATTTCCAGCATATAAACACAGCCTAAGATTTCATGGTTGAAAACTTTCCTACATAATATCGTGTTTTTGGTCCTAAAGTTTATAGACAGTTTTTGTTTATAAACCAAGACCACCAGCATTTCAAAACATTACCCAAACTTTGGATATTTCATTTCCCATAGCTACCCATAGCGCATATAGAGGAGAGTCAATATCTGGAAGAACTCACCATAAGATTAGGAAGAGAGTTATGCATGACATTTTTGAGCATTTCATCGTTTAGCAATGAAATCATACCTAACAATGGCAAATAGCGGGAAGCAGCAAAATTGGCGCGGAAAATTCTCTCCATGTGAGAACCAAACAACAGCTCCAAAAACTCCACTCAAAATCAATTGTTACAAGTTTAAAGCTTGATTCATTCGTCCATGATTCAGTAACAAGATTTCTTTCTAAAAAATATTATCAAGGTTATATTATTAAAGAATACTTGGCCTGCGAGGTATTGCTCTTGTTCAATTGAAAGAACATTCATGATCTTTGGCGCCTCCCTGTCACATACTCTCTCATTTTTTATAAGAGAGCGTTCAAGAAACCGTGGAGCCAGCATTCAAAAGAAATTTCAGTAGCAGATTTTGTGCAAATTAAATTAAAGAAGGTGAAAAATGCACTTTTAGATAAGTCCAAGATTATATCTTGTAAAGAAAAAATGAAAGGATACAGTAAGGAAAATAATGTTCGTAAGTCCAACGCATGCATATGAAAATAAGCAAGAAAGGTAAGGTTTACAACAGAGGATTACGTGATAACCATTACACTATGAGATCTGGTTACAACTATTGGAGAACAGTCATTGCATCATATTCTTAGTTTTATTAGTTTTAGCTTTAGTCTTTTCTCGCTCAGGTTTCAAAAAAAACCTCTTCGCTGAGCTCTTCATATCTTCGTTTGTAACTTTCCATCTGATTTTTAATTATTATACATTATGTCATTTTTCGAGTACAGATTATCCAGTCTGTTCTTAAAACTATTTAGAGATGCTGCATTTGCTACGAAAGCAGGCAAGCTGTTCCATTCTGGGGTTGTTCTAACTATATAGGAATTTTTCCTTCTATCTTTGTTTGCTCTAAGTGGGAAAAGTTTTAATGAGTGGCCTCTCTTGCTTGCACGTGCGCCTTACACGCGCGAGGTCCTCAGTTCAATCCTGAGTGAGATCAATTTTTCATTTCATAATCTTAACTAAATTTCCTTGACCGTTTGATACTGCCATTGTATATGATACATCTTCAAGACAACACAATGTAGTTATTAAAACATATCGCTTTTACTAAGGAAATCCTAAACTGCCCCCTTCTCAGATTTTTTTTTCACTTCAACTCCATACATTATTTAACTTTGAAAGTATAATGCCAAAATTTTTTTTGACCAAAGCAGCGAGATCTCATAGTGTAGTGGTTATCACGTGCACCTAACACGCTCAAGGTCTTCAGTTCAATCCTGAGTGAGATCAATTTTTTATAACATATTCTGAACTAAATCTCCTTGACTTTTTGATACTTACATTGTATATGATACTTTTTCAAGATATCCCAGTGTAGTGTATACGTACTATGGCTTCTACTAATCAAACCCTAAACTCCATCCTAATGACATCATTTTTTAATGAAAATTCAAAAATTACTTTACTTTAAGAATATGATGCAATGACTGTTCTCCAATAGTTGCAACCAGATCTCATAGTGTTGTGGTTATCACGTGCGCCTTGCACGCGCAATGTCCTCAGTTCAATCCTGAGTGAGATCAATTTTTCATTTCATAATCTTAACTAAATTTCCTTGACCGTTTGATACTGTCATTGTATATGATACATTTTCAAGACAACACAATGTAGTTATTAAAACATATCGCTTTTACTAAGAAAATCCTAAACTGCCCCCTTCCCGGATTTTTTTTTCACTTCAACTTCATACATTATTTTACTTTGAAAATATAATGCCAAGATTTTTTTGACCATTGCAGCAGGATCTCATAGTGTAGTGGTTATCACGGGCGCCTAACACGCGCAAGGTCCTCAGTTCAATCCTGAGTGAGATCAATTTTTTATAACATATTCTGACCTAAATCTCCTTGACTTTTTTATACTAACATTGTATATGATACTTTTTCAAGATATCCCAGTGTAGTTAATACAAGCTATGGCCTTTACTAACGAAACCCTAATGTGCATCCTAATGAGATCATTTTTTAATGAAATTTCAAAAATTATTTTACATTAAGAATATGATGGAAAGACTGTTCTCCAAATAATGCAACAAGATCTCATAGTGTAGTGTTTATCACGTGCGCCTTACACGCGCAAAGTCTTCAGTTCAACCCTGAGTGAGATCACTTTTTCATTTCATAATCTTAAATAAATTTCCTGGACCGTTTGATACTGTCATGGAATATGAAACATTTTCAAGACAGCACAATTTAGTTTTTATAACATGTTGCTTTTACTAAGAAAATCCTAAACTGCCCCCTTCTCAGATTTTTTTCACTTGAACTTCAAACATTATTTAACTTTGAATATATAATGCCAAGATTGTTTTTGAAAAATTGCAGCAAGATCTCATAGTGTAGTGGTTATCACGAGCGCCTAACGCGCGCAAGGTCCTCAGTTCAATCCTGAGTAAGATCAATTTTTTATAACATATTCTGAACTAAATCTCCTTGACTTTTTGATACTAACATTGTATAGGATAGTTTTTCAAGATATCCCAGTGTAATTAATACAACCTATGGCCTTTACTCAAGATATCCTAAACTGCCCCCTTTCGAAAATCGTTTTTTCACTACAACTTCATACATTATTTAACTTTGAAAATATAATACCAAGATTGTTTTTGAAAAATTGCAGCAAGATCTCGTAGTGTAGTGGTTATCACGTGCGCCTAACACGCGCAAGGTCCTCAGTTCATTCCTGAGTGAGATCAATTTTTTATAACATATTCTGAAGTAAATCTCCTTGACTTTTTGATACTTACATTGTATATGATACTTTTTCAAGATATCTCAGTGTAGTGTATTCGTACTATGGCTTCTACTAATGAAACCCTAAACTCCATCCTAATGACATCACTTTTTAATGAAATTTCAAAAATTAATTTACTTTAAGAAACAAAGAATTAGAAACAATAGAGGAGGAGAAGGACATAGGAGTGACAGTTGACAACAAACTCACATTTGAAAGCCACCTAAACTTAAAAGTAAACAAAGCAACAAGAATATTTGTAATGTTAAGAAGAACCTTCAAATACATAGATGCCAAGGCTCTAACAAACCTTTATAAAACACTAGTTAGAACTCACCTCGACTATGCCAGCTCAGCCTGGGCTCCATATAAAGTAAAACACATAGAAAAACTTGAAAGTGTGCAGCTGAAGGCTACGAGACAAATGCCTGGTATTAAAGAACTAAGCTACTCGGAAAGACTAAAAAAACTAAAGCTACCAACCCTGAGTTACAGGAGACTGAGAGGTGACTTAATAGAGATGTATAAACTTACGAATGGCATCTATGACGGAGACTCAAACAAAATAGTCAAGTTATGGGCAGTATGACAGATAGAACAAGCAAGAGAGGCCACTCATTAAAACTCTTCCCACTTAGAGCAAACAAAGATATAAGGAAAAATTCCTATATAGTTAGAACAACCCCAAAATGGAACAGCTTGCCTGCTTTCGTGGCAAATGCAGCATCTCTAAATAGTTTTAAGAACAGACTGGATAATCTGTACTCGAAAAATGACATAATGTATAATAATTACAAATCAGATGGAAAGTTACAAACGAAGATATGAAGAGCTCAGCGAAGAGGTTTTTTTTTGAAACCTGAGCGAGAAAAGACTAAAACTAAAACTAATAAAACTAAGAATATGATGCAATGACTGTTCTCCAATAGTTGTCACCAGATCTCATAGTGTAGTGGTTATCACGTGCGCCTTACACGCGCAAGGTCCTCAGTTCAATCCTGAGTGAGATCAATTTTTTATAACATATTCTGAACTAAATCTGCTTGACTTTTTTATACTTACATCGTATATGATACTCTTTCAAGATATCCAAGTGTAGTGTATACGAACTATGGCTTCTACTAATGAAACCCTAAACTGCATCCTTATGACCTCGTTTTTTAATGAAAATTCGAAAATTATTTTACTTTAAGAATATGATGCAATGACTGTTCTCAAAAAGTTGCAACCAGATCTCATAGTGTAGTGGTTATCACGTGCACCTCACACGCGCAAGGTCCTCAGTTCAATCCTGAGTGAGATCAATTTTTCATTTCATAATGTTAACTAAATTTCCTTGACCGTTTGATCCTGTCATTGCAAATGATACATTTTCAATGTAGTTATTAAAAAATATCGCTTTTAGTAAGGAAATCCTAAACTGCCCCCTTTCTCAAATTGTTTTTTCACTGCAACTTCATACATTATTTTACTTTAAAAATAAAATACCAAGATGTTTTGAACAATACTAGCAAGATCTCATAGTGTAGTGGTTATCACGTGCGCCTAACACGCGCAAGGTCCTCAGTTCAATCCTGAGTGAGATCAATTTTTTATAACATATTCTGACCTAAATCTGCTTTATTGTTTGATACTGTCATTGTATATGATAATTTTTCAAGATATCACAGTGTAGTTAATAGAACCTATGGCCTTTACTCAGGCAATCCTAAACTGCCCCCTTTTGAAAATCGTTTTTCACTACAACTTCATACATTATTTAACTTTGAAAATATAATGCCAAGATTTTTTTTGAATAATAGCAGCAAGAACTCATAGTGTAGTTGTTATCACATGCGCCTAACATGCGCAAGGTCCTCAGTTCAACCCTGAGTGAGATCAATTTTTTATAACATATTCTGAACTAAATCTGCTTGACTTTTTTATACTTACATCGTATATGATACTCTTTCAAGATATCCAAGTGTAGTGTATACGAACTATGGCTTCTACTAATGAAACCCTAAACTGCATCCTTATGACCTCGTTTTTTAATGAAAATTCGAAAATTATTTTACTTTAAGAATATGATGCAATGACTGTTCTCAAAAAGTTGCAACCAGATCTCATAGTGTAGTGGTTATCACGTGCACCTCACACGCGCAAGGTCCTCAGTTCAATCCTGAGTGAGATCAATTTTTCATTTCATAATGTTAACTAAATTTCCTTGACCGTTTGATCCTGTCATTGCAAATGATACATTTTCAAGACAACACAATGTAGTTGTTAAAACATATCGCTTACTAAGGAAATCCTAAACTGCCCCCATCTCAGGTTTTTTTTTCACTGCAATTTCATACATTATTTAACTTTGAAAATATAATGCCAACATTGTTTTTGAACAATAGCAGCAAGATCTCATAGTGTAGTGGTTATCACGTGCGCCTAACATGCGCAAGGTCCTCAGTTCAATCCTTAGTGATATCAATTTTTTTTAACATATTCTGACCTAAATTTGCTTGATTGTTTGATACTGTCATTGTATATGATAATGGCATAGTCGAGGTGAGTTCTAACTAGTGTTTTATAAAGGTTTGTTAGAGCTTTGGCATCTATGTATTTGAAGGTTCTTCTTAACATTACAAATATTCTTGTTGCTTTGTTTACTTTCAAGTTTAGGTGGCTTTCAAATGTGAGTTTGTTGTCAACTGTCACTCCTATGTCCTTCTCCTCCTCTATTGTTTCTAATTCTTTGTTTCTTAAAGTAAAATAATTTTTGAATTTTCATAAAAAACGATGTCATCAGGATGCAGTTTGGACGGTTAAACGTCAAGTTTGAACCGAGGTTAATCACCCGGGTACGCTATTGTTGATTGCCATTGTCAGAGAGTGCATGCTTGTTGTTTTCAACAATGGTCAGCAGTTGGGGTTCGTAGGCACATATGCACAAGGCGTTGCCCTGGATCAGACCACTCTACAAGCTTGCAGACTAGCAGCATGGTGGCAACCTGTCGAAATATTGTATTTCCAAAGTTCTAAATCCTTTGACATTGATTGCGGTTGCCTCCAAGCTTAGCCAAAACATTCTTTAAGGAAATGAAATTGAAAAGTGGAATCGTGACGAGTCTGAATCAGTCAACCTCCTCTCGTGTTATGTTTTGGCCTAGAAGTTAAAAAGCGCCACTTCTCTCGTCAGTTGATAGCTGGTTTGGTAATGGCAAGCCTCGAGCGTAGGGCCTAAGCTGGAAGGTTACAGCAAAGGAAGCTTAATCTCACAAGACTCCCGGTGATGTAGTTTTTTAGCTTTATTTACCTTCTTCTGCGTTAATATTGGGTAGTGCAAAGGCATCGTTATCAGTATTTGGGTGGTCAACCTCGTTGGGGAATGCATATTGGCCTATATAGTAATAAGCTCTTTCTTTTCAGTGCTGCCACGTGCAGTTGCCTCCACCTACCTCCTGGTGGGTTAGGCCTGATGCGGGACCTAGGGGTTAACATGAGTTTCTGCCTGCAATTCCTTATGTATGGTCGGGAAACCCATGTGGGACATATCATGGATAAATGGACGCGTTTTCTTCTTCTTCACAATAGAAATAATAAGCCCTTTAAATTGCAGCACGATTTACCCCAGCTTCCTTTATATAAACTGAAGGCATCCTTGTTTACGAAAGTGGTGGGAATCATTTGCATGTTATCGCAAAATGCACTTTGTGTTGGCATCTGTTGGTTGGAAGGCCTGCTCTGGTATAATTTGATTACCCATGCTAGACCACGCTTTATGAATTAATTGCAAGATACATTCTTTTTTTTGTTGCACTCAATTAATCTTGAAATCTGAATCTTGTAATGAAAAGATTTAATGCATGGCCTTATAGGGGCTAGGTCCAAAGTTAAAATGCTAGCAATACTTCAAGATAGGTAATTGACGACCTAAATGAGTCGAACATGAATACATTTTGGGTACATTGAACATATGTTAACATTTGAATACAATATAAATATAAGCTTATAAATCTGACTATGTCAGATTCAAAGAGACAGCGGGGGTGGTATACACATTCAAGTGCTTGACCTGTGCAACCTGGTCGTTAAACGATTTGCTGTTGGCTTGGAAAAAATATCAGGATGAGACAGTGACAGTCCAATAGCTTAAATTACCGAAATCGGGGGATTTATTGCCCTCCTCTTCCTGGTTTCTTATTGTAAAGATCTTAAGTTCTTTCGGTCGATCCATAACTGAGTGGCAGATACACAAGCAATAGATAGAAAGGGACATTTTACCCAGTGGCCAGCTATTCAAAAAGTCTTGCTGTAGTTTACATACATTGCAGAAAGTTGCAGCAGTTCTTGGCATCCTTAGTCAATAAGGGGGATGAATTAACTCCCGGTTTTGTCAGGGACACTTCCCATTGGAAATGGTTATGAAGTTATTGAAGTTATATAGCTCTCTTGAATAGGAGAGTGAAAAGTATAACAAAATCATATCTATCACTTTCCATCTGACAGGAAAGAGAAATTCCGTAGTAATTTCGGGATATGCTACACATGATTGGATTGACTTTGAGTTGCCAGTTGTCAAGGAGCTCATTGAAATGAAGAAAAAGGATACATCATACAAAAAGATCTGCGATAAATCAAACAAAGAACCATTCACAAGCAAGCTGATTGTAGATCCAAAAAACAAGGGGAAACCCGTTACAATCAATCTCGAAACAAAAGAAAACGCAATTTCAAATATCACTTCTGCAACGCCTCAAGGGGCACCGTCAAAACCTGGGAATAGCCAAATTTCCGAAGGAAGTACTTCCTGCGATGATGATGACATCTCAGATGATGACACCTCAGTCCAAGACAAGGAGGATAACCCCAAAATGAATCTCTCACCAGATACATCATTCAATAACCAAAAGAGAAAGGGGAGGAGCCCAAAGGAACCGATCATAGATGTAAAATCTTTGCTTGTTGAAATAAACCACTTAAAGCAGGAAAACAATGTATTAATTGATATGAAAATTAATCTTCAATGTCAAGTAGACAACCTAACAGCCAGACTACTTCTGCAAGAAGAATCAATAAATCTGTTTGAGTCAAAGTTGAATAAAGTGCATGAAATTAATGCAGATTCGAATAAAAACACATCATCAAACAAAGAGAGGAAGCAGAATTCCCAAACTCAAAACAAACCTAGTCATATCATACAAGATCCTAAACCTGAGAGTTTAGAAAGTCAACAAAGTAATTCCAACCAATGGGTCAATGTTTGTAAAGACTTTAATAAAGGAATCTGCTCAAGGCAGAGCTGCAAGTATGAGCACAAACTAGTTAGAATGTGCAGGTTCTTCAATAAGCCCACAGGATGCACGAAAGGCAAGAACTGCCAATTTCTGCACGTTAAATTTAGAACTCAAAAACCAGTCAAAGATGCAGCTGACAATGATGACAAAGCACAAAGACAAAGAGATCTGGGAATACAGTCCCAGCTGCAGCAACAACAACAGCAACAACAACAACAACAATCTGAGACGAGGCTGAACTCTTTTTTAGAAGGGCTGAGCAAAAATATAGACAGACTCCTACATTCAGCAAGCCAAATGGTACACACTCTGCCATATCAGACACCTGCGCCATGGCAACCACAGCCAATGCAAGAGCAACCAAATCAGTACCACACCCAAACCACTGCGCAGACACTTGCACCATGGCAACAATGGCAACAACAGCCACTCATAGCTCCAATGCAGGGGCAACAAATACAGCCTCAATGGCAACCGCAACAAAACACATACCCTATCCTGACATAGAGGTTCAGAATAAATCAAACTGGACAAACAATGTTCAGAGTAACGATTTGGAGCTACCCAGTAAGATGCTCTTACAGTGCTTTTATACAAATGCAGACAGTCTTTTAAACAAGAAAAGAGAACTAGAAACCAGACTCTTTGTAAATAATATTGATTTATGTGCAATAACAGAGGTATTAACTAAGCAGACCTTAAATTCCAAAATAAAAGCTAAAGACATGTCAATCAGTGGTTACAACCTCTTCTCAAATATTGATTCTACAAACCACAGGGGAGTTGCACTCTACCTCAGTAATAAAGTCAAAGCAACAGAACTGCCGCATATCTGTACTGACTCATCCGTAGAGTCAGTTGTTGTTGAGTTTCAGCTGGAGAATAAAGAACGCGTTCTTTGTGCAGTAATTTACAGAAGCCCAAGCGAAAATAATCATTCTGCCCTGCGAAATTTCTTGAAAGAGATTATGTCAAAAGATAAATATCAGCACATCCTTTTTATGGGTGACTTTAACTACCCAGAAATTAACTGGGAATCGCATCACACTAATACAAGTGATATTCATCCTGCATTCCTCTTCCTAAAGGTAGTAAATGATTGTTATTTGTCACAACATATCCAAGATCCTACAAGATACAGACAAAATCAAACGTCTAATTGCCTAGACCTCGTATTTACTGACAATGAAAATTCAATTGAAAAACTTACATATGAAGATCCACTAGGTGCAAGTGATCACATAGTAATAAGCTTTAATTATGTCCTGCATTCTGAATTCGTCAACAACAATTACGACAAATCAAACCGTTACTCCTATAACAAAGGCGACTATGCTAAATTGAGAGAGACCTTAAATGGAGTGGACTGGGACAGAGAATTCCAGGGACTAGATACAGAAGAGATGTTACATTGCCTGCATACAAAGATGATGCAGGCAGTCGAGGAATGTGTACCAAAACAAATAATTTCAAATCGTAACCAAAAATATAAAAGACCATTATGGCTGAATAAAAAGATCTTAAGGAGTATAAAGAAAAAGCACAACGCATATAAAAGATGGCTCCTTACTAAACATGGTAAAGATTATGAACGGTACAAGAAAATAAATAATTCGACAAAAAGCAGCGTGCGAAAGCAGATTCGAAATTTCGAAGCAGACATTGCTAATAATTCCAAAAATAATTGTAAGATATTTTGGAGATATGTAAATTCAAAACTGAAAACAAAGATTAAAGTTCCTGACCTAAAAACTGATCAGCACAACACAACAACAAGCGAACAAGAAAAAGCTAACTTACAAAACAATTTCTTCAAGTCCGTATTTAGCAAGGCGGATATACCCGAAGTGACAGACAGAGATGTAGAATGGCAATTCTTAGGATTACCATTAACCGACATTCAGTTCACTGAAGAAAAAGTTCGAAATCTATTAAGCGATTTGAATACATCAAAAGCAGCTGGACCTGATGATATACACCCTAGGATACTAAAAGAATTGTCTAATGAAATTGCGTATCCTATTTTTCTAATATTTCAATCGAGTTTTAGTTGTAGCCACGTCCCGGAAGTATGGAAACTTGCAAACGTATCTCCTATTCACAAAAAGGGAGCAAAAAATGAAAAGGAAAACTACAGGCCCATTAGTCTAACATCGATTGTGTGCAGAATTATGGAGAAACTAATCAAAGAAGCAATCGTTGATCATTTTCTTACGAACAACCTATTTTCGCCAGATCAGTATGGATTTAGACAGTTCAGATCATGTTTATTACAATTACTCGAAGCGTTAGAGGACTGGACATCTTATCTCGACAAAGGTGATCACATTGACGTTATTTATTTCGATTTTTCGAAAGCATTTGACTCGGTATCACACAAACTATTATTAACAAAACTCAAAGAGTACGGTATTACCGGAAATCTATACGATTGGATTGCAAACTTTTTAAAAAATCGAAGGCAAAGAGTCGTCCTGAACGGATGTAAATCAGATTGGGTAAAAGTTACTAGTGGAGTTCCCCAAGGTAGCGTTCTTGGACCTTTGTTGTTTTTAATCTTCGTTAATGACCTACCAAGACATACTAATTTCTGCAAAATAAAAATGTTTGCAGACGACATCAAACTATACTCCAAGGCAAAGGATAATCATGCCCGTATTCAGTACGATATATCAAAAGTATGTGACTGGTCTAAAAAGTGGCATCTACCGTTAAATTCACAAAAATGTAAAGAATTACGACTTGGCATCAGCAAAGACAGTGCAGAAGCTTATATCTTGTCTTCTCGTGACGATACGGAAACAAACATATCGAGAGTTGAAGAAATGAAAGACCTTAGAGTGGTAATGGATAGCAAGCTGAAGTTCGATCAACATATTGCAGAAATATCTAAAAAAGCGACTGGAGTGCTCGCATCAATCAAGAGAACACTGACTTACATAGACAGAAACGTGTTCGTTGGTCTTTACAAGAGTCTCGTCAGGCCTTTGCTAGAAACATCTGTCTCCGTATGGAACCCATATATGGTTAAACACATAAAGCAACTAGAAGCAGTTCAAAGAAGAGCAACGAAGCTTGTTCGCGACATCAGACAATTATCGTATAATAAAAGATTACAAGCTTTAAAATTACCAACTCTTCAGTATAGGAGAAAGCGCGGAGACATGATCACAACTTACAAAATATTTCATGGCCTCATTGACACTGACCCCTCAAAGTTCTTCAAGATCAACGACAATAAGACAAGGGGTCATAAATACAAAATAGTGTTGAACAAATGCAGATTAGATGTGAGAAAGAACTTTTATTCGCAGCGAATCATAAAAGAGTGGAACTGCTTGCCAGCTGACATTGTCGAAGCAAAGAATGCGATAACGTTCGAGAAACTCTTTGACCGCCTACACGGGGATTCAAAATACGAATTCAAACTTAACTAGATTAGTAATCATAGACAATCAGGGTTTTATAGGCCTTGGCCTTCCAGCCCCTTAACCAACATTTATTATCATATTATTATTATTATTATTATTGAGATATTCCTATCATTTAAGTGAAGGCGTTCTGGTTTTAAGAAAGTGTTGGGCACCCTTTTGCATGTTATCGCAAATGCAGGTATGTGACTTGGTGTTGACGCGTGTTGGTTGGGGGGCCTGCTCTGGTGTGGTTGATTACCCCTGCTGGACCACGCTTTATGAATTAATGGCAAGATACACTTTTGTTGCACTCATTGTGATCCAGTTTATTACCCATCTCATTAGTCAACTCCTAATTGGCGTTCTTAGCATCGCCTTGCTCAGCGTCATTGCTTGGGGAAATTATAAATAGAAAAACTTAGCACAGAACCACCATTAAAATCATATTTCCAGGGCCGGAATGGTCAGTAGTTGAGAATTTTTTTCTGGAAAAAAAAAATAAATCTTGAAATCTGTCAATCTGTAGATAGTTCTTATGTAATGAGGAGATTTAATTCATGGCCTTAATAGGGGCTAGGCCCAAAGTTAAAGTGCTAGCAATACTTCAAAATAGATAATTGAAGACCTGAATGAATCAAGCAATACATTGGTGACACTAAACATATGTTAAAATATGAATACAATATGAATATGAGCTTATAAATCAGACTATGTCATATTCGAAGAGACAGCGCAGCGGGGGTAGTATGCACATTCAAGTGCTTGACCTATGCAACCTGGTCGTTAAACGATGTGCCGTTGGCTTGTAAAAAATATCAGGATCAGACGGTGGCAGTCCCATAGCTGAAATTACTGGGATTGGGGATCCTTTGACCTCCTCTTCCAGGTCTCTTATTATAAAGATCTTAAGTTCTTGCGGTAGATCCGCAACTTTGGTGGCAGATACACAAGCAATAGATAGAAAGGGATATTTTACCCAGTGGCCAGCTGTTCAAAAATGTTTGCATCTTACATCCGTTGCAGAAAGTAGCAGCAAATCTTGGCATCCTTAGTCAATAAGGGGGATGAATTAACTCCCGGCTTTGTCAGGGACACTTCCCATGGGAAATTGTTATGTAGTTAACAGGAGTACATGTAAGTAGGCCTTTGTTCTAAGAGTCCTCATCTTACATACTATCAAGCAACCCTAGAGAGGATATCACCATTTTTATAGCCTGTCGAATGAGCGCTAAGCACAAGTTAAACCGAGTTCCATAACAGCATACTCCATTGATTCAAGTGAGGTGGCATATTGTACGCAGACTGGCGTTCGACTACCAGTTTTTTTCTTTGGATTAATCTGCATGTGTCCAAAACAGGGGCTGGCCATTCTCCAGGCAGGTCAATCAAGCTCACAGCGTTAAGGATCATTCTGTGGCCTGTCATTAACTTCGGCACCAGCTGCAGTTCTCATTCTGGTAAGCAGAATATATATAAAATAGCAGTAGTATTGGAAGCTTTAGTCAACGGTTGAGTGGAGGGAATTCAATCAAATTGAGAATGCACTACAGGCTGCACTCTTTTTTATGAATAAAAAAGGTGATTAGCATTTGTCCACTGTAAGGCAGAGAATTCAAGTGGTCTGTACCAAGGGCGGGCATAATCGTTAGCATTAAGCTGTAAACACAAGATTCAAACAAGGCCAACGGCCATTGACACAACCGGTCGGCAAGGGGGTTGTTATGGGGCGGATTGCCTAATCATGTGGCAGGAATAAAGGAGAGACAGGGGGTAAATCCCCCCTTAGTGTAGTAGCTACCTCTAGTTTCCTTGAGTAATTCATTCCAATATCTGTTGATCAAGTTTGACAATTCCCTTGGCCTAAGTAAGCCTATACTTGCATGCAGATGAAGACGTAAAGTGTTTTCTTACCCAAAATGTTTTTTTTTTTGGCCTATCAGCCTGGTTTCAAGTGCAGGATTGCAAGTTGGGGTATCTTCCCAGCATTAATTTCGTGCCCACTGGGACCTGGATGAAAGTCGATGGATGCATTGCCTATAGTCATCCGTTTTTGCACAGCGTTATGGGACACTGGGTTGTGGTTTGAACTTCAAGTAAGCATACCAAGCTAGCCCTCCGTCTAGCAAAACCTTGTTTAATCCCCGGGGGGGCTTGCATGAATCTTCCAGATTATTGTCTAGCCATCATGGCCATAGATGCATGTATTTTGTCAGCAAGCAATCGGTTTGCATTGACCGGCAAGGGGCTTATTTCTCGAGTCGTTTGGGGCAAGTAATTGTCCCAGTCAATACAGCATGCATGTTTGTAAGAAGCATATTGTTGTCTGTTCCCGACCACCTGATTTGTTTACTTTCAAGTTTAGGTGGCTTTCAAATGTGAGTTTGTTGTCAACTGTCACTCCTATGTCCTTCTCCTCCTCTATTGTTTCTAATTCTTTGTTTCTAAAAGTAAAATAATTTTTGAAATTTCATTAAAAAATCATGTCATTAGGATGAAGATTAGGGTTTCATTAGTAGAAGCCATAGTACGAATAGACTACACTGAGATATCTTGAAAAAGTATCATATACAATGTTAGAATCAAAAAGTCGAGGAGATTCAGTTCAGAATATGTTGTAAAAATTTGATCTCACTCAGGATTGAACTGAGGACCTTGCCCTTGTTAGGCGCACGTGATAACCACTACACTATGAGATCTTGCTGCTATTGTTCAAAAACAATCTTGGCATTATATTTTCAAAGTTAAATAATGTATGAAGTTGCAGTGAAAAAAAATCTGAGATGGGGGCAGTTTAGGATTTCCTTAGTAAAAGCGATATGTTTTAACAACTACATTGTGTTGTCTTGAAAATGTATCAATTGCAATGACAGGATCAAACGGTCAAGGAAATTTAGTTAAGATTATGAAATGAAAAATTGATCTCACTCAGGATTGAACTGAGGACCTTGCGCGTGTGAGGCGCACGTGATAACCACTACACTATGAGATCTGGTGGCAACTTTTGGAGAACAGTCATATTCTATAAGTAAAATAATTTTTGAAATTTCATTAAAAAACGATGTCATTAGGATGGAGTTTAGGATTTAATTAGTAGAGTCCATAGTTGGTTAACACTACAATTGGATATCTTGAAAAAGTATCATATAGAAGGTAAGTATCAAAAAGTCAAGGAGACTTAGTTCAGAATATGTTATTAAAAATTGCTCTCACCTAGGATGGAACTGAGGACCTTGCGCGTGTTAGGCGCACGTGATAACCACTACACCACGAGATATTGCTGCTATTGTTCAAAAAAATCTTGGCATTATATTTTCAAAGTTAAATAATGTATGAAGTTGTAGTGAAAATATGATTTTCGAAAGGGGGCAGTTTAGGATTTCCTGAGTAAAGGCCATAGGTTGTATTAACTACACTGTGATATCTTGAAAAATTATCATTTACAATGACAGTATCAAACGGTCAAGGAAATTTAGTTAGGATTATGAAATGAAAAAATTGATCTCACTCAGGATTGAACTGAGGACCTTGGGCGTGTTAGGCGCACATGATAACCACTACACTATGAGATCCTGCTGCAATGGTCAAAAAAATCTTGGCATTATATTTTCAAGGAAGAATAATGTATGAAGTTGAAGTGAAAAAAAAATCTGAGAAGGGGGCAGTTTAGGATTTTCTTAGTAAAAGCGATATGTTTTAATAACTACATTGTGTTGTCTTGAAAATGTATCATATACAATGACAGTATCAAACGGTCAAGGAAATTTAGTTAAGATTATGAAATGAAAAATTGATCTCACTTAGGATTGAACTGAGGACCACGCGCGTGTAAGGCGCACGTGATAACCACTACACTATGATATCTAGTTGCAATTATTGGAGAACAGTCATTGCATCATATTCTTAAAGTAAAATAATTTTTCAAATTTCATTAAAAAATGATGTCATTAGGATGGAGCTTAGGGTTTCATTAGTAGAAGCCATAGTACGTATACACTACACTAGGATATCTTGAAAAAGTATCATATTCAATGTAAGTATCAAAAAGTCAAGGAGATTTAGTTCAGAATATGTTATAAAAAATTGATCTCACTCAGGATTGAACTGAGGACCTTGCACGTGTTAGGCGCACGTGATAACCACTGCACTATGAGATCTTCCTGGTTTTGTCATAAAAAGTCTTGACATTATATTTTCAAAGTTAAATAATGTATGAATTTGAAGTGAAAAAAAAATCTGAGAAGGGGGCAGTTTAGGATTTCCTTAGTAAAAGCGATATGTTTTAATAACTACATTGCGTTGTCTTGAAAATGTATCATTTACAATGACAGTATCAAACCGTCAAAGAAATTTAGTTTAGACTATGAAATGAAAAATTGATCTCACTCAGGATTGAACTGAGGACCTTGCGCGTGTAAGGCGCACGTGATAACCACTACACTATGAGATCTGGTTGCAACTATTGGAGAACAGCCATAGCATCATATTCTTAAAGTAAAATAATTTTTGAAATTTCATTAAAAAATGATGTCATTAGCATGGAGTTTAGGGTTTGTTTAGTAGAAGCCATAGAACGTATACACTACACTGGGATATCTTGAAAAAGTATCATATACAATGTAAGTATCAAAAATTCAAGGATATTTAGTTCAGAATATGTTACAAAAAATTGATCTCACTCAGGATTGAACTGAGGACCTTGCGCGTGTTAGGCGCACGTGATAACCACTACACTATGAGATCTCGCTGCTTTTGTCAAAAAAAATCTTGGCATTATATTTTCAAAGTTAAATAATGTATGAAGTTGTAGTGAAAAAGGATTTTCGAAAGAGGGCAGTTTAGGATTTCCTGAGTAAAGGCCATAGGTTGTATTAACTACACTGTGATATCTTGAAAAATTATCATATACAATGACAGTATCAAACGGTCAAGGAAATTTAGTTAGGATTATGAAATGAAAAATTGATCTCACTGAGGATTGAACTGAGGACCTTGCACGTGAAAGGCGCACGTGATAACCACTGCACTATGAGATCTTCCTGCTTTTGTCAAAAAAAGTCTTGACATTATATTTTCAAAGTTAAATAATGTATGAAGTTGAAGTGAAAAAAAAATCTGAGAAGGGGGCAGTTTAGGATTTCCTGAGTAAAGGCCATAGGTTGTATTAACTACATTGTGATATCTTGAAAAATTATCATATACAATGACAGCCTAAAACGGTCAAGGAAATTTAGTTAGGATTATGAAATGAAAAATTGATCTCACTCAGAATTGAACTGAGGACCTTGCGTGTGTGAGGCCCACGTGATAACCACTACACTATGAGATCTGGTGGCAACTTTTTGAGAACAGTAAATGCATCATATTCTAAAAGTAAAATAATTTTTGAAATTTCATTAAAAAACGATGTCATTAGGATGGAGTTTAGGATTTAATTAGTAGAGTCCATAGTTGGTAAACACTACAATCGGATATCTTGAAAAAGTATCATATACAAGGTAAGTATCAAAAAGTCAAGGAGACTTAGTTCAGAATATGTTATTAAAAATTGCTCTCACCTAGCATGGAACTGAGGACCTTGTGCGTGTTAGGCGCACGTGATAACCACTACACTATGAGATCTCGCTGCTTTTGTCAAAAAAAATCTTGGCATTATATTTTCAAAGTTAAATAATGTATAAAGTTGTAGTGAAAAAACGATTTTCGAAAGAGGGTAGTTTAGGATTTCCTGAGTAAAGGTCATAGGTTGTATTAACTACACTGTGATATCTTGAAAAATTATCATATACAATGACAGTATCAAACGGTCAAGGAAATTTAGTAAGGATTATGAAATGAAAAATTGATCTCACTCAGGATTGAATTGAGGACCTTGCGCGTGTGGGGCGCACGTGATAACCACTCCACTATGAGATCTTCCTGCTTTTGTCAAAAAAAGTCTTGACATTATATTTTCAAAGTTAAATAATGTATGAAGTTGAAGTGAAAAAAAATCTGAGAAGGGGGCATTTTAGGATTTCCTTAGTAAAAGCGATATGTTTTAATAACTACATTGTCTTGTCTGGAAAATGTATCATATACAATGACAGTATCAAACGGTCAAAGAATTTAGTTAAGACTATGAAATGAAAAATTGATCTCACTCAGGATTAAACTGAGGACCTTCCGTGTGTAAGGCGCACGTGATAACTTCTACACTATGAGATCTGGTTGCAACATAGGAGAACAGTCATTGCATCATATTCTTGAAGTAAAATAATTTTTGAAATTTCATTAAAAAATGATGTTATAAGGATGGAGTTTAGGGTTTGATTAGTAGAAGCCATAGTTCATATACACTACACTGGGATATCTCGAAAAAGTATCATATACAAGGTAAGTATCAAAAAGTCTAGGAGATTTATTTCAGAATATGTTATAAAAAATTGATCTCACTCAGGATTGAACTGAGGGCCTTGCACGTGTAAGGCGCACGTGATAACCACTACACTATGAGATCTTGTTGCAACGTTTTGAGAACAGTCATTGCATTATATTCTTAAAGTAAAATAATTTTTGAAATTTCATTAAAAAATGATGTCATTAGGATGGAGTTTAGGGTTTGATTAGTAGAAGCCATAGTTCGTATACACTACACTGGGATATCCCGAAAAAGTATCATATACAAGGTAAGTATCAAAAAGTCAAGGAGATTTATTTCAGAATATGTTATAAAAAATTGATCTCACTCAGGATTGAATTGAGGACCTTGCGCGTGTAAGGCGCACGTGATAACCACTAGACTATGAGAGCTGGTTGCAACTATCGGAGAACAGTCATTGCATCATATTCTTAAAGTAAAATAATTTTTGAAATTTCATTAAAAAATGATGTCATTAGCATGGAGTTTAGGGTTTCAGTAGGAGAAGCCATAGTTTGTATACACTACACTTGGATATCTTGAAAAAGTATCATATACAATGTAAGTATCAAAAAGTCAAGCAGATTTAGTTCAGAATATGTTATAAACAATTGATCTCACTCAGGGTTGAACTGAGGACCTTCTGTGTGTTAGGCGCACATTATAACAACTACACTATGAGTTCTTGCTGCTATTGTTCAAAAAAAATCTTGGCATTATATTTTCAAGGTTAAATAATGTATGAAGTTGTAGTAAAACAACGATTTTCGAAATGGGGCAGTTTAGGATTTCCTGAGTAAAGGCCATAGGTTGTATTAACTACATTGTGATATCTTGAAAAATTATCATATACAATGACAGCATCAAACGGTCAAGAAAATTTAGTTAGGATTATGAAATGAAAAATTGATCTCACTCAGAATTGAACTGAGGACCTTGCGCGTGTGAGGCGCACGTGATAACCACTACACTATGAGATCTGGTGGCAACTTTTTGAGAACAGTAAATGCATCATATTCTAAAAGTAAAATAATTTTTGAAATTTCATTAAAAAAAGATGTCATTAGGATGGAGTTTAGGATTTAATTAGTAGAGTCCATAGTTTGTAAACACTACAATCGGATATCTTGAAAAAGTATCATATACAAGGTAAGTATCAAAAAGTCAAGGAGACTTACTTCAGAATATGTTATTAAAAATTGCTCTCACCTAGGATGGAACTGAGGACCTTGCGCGAGTTAGGCGCACGTGATAACCACTACACTATGAGATATTGCTGCTATTGTTCAAAAAAATCTTGGCATTATATTTCCAAATTAAATAATGTATGAAGTTGTAGTGAAAATATGAGTTTCGAAAGGCTGCAGTTTAGGATTTCCTGAGTAAAGGCCATAGGTTGTATTAACTACACTGTGATATCTTGAAGAATTATCATTTACAATGACAGTATCAAACGGTCAAGGAAATTGAGTTAGGATTATGAAATGAAAAATTTGATCTCACTCAGGATTGAACTGAGGACCTTGGGCGTGTTAGGCGCACATGATAACCACTACACTACGTTATCCTGCTGCAATGGTCAAAAAAATCTTGGCATTATATTTTCAAAGTAGAATAATGTATGAAGTTGAAGTGAAAAAAAAATCTGAGAAGGGGGCAGTTTAGGATTTTCTAAGTAAAAGCGATATGTTTTAATAACTACATTGTCTTGTCTTGAAAATGTATCATATACAATGACAGTATCAAACGGTCAAAGAATTTAGTTAAGACTATGAAATGAAAAATTGATCTCACTCAGGATTGAACTGAGGACCTTGCGCGTGTAAGGCTCACGTGATAACCCTTACACTATGAGATCTGGTTGCAACTACTGGAGAACAGTCATTGCATCATTTTCTTTAAGTAAAATAATTTTTGAATTTTCATTAAAAATGATGTCATTAGCATGGAGTTTAGGGTTTGTTTAGTAGAAGCCATAGTACGTATACACTATACTGGGATATCTTGAAAAAGTATCATATACAATATAAGTATCAAAAAGTCAAGGAAATTTAGTTTAGATTATGAAATGAAAAATTGATCTCACTCAGGATTGAACTGAGGACCTTGCGCGTGTGAGGCACCCGTGATAACCACTACACAATGAGATCTGGTTGCAACTTTTTGAGAACAGTCATTGCATCATATTCTTAAAATAAAATAATTTTTGAATTTTCATTAAAAAACAATGTCATTAGGATGCAGTTTAGGGTTTGATTAGTAGAAGCCATAGTACGTATACACTACACTGGGATATCTTGAAAAAGTATCATATACAATGTAAGTATCAAAAAGTCAAGGAGATTTAGTTCAGAATATGTTATAAAAAATTCATGTCACTCAGGATTGAACTGAAGACCTTGGGCGTGTTAGGCGCACGTGATAGCCACTACACTATGAGATCTCGCTGCTTTGGTCAAAAAAAATCTTAGCATTATATTTTCAAAGTTAAATAATGTATGGAGTTGAAAAGAAAAAAAAATCTGAGAAGGGGGCAGTTTAGGATTTCCTTAGTAAAAGCGATATGTTTTAATAACTACATTGTGTTGTCTTGAATATGTATCATATACAATGGCAGTATCAAACGGTCAAGGAAATTTAGTTAAGATTATGGAATAAAAAATTGATCTCACTCAGGATTGAACTGAGGACCTTCCGTGTGTAAGGCTTACGTGATAACCACTACACTATGAGATCTGGTTGCAACTATTGGAGAACAGTCATTGCATCATATTCTTAAAGTAAAATAATTTTTGAATTTTCATTAAAAAACAATGTCATTAGGATGCAGTTTAGGGTTTTATTAGTAGAAGCCAAAGTTCGTATACACTACACTTGGATATCTTGAAAAAGTATCATATACAATGACAGTATCAAACAATCAAGCAGATCTAGGTCAGAATATGTTATAAAAAATTGATCTCACTCAGGATTGAACTGAGGACTTGCGCGTGTTAGGCGCACGTGATAACCACTACACTATGAGATCTTGCTGCTATTATTCAAAAAACTCTTGGCATTATACTCTTAAAGTTAAAAAATGTATTAAGTTGTAGTGAGAAAACGATTTTCGAAAGGGGGCAGTTTATGATTTCCGGAGTTAAGGCAATAAGTTGTATTAATGGTTGCAATGAATTTATTTAAGGAACGGACAAACCTCTCAAGGTTCACACTGGTAGCTGTCCCGCAAATAGGCCAGCATACAGCCACTATCAAGGAGGTTTGTCAGTTCATTCGAAAAAACTTGTGCGAAAACACCCGATTCCCTGTATTTCTTCCCCCCAAAAAAAGTACTTTTTCGAATTTCATGCGACAAGTAAAACCATAGTTGCTAGAAAAATTGGGCAGCAGTACACTGGTCCTGATTGCTAGCACAGAAACATTATTTACTGTCGGTGATTGGACAGAAAAACACATTTTTTCCGAGCCAATTGCACCTGTCACACAGTCATCGGCGAAGGGACCCTCTCTCTGGAATCAAAATAGATTTTAAAGGAAACATGTTTGGTGCATCCAGAAACTATTTTTGTAGAGGTAGAGGTAGCGGTATTACCAATCGGGTACTTCCGTGAAAACAACTATATACTCGGTTCAAGATTACGATTCGCCCCTTCACCGTCGACCGTGGAAGAATAAGTACCGAAGCTGTGGTGGGTAGGGTGGGACTTTCAAGAAGAAACACGAACGGCTTGGCTGCTTGTTTGAACGAATGACCTTCAACCAAGTCACGCCTAGATTTTATGCAAGCTCATGAAAACAATAGCTGATTCGAAATGCAAGAAAGATTACTTTGTTAAGCAATCAACCAAACATGTCTTTGTATATAAAATACCTCCATCGCGTCTTTTATTGCTGTAACCAATCAGAACCTATCTAAATATCAACACGTTGGCAACAAACCCCCCCAGGAGCAAGTAAGCGAGCTTCATTGCCCATTAACCGCGAGTAAATTGCATTTAATCGCCATTTAATGGTTGCAATGAATTTATTTAAGGAACGGACAAACCTCTCAAGGTTCACACTGGTAGCTGTTCTGCAAATAGGCCAGCATACAGCCACTATCAAAGAGGTTTGTCAGTTCATTCGAAAAAACTTGTGCGAAAACACCCAATTCTCTGTATTTCTTCCCCCCAAAAAAACTACTTTTTCGAATTTCATGCGACAAGTAAAACCATAGTTGCTAGAAAAATTGGGCAGCAGTACACTGGCCTGGATTGCTAGCACAGAAACATTATTTACTGTCGGTGATTGGACAGAAAAACACATTTTTTCCGCCAACACAAAGTGCCCCACCCAATCACCACAGAACTCCGACCACCTCTTTTGTGTTTTTTGTCTTAGGCCTTTGGCCTTTGACTTTGTTTTAGGCCTTTGGCCTTCCACTTTGTTTTAGGCCTTTGGCCTTTCACTTTGCACTTGGCCATTTGGCCTTTTACTTTGTGTCGGGCCTTTGGCCTTTCACTTTGTTTTAGGCCTTTGGCCTTCCACTTTGTTTAAGGCCTTTGGCCTTTCACTTTGTTTTAGGCCTTTGGCCTTCCACTTTGTTTTAGGCCTTTGGCCTTTCACTATGCACTCGGCCATTTGGCCTTTTACTTTGTGTCGGGCCTTTGGCCCTCTTCTTTGCACTTAGCCATTTTTTCATCTTTATTTTGTATGAGGCCTTAGGCCTGCTTATCCACTCTGCAATTTTTGCCGTTCCTTTTCACTGGGCCTTTCGCCCTTTTCTGCTGCAGTTGGTCTTTCTTTGATTTTGGCCATTTGGCCTTTCCTCGAGGCTAGGTGATGCCATTCCTGGAAAAAGGGAAAAGAAGAAGAAAGGCAAAGAAAACGACTCTGTCAGGGAATTCCTGCCATCTTTCTCGACGCCAATGTCAATTGCTCCGTAGGCAGCTTTATATGCTTTGCTTGACCAGCGACCCAATGCTTTTATAAGATATTCTGGAAAACCTAGAGATGCGGCGGTGGTTGCTGCCCCCACCCGAAAACTAGGCCTGAACCATGAGGTCTATGTAACAATGGTATATAGGCCGAGATGGCCCTTAACCAGCTTAACTATATCAAGCTGGATTAATATCTCTTTTACAAAATATATACAAAATTCTTTACAAAAATTAATCAAATTACAAAATTTAATAATATAAAGAAACGTTGATAAAGCTCTGTAAAGTCATGTCAGTGAGGGATTCAACTGTTTTATCGTCTTTTCACGTCTTGTGAAAGGCCTTGTTACAGTATATGTATCTTTTTGAGAGAGAAGCCAGATAAAAAGTTTTTCTTCTGATAGAAGCTGAACTGAGGGGTATTTTTGAAGTATAGGGTTAAGCATATTTTTTTTTTTTCTTAAATCAATATATAAGGGGCAATTCAACAGGAAATGAACTTCATCTTCAACGATAGACAAACCATTAGATTTGCAAGTCAAACAGTATCTTTCATCACGTGGGGTCTTTTTCGAGCCATACCTGCCTGTTTCGATGTGCAAATTATGTGCACTAAAGCGCAGTTTTGCAAAATTACACCTAATGTTGTAATCTGAAAAAATGTCAAGATACGGTTCAAATTTAAAGTTTGTTTTAAACAAAGCGTATGTCTTAAGCTTTTTATCTTGCTCTATGTGGACATCTAAACTTTTACGGACTACAGATTGAAAGTGTTGATAAATTTTGTTTTTTATAGCACTTTTATTGTCAGAGCTCTTAATATCATAAAGATTGGCCAAAGACCTGGCATTTAGAGACCCAGTTAGAATGCCCATTATCAGCATCTTCTTGCAGCATAATAAAAGCTTTATTTGCATACCTCTCATTCTCTAACATGAAAAATTGATCTCACTCAGGATTAAACTGAGGACCTTGCGTGTGTAAGGTGCACGTGATAACTTCTACACTATGAGATCTGGTTGCAACTATTGGAGAACAGTCATTGCATCATATTCTTGAAGTAAAATAATTTTTGAAATTTCATTAAAAAATGATGTTATTGGGATGGAGTTTAGGGTTTGATTAGTAGAAGCCATAGTTCATATACACTACACTGGGATATCTCGAAAAAGTATCATATACAAGGTAAGTATCAAAAAGTCTAGGAGATTTATTTCAGAATATGTTATAAAAAATTGATCTCACTCAGGATTGAACTGAGGACCTTGCACGTGTAAGGCGCACGTGATAACCACTACACTATGAGATCTTGTTGCAACGTTTTGAGAACAGTCATTGCATAATATTCTTAAAGTAAAATAATTTTTGAAATTTCATTAAAAAATGATGTCATTAGGATGGAGTTTAGGGTTTGATTGGTAGAAGCCATAGTTCGTATACACTATACTGGGATATCTCGAAAAAGTATCATATACAAGGTAAGTATCAAAAAGTCAAGGAGATTTATTTCAGAATATGTTATAAAAAATTGATCTCACTCAGGATTGAATTGAGGACCTTGCGCCTGTAAGGCGCACGTGATAACCACTACACTATGAGATCTTCCTGCTTTTGTCAAAAAAAGTCTTGACATTATATTTTCAAAGTTATATAATGTATGAAGTTGCAGTGAAAAAAGAATCTAAGATTGGGGCAGTTTAGGATTTCCTTAGTAAAAGCGATATGTTTTAATAACTACATTGTGTTGTCTTGAAAATGTATCATTTGCAATGACAGGATCAAACGGTCAAGGAAATCTAGTTAAGATTATGAAATGAGAAATTTATCTCACTCAGGATTGAACTGAGGACCTTGCGCGTGTAAGGCACACGTCATAACCACTACACTATGAGATCTGGTTGCAACTACTGGAGAACAGTCATTGCATCATATTCTTTAAGTAGCATAATTTTTTAAATTTGATTTAAAATTATGTCATTAGGATGGAGTTTAAGGTTTGATTAGTAGAAGCCATAGTTCGTATGCACTACACTGGGATATCTCGAAAAATTATCATATACAATGTAAGTATCAAAAAGTCAAAGAGATTTAGGTCAGAATATGTTATAAAAAAATGATCTCACTCAGGATTGAACTGAGGACCTTGTGCGTGTTAGGCGCACGTGATAACCACTACACTATGAGATCTCGCTGCTTTTGTCAAAAAAAATCTTGGCATTATATTTTCAAAGTTAAATAATGTATGAAGTTGTAGTGAGAAAACGATATTCGAAAGGGGGCAGTTTATGATTTCCGGAGTAAAGGCCATAGGTTGTATTAACTACACTGTGATATCTTGAAAAATTATCATATACAAGGACAGTATCCAACGGTCAAGGAAATTTAGTTAGGATTATGAAATGAAAAATTGATCTCACTCAGGATTGAACTGAGGACCTTGAACGTGTTAGGTGCACGTGATAACCACTGCACTATGAGATCTTCCTGCTTTTGTCATAAAAAGTCTTGACATTATATTTTCAAAGTTAAATAATGTATGAAGTTGAAGTGAAAAAAAAGTCTGAGAAGGGGGCAGTTTAGGATTTCCTTAGTAAAAGCGATATGTTTTAATAACTACATTGTGTTGTCTTGAAAATGTATCATATACAATGATTGTATCAAACGGTCAAAAAATTTAGTTAAGACTATAAAATGAAAAATTGATCTCACTCAGGATGGAACTGAGGACCTTGCGCGTGTAAGGCGCACGTGATAACCACTACACTATGAGATCTGGCTGCAACTATTGGAGAACAGTCACTGCATCATATTCTTAAAGTAAAATAATTTTTGAAATTTCATTAAAAAATGATGTCATTAGCATGGAGTTTAGGGTTTCATTAGGAGAAGCCATAGTTTGTATACACTACACTTGGATATCTTGAAAAAGTATCATATACAATGTAAGTATCAAAAAGTCAAGCAGATTTAGTTCAGAATATGTTATAAAAAATTGATCTCACTCAGGGTTAAACTGAGGACCTTCTGTGTGTTAGGCGCACATGATAACAACTACACTATGAGTTCTTGCTGCTATTGTTCAAAAACATCTTGGCATTATATTTTCAAGGTTAAATAATTTATGAAGTTGTAGTGAAAAAACGATATTCGAAGGGGGGCAGTTTATGATTTCAGGAGTAAAGGCCATAGGTTGTATTAACTTCACTGTGATATCTTGAAAAATTATCAAATACAATGTAAGTATCAAAAAGTCAAGCAGATTTAGTTCAAAATATGTTATAAAAAATTGATCTCACTCAGGGTTGAACTGAGGACCTTCTGCGTGTTAGGCGCACATGATAACAACTACAGTATGAGTTCTTGCTACTATTGTTCAAAAAATATCTTGGCATTATATTTTCAAGGTTAAATAATGTATGAAGTTGAAGTGAAAACAAAATCTGAGAAGGGGGCAGTTTAGGATTTCCTTAGTAAAAGCGATATGCTTTAACCCTATTACTACCGGGCTTTTTGGACCCTTGTACTACCGGGGGGGGGCACATTGTGCCCGCCCCCTATATTTCTTGTTAGGAACGCGATAGAAGCTTGAAATTTGGTAGAACTATAGAACTTTACTTGCTCTATCGATTGATGGTGTTTTCAAAACCATAATGGTTACCAATGACGTCACAGTGACGTCATAAGTCTGAGAAACCATGATAACTACTTATAGGCATTAAGCTTGTTATTGAAGCTATCCTTATTGTATTTTTGCCTCTCAAATGTTCTAGTTATGAACAAAAAGCATTTAGGAATCAAAATCTATAAATTTTTTGAACATTTTTTTATATTTTTTTATATTTTTACCATTTTTTTCATAAATGTTCAAGTCGATGAATTTTACAATGAAGAAAAATAAGATAAAAGAGCTATTCAGATTGAAAAATATAATTTTTTCTACATTATCTCTATCCAGGAAAACCAAAAAAGGAATTTCAAATGAAAAAAATAATTTTCTTTTATAGATATGACGTCATAAACATTGATGACGTCATAGATTTTAAATTTTGCTTACGTCAGCAAATACTAATAAATTATATATCATTCAAAAGCCCTTACCAAAACAAAGCCAATGGTGGTTCAAGCAAGTCTCTATGTGTTATATTTGCAGAAATATAGGTCCTTAAACATTTTATCACCTGACCACTTGTTGACAAAAGAGGTGTCACGTGATCAGCAAAGGTGTGATAGTAACAAAAATAATTTTTTCAGATTCTCTGATAAATTTGAGGAAAAGTCGGACAGGTTCCAGTTGAATATTACGTGTTTTCTGGGGGATACAGCATTTTTAATTTGCCGCGGGCACTTTGTGCCCCCCCCCGGCCATAATAGGGTTAATAACTACATTGTCTTGTCTTGAAAATGTATCACATACAATGACAGTATCAAACGGTCAAAGAATTTAGTTAAGACTATGAAATGAAAAATTGATCTCACTCAGGATTGAACTGAGGACCTAGCGCGTATAAGGCATACATGATAACCACTACACTATGGTATCTGGTTGCAACTACTGGAGAACAGTCATTGCATCATATTCTTTAAGTAAAATAATTTTTGAAATTTGATTAAAAAATTATGTCATTAAGATGGAGTTTAGGGTTTGATTAGTAGAAGCCATAATTCGTATACACCACACTGGGATATCTCGAAAAAGTATCATATACAAGGTAAGTATCAAAAAGTCAAGGAGATTTATTTCAGAATATGTTATAAAAAATTGATCTCACTCAGGATTGAACTGAGGACCTTGCACGTGTAAGGCGCACGTGATAACCAATACACTATGAGATCTGGTTGCAACTATTGGAGAACAGTCATTGCATCATATTCTTAAAGTAAAATAATTTTTGAAATTTCATTAAAAAATGATGTCATCAGCATGGAGTTTAGGGTTTCATTAGGAGAAGCCATAGTTTGTATACACTACACTTGGATATCTTGAAAAAGTATCATATACAATGTAAGTATCAAAAAGTCAAGCAGATTTAGTTCAGAATATGTTATAAAAAATTGATCTCACTCAGGGTTGAACTGAGGACCTTCTGTGTGTTAGGCGCACATGATAACAACTACACTATGAGTTCTTGCTTCTATTGTTCAAAAAAATCTTTGCATTATATTTTCAAGGTTAAATAATGTATGAAGTTGTAGTGAAAAAACGATTTTCGAAGGGGGGCAGTTTATGATTTCCGGAGTAAAGGCCATAGGTTGTATTAACTTCACTGTGATATCTTGAAAAATTGTCATATACAATGTAAGTATCAAAAAGTCAAGCAGATTTAGTTCAGAATATGTTATAAAAAATTGATCTCACTCAGGGTTGAACTGAGGACCTTCTGCGTGTTAGGCGCACATGATAACAACTACACTATGAGTTCTTGCTACTATTGTTCAAAAAATATCTTGGCATTATATTTTCAAGGTTAAATAATGTATGAAGTTGAAGTGAAAAAAAAATCTGAGAAGGGGGCAGTTTAGGATTTCCTTAGTAAAAGCGATATGTTTTAATAACTACATTGTCTTGTCTTGAAAATGTATCACATTCAATGACAGTATCAAACGGTCAAAGAATTTAGTTAAGACTATGAAATGAAAAATTGATCTCACTCAGGATTGAACTGAGGACCTAGCGCGTATAAGGCATACATGATAACCACTACACTATGGGATCTGGTTGCAACTACTGGAGAACAGTCATTGCATCATATTCTTTAAGTAAAATAATTTTTGAAATTTGATTAAAAAATGATGTCATTAAGATGGAGTTTAGGGTTTGATTAGTAGAAGCCATAATTCGTATACACCACACTGGGATATCTCGAAAAAGTATCATATACAAGGTAAGTATAAAAAAGTCAAGGAGATTTATTTCAGAATATGTTTTAAAAATTGATCTCACTCAGGATTGAACTGAGGACCTTGCACGTGTAAGGCGCACGTGATAACCAATACACTATGAGATCTGGTTGCAACTATTGGAGAACAGTCATTGCATCATATTCTTAAAGTAAAATAATTTTTGAAATTTCATTAAAAAATGATGTCATCAGCATGGAGTTTAGGGTTTCATTAGGAGAAGCCATAGTTTGTATACACTACACTTGGATATCTTGAAAAAGTATCATATACAATGTAAGTATCAAAAAGTCAAGCAGATTTAGTTCAGAATATGTTATAAAAAATTGATCTCACTCAGGGTTGAACTGAGGACCTTCTGTGTGTTAGGCGCACATGATAACAACTACACTATGAGTTCTTGCTTCTATTTATCAAAAAAAATCTTTGCATTATATTTTCAAGGTTAAATAATGTATGAAGTTGTAGTGAAAAAACGATTTTCAAAAGAGGGCAGTTTAGGATTTCCTGAGTTAAGGCCATAGGTTGTATTAACTACATAGTGATATCTTGAAAAATTATCATATACAATGACAGTATCAAACGATCAAGGAAATTTAGTTAGGATAATGAAATGAAAATTTGATCTTACTCAGGATTGAACTGAGGACGTTGCGCGTGTGAGGCGCACGTGATAACCACTGCACTATGAGATCTTCCTGCTTTTGTCAAAAAAAGTCTTGACATTATATTTTCAAAGTTAAATAATGTATGAAGTTGAAGTGAAAAAAAATCTGAGAAGGGGGCAGTTTAGGATTTCCTTAGTAAAAGCGATATGTTTTAATAACTACATTGTCTTGTCTGGAAAATGTATCATATACAATGACAGTATCAAACGGTCAAAGAATTTAGTTAAGACTATGAAATGAAAAATTGATCTCACTCAGGATTAAACTGAGGACCTTGCGTGTGTAAGGCGCACGTGATAACTTCTACACTATGAGATCTGGTTGCAACTATTGGAGAACAGTCATTGCATCATATTCTTGAAGTAAAATAATTTTTGAAATTTCATTAAAAAATGATGTTATTAGGATGGAGTTTAGGGTTTGATTAGTAGAAGCCATAGTTCGTATACACTACACTGGGATATCTCGAAAAAGTATCATATACAAGGTAAGTATCAAAAAGTCAGGAGATTTATTTCAGAATATGTTTTAAAAAAATGATCTCACTCAGGATTGAACTGAGGACCTTGCACGTGTAAGGCGCACGTGATAACCACTACACTATGAGATCTTGTTGCAACGTTTTGAGAACAGTCATTAGATAATATTCTTAAAGTAAAATAATTTTTGAAATTTCATTAAATAATGATGTCATTAGGATGGAGTTTAGGGTTTGATTAGTAGAAGCCATAGTTCGTATACACTACACTGGGATATCTCGAAAAAGTATCATATACAAGGTAAGTATCAAAAAGTCAAGGAGATTTATTTCAGAATATGTTATAAAAAATTGATCTCACTCAGGATTGAATTGAGGACCTTGCGCGTGTAAGGCGCACGTGATAACCAGTACACTATGAGAGCTGGTTGCAACTATCGGAGAACAGTCATTGCATCATATTCTTAAAGTAAAATAATTTTTGAAATTTCCTTAAAAAATGATGTCATTAGCATCGAGTTTAGGGTTTCATTAGGAGAACCCATAGTTTGTATACACTACACTTGGATATCTTGAAAAAGTATCATATACAATGTAAGTATCAAAAAGTCAAGCAGATTTAGTTCAGAATATGTTATAAAAAATTGATCTCACTCAGGGTTGAACTGAGGACCTTCTGTGTGTTAGACGCACATGATAACAACCACACTATGAGTTCTTGCTGCTATTGTTCAAAAAAAATCTTGGCATTATATTTTCAAGGTTAAATAATGTATGAAGTTGTAGTGAAAAAACGATTTTCGAAATGGGGCAGTTTAGGATATCCTGAGTAAAGGCCATAGGTTGTATTAACTACACTGTGATATCTTGAAAAATTATCATATACAATGACAGTATCAAACAATCAAGCAGATTTAGGTCAGAATATGTTATAAAAATTGATCTCACTCAGGATTGAACTGAGGACCTTGCGCGTGGTAGGCGCACGTGATAACCATAACACTATGAGATCTTGCTGCTATTCTTCAAAAAATTCTTGGCATTATATTTTCAAAGTTTAATAATGTATGAAGTTGTAGTGAGAAAACGATATTCGAAAGGGGGCAGTTTATGATTTCCGGAGTAAAGGCCATAGGTTGTATTAGCTACACTGTGATATCTTGAAAAATTATCATATACAAGGACAGTATCAAACAGTCAAGGAAATTTAGTTAGGATTATGAAATATAAAATTGATCTCACTCAGGATTGAACTGAGGACCTTGCACGTGTAAGGCGCAAGGGATAACCACTGCACCATGAGATCTTCCTGCTTTTGTCAAAAAAAGTCTTGACATTATATTTTCAAAGTTAAATAATGTATGAAGTTGAAGTGAAAAAAGAATCTGAGAAGGGGGCAGTTTAGGATTTCCTTAGTAAAAGCGATATGTTTTAATAACTACATTGTGTTGTCTTGAAAATGTATCATTTGCAATGACAGGATCAAACGGTCAAGGAAATCTAGTTAAGATTATGAAATGAAAAATTGATCTCACTCAGGATTGAACTGAGGACCTTGCGCGTGTAAGGCACACGTCATAACCACTACACTATGAGATCTGGTTGTAACTACTGGAGAACAGTCATTGCATCATATTCTTTAAGTGAAAGAATTTTTTAAATTTGATTAAAAATGATGTCATTAGGATGGAGTTTAGGGTTTGATTAGTAGAAGCCATAGTTCGTATACACTACACTGGGATATCTCGAAAAAGTATCATATACAAGGTAAGTATCAAAAAGTCTAGGAGATTTATTTCAGAATATGTTATAAAAAATTGATCTCACTCAGGATTGAACTGAGGACCTTGCACGTGTAAGGCGCACGTGATAACCACTACACTATGAGATCTTGTTGCAACGTTTTGAGAACAGTCATTAGATAATATTCTTAAAGTAAAATAATTTTTGAAATTTCATTAAATAATGATGTCATTAGGATGGAGTTTAGGGTTTGATTAGTAGAAGCCATAGTTCGTATACACTACACTGGGATATCTCGAAAAAGTATCATATACAAGGTAAGTATCAAAAAGTCAAGGAGATTTATTTCAGAATATGTTTTAAAAAATTGATCTCACTCATGATTGAATTGAGGACCTTGCGCGTGTAAGGCGCACGTGATAACCACTACACTATGAGAGCTGGTTGCAACTATTGGAGAACAGTCATTGCATCATATTCTTAAAGTAAAATAATTTTTGAAATTTCATTAAAAAATGATGTCATTAGCATGGAGTTTAGGGTTTCATTAGGAGAAGCCATAGTTTGTATACACTACACTTGGATATCTTGAAAAAGTATCATATACAATGTAAGTATCAAAAAGTCAACCAAATTTAGTTCAGAATTTGTTATAAAAAATTGATCTCACTCAGGGTTGAACTGAGGACCTTCTGTGTGTTAGGCGCACATGATAACAACTACACTATGAGTTCTTGCTGCTATTGTTCAAAAAAAATCTTGGCATTATATTTTCAAGGTTAAATAATGTATGAAGTTGTAGTGAAAAAACGATTTTCGAAATGGGGCAGTTTAGGATATCCTGAGTAAAGGCCATAGGTTGTATTAACTACACTGTGATATCTTGAAAAATTATCATATACAATGACAGTATCAAACAATCAAGCAGATTTAGGTCAGAATATGTTATAAAAATTGATCTCACTCAGGATTGAACTGAGGACCTTGCGCGTGGTAGGCGCACGTGATAACCATAACACTATGAGATCTTGCTGCTATTCTTCAAAAAATTCTTGGCATTATATTTTCAAAGTTAAATAATGTATGAAGTTGTAGTGAGAAAACGATATTCGAAAGGGGGCAGTTTATGATTTCCGGAGTAAAGGCCATAGGTTGTATTAGCTACACTGTGATATCTTGAAAAATTATCATATACAAGGACAGTATCAAACAGTCAAGGAAATTTAGTTAGGATTATGAAATATAAAATTGATCTCACTCAGGATTGAACTGAGGACCTTGCACGTGTAAGGCGCAAGGGATAACCACTGCACCATGAGATCTTCCTGCTTTTGTCAAAAAAAGTCTTGACATTATATTTTCAAAGTTAAATAATGTATGAAGTTGAAGTGAAAAAAGAATCTGAGAAGGGGGCAGTTTAGGATTTCCTTAGTAAAAGCGATATGTTTTAATAACTACATTGTGTTGTCTTGAAAATGTATCATTTGCAATGACAGGATCAAACGGTCAAGGAAATCTAGTTAAGATTATGAAATGAAAAATTGATCTCACTCAGGATTGAACTGAGGACCTTGCGCGTGTAAGGCACACGTCATAACCACTACACTATGAGATCTGGTTGTAACTACTGGAGAACAGTCATTGCATCATATTCTTTAAGTGAAAGAATTTTTTAAATTTGATTAAAAATGATGTCATTAGGATGGAGTTTAGGGTTTGATTAGTAGAAGCCATAGTTCGTATACACTACACTGGGATATCTCGAAAAAGTATCATATACAAGGTAAGTATCAAAAAGTCTAGGAGATTTATTTCAGAATATGTTATAAAAAATTGATCTCACTCAGGATTGAACTGAGGACCTTGCACGTGTAAGGCGCACGTGATAACCACTACACTATGAGATCTTGTTGCAACGTTTTGAGAACAGTCATTAGATAATATTCTTAAAGTAAAATAATTTTTGAAATTTCATTAAATAATGATGTCATTAGGATGGAGTTTAGGGTTTGATTAGTAGAAGCCATAGTTCGTATACACTACACTGGGATATCTCGAAAAAGTATCATATACAAGGTAAGTATCAAAAAGTCAAGGAGATTTATTTCAGAATATGTTTTAAAAAATTGATCTCACTCATGATTGAATTGAGGACCTTGCGCGTGTAAGGCGCACGTGATAACCACTACACTATGAGAGCTGGTTGCAACTATTGGAGAACAGTCATTGCATCATATTCTTAAAGTAAAATAATTTTTGAAATTTCATTAAAAAATGATGTCATTAGCATGGAGTTTAGGGTTTCATTAGGAGAAGCCATAGTTTGTATACACTACACTTGGATATCTTGAAAAAGTATCATATACAATGTAAGTATGAAAAAGTCAACCAAATTTAGTTCAGAATTTGTTATAAAAAATTGATCTCACTCAGGGTTGAACTGAGGACCTTCTGTGTGTTAGGCGCACATGATAACAACTACACTATGAGTTCTTGCTGCTATTGTTCAAAAAAAATCTTGGCATTATATTTTCAAGGTTAAATAATGTATGAAGTTGTAGTGAAAAAACGATTTTCGAAATGGGGCAGTTTAGGATATCCTGAGTAAAGGCCATAGGTTGTATTAACTACACTGTGATATCTTGAAAAATTATCATATACAATGACAGTATCAAACAATCAAGCAGATTTAGGTCAGAATATGTTATAAAAATTTATCTCACTCAGGTTTGAACTGAGGACCTTGCGCGTGTTAGGCGCACGTGATAACCACTACACTATAAGGTCTTGTTGCTATTGTTCAAAAAATTCTTGGCATTATATTTTCAAAGTTAAATAATGTATGAAGTTGTAGTGAGAAAACGATATTCGAAAGGGGGCAGTTTATGATTTCCGGAGTAAAGGCCTTAGGTTGTATTAACTACACTGTGATATCTTGAAAAATTATCATATACAATGACAGTATCAAACGGTCAAGGAAATTTAGTTAGGATTATTAAATGAAAAATTGATCTCACTCAGGATTGAACTGAGGACCTTGCACGTGTAAGGCGCACAGGATAACCACTGCACTATGAGATCTTCCTGCTTTTGTCAAAAAAAGTCTTGACATTATATTTTCAAAGTTAAATGACGTATGAAGTTGTAGTGAGAAAACGATATTCGAAAGGGGGCAGTTTATGATTTCCGTAGTAAAGGCCATAGGTTGTATTAACTACACGGTGATATCTTGAATAATTATCATATACAATGACAGTATCAAATGGTCAAGGAAATTTAGTTAAGATTATGAAATGAAAAATTGATCTTACTCAGGATTGAACTGAGGACCTTGCGCATGTGAGGCCCACGTGATAACCACTACACTGTGAGATGTGGTTGCAACTAATTGAAAATAGTCATTGCATCATATTCTTAAAGTAAAATAATTTTTGAATTTTCATTACAAAACGATGTCATTAGGATGCAGTTTAGGGTTTCATTAGGAGAAGCCATAGTTTGTATACACTACACTTTGATATCTTGAAAAAGTATCATATACAATGACAGTATCAAACAATCAAGCAGATTTAGGTCAGAATATGTTATAAAAGATTGATCTCACTCAGGATTGAACTGAGGACCTTGCGCGTGTTAGGCGCACGTGATAACCACTACACTTTGAGATCTTGCTTCTATTGTTCAAAAAATTCTTGGCATTATATTTTCAAAGTTAAATAATGTATGAAGTTGTAGTGGGAAAACGATATTCGAAAGGGGGCAGTTTATGATTTCCGGAGTAAAGGCCATAGGTTGTATTAACTACACTGTGATATCTTGGAAAATTATCATATACAATGTAAGAATCAAAAAGTCAAGCAGATTTAGTTCAGAATATGTTATAAAAAATTGATCTCACTCGGGGTTGAACTGAGGACCTTCTGCGTGTTAGGCGCACATGATAACATCTACACTATTAATTCTTGCTGCTATTGTTCAAAAAATATCTTGGCATTATATTTTCAAGGTTAAATAATGTATGAAGTTGAAGTGAAAATAAAATCTGAGAAGGGGGCAGTTTAGGATTTCCTTAGTAAAAGCGATATGTTTTAATAACTACATTGTCTTGTCTTGAAAATGTATCATATACATTGACAGTATCAAACGGTCAAAGAATTTAGTTAAGACTATGAAGTGAAAAATTGATCTCACTCAGGATTGAACTGAGGACCTTGCGCGTGTAAGGCACACGTGATAACCACTACACTATGAGATCTGGTTGCAACTTTTTGAGAACAGTCACTGCACCATATTCTTAAAGTAAAATAATTTTTGAATTTTCTTTAAAAACGATGTCATTAGGATGCAGTTTAGGGTTTTATTAGTAGAAGCCATAGTTCGTTTACACTACACTTGGATATCTTGAAAAAGTATCAAATACAATGACAGTATCAAACAGTCAAGGATATTTAGTTCAGAATATGTTATAAAAAATTGATCTCACTCAGGATTGAACTGAGAGACCTTACGCGTGTTAGGCGCACATGATAACCACTACACTATGAGATCTTGCTGCTATTATTCAAAAAATTCTTGGCATTATATTTTCAAAGTTAAATAATGTATGAAGTTGTAGTGAGAAAACGATTTTCGAAAGGGGGCAGTTTATGATTTCCGGAGTAAAGGCAATAGGTTGTATTAACTACAATGTGATATCTTGAAAAATTATCATATACAATGACAGTATCAAACAATCAAGCAAATTTAGGTCAGAATATGTTATTAAAAATTGATCTCACTCAGGATTGAACTTAGGACCTTGCGCGTGTAAGGCGCACGTGACAACCACTACACTATGACATTTTGCTGCTATTGTTCAAAAACAATCTTGGCATTAAATTTTCAAAATTTAATAATGTATGAAGTTGCAGTGAAAAAAAATCTGTGATGCGGGCAGTTTAGGATTTCCTTAGTAAAAGCGAGGTGTTTTAACAACTATATTGTGTTGTCTTGAAAATGTATCATTTGCAATGACAGGATCAAACGGTCAAGGAAATCTAGTTAAGATTATGAAATGAAAAATTTATCTTACTCAGGATTGAACTGAGGACCTTGCGCGTGTGCGGCCAACGTGATAACCAATACACTGTGAGATGTGGTTGCAACTATTTGAGAATAGTCATTGCATCATATTCTTAAAGTAAAATTATTTTTGAATTTTCATTAAGAAACGATGTCATTAGGATGCAGTTTAGGGTTTCATTAGGGGAAGCCATAGTTTGTATACACTACACTTGGATATCTTGAAAAAGTATCATATACAATGACAGTATCAAACAATCAAGCAGATTTAGGTCAGAATATGTTATAAAAAATTGATCTGACTCGGGGTTGAACTGAGGACCTTCTGCGTGTTAGGCGCACATGATAACAACTACACTATGAGTTCTTGCGACTATTGTTCAAAAAATATCTTGGCATTATATTTTCAAGGTTAAATAATGTATGAAATTGAAGTGAAAAAAAAATCTGAGAAGGGGGCAGTTTAGGATTTCCTTAGTAAAAGCGATATGTTTAAATAACTACATTGTCTTGTCTTGAAAATGTATCATATACAATGACAGTATCAAACGGTCAAAGAATTTAGTTAAGACTATGAAATGAAAAATTGATCTCACTCAGGATTGAACTGAGGACCTTGCGCGTGTAAGGCACACGTGATAACCACTACACTAGGAGATCTGGTTGCAACTACTGGAGAACAGTCATTGCATCATATTCTTTAAGTAAAATAATTTTTTAAATTTGATTGAAAATGATGTCATTAGGATGGAGTTTAGGGCTTGGTTAGTAGCAGCCATAGTTCGTATACACTACACTTGGATATCTTGAAAAAGTATCATATACAATGACAGTATCAAACAATCAAGCAGATTTAGGTCAGAATATGTTATAAAAAATTGATCTTACTCAGGATTGAACTGAGGGCCTTGCACGTGTTAGGCGCACGTGATAACCACTGCACTATGAGATCTTCCTGCTTTTGTCATAAAAAGTCTTGACATTATATTTTCAAAGTTAAATAATGTATGAAGTTGAAGTGAAAAAAAAATCTGAGAAGGGGGCAGTTTAGGATTTCCTTAGTAAAAGCGATATGTTTTAATAACTACATTGTCTTGTCTTGAAAATGTATCATATACAATGATTGTATCAAACGGTCAAAAAATTTAGTTAAGGCTATAAAACAAAAAATTGATCTCACTCAGGTTGGAACTGAGGACCTTGCGCGTGTAAGGCGCACGTGATAACCACTACACTATGAGATCTGGTTGCAACTATTGGAGAACAGTCATTGCATCATATTCTTAAAGTAAAATAGTTTTTGAAATTTCATTAAAAAATGATGTCATTAGCATGGAGTTTAGGGTTTCATTAGGAGAAGCCATAGTTTGTATACACTACACTTGGATATCTTGAAAAAGTATCATATACAATGTAAGTATCAAAAAGTCAAGCAGATTTAGTTCAGAATATGTTATAAAAAAATGATCTCACTCAGGGTTAAACTGAGCACCTTCTGTGTGTTAGGCGCACATGATAACAACTACACTATGAGTTCTTGCTGCTATTGTTCAAAAAAATCTTGGCATTATATTTTCAAGGTTAAATAATGTATGAAGTTGTAGTGAAAAAACGATATTCGAAGGGGGGCAATTTATGTTTTCCAGAGTAAGGGCCATAGGTTGTATTAACTTCACTGTGATATCTTGAAAAATTATCATATACAATGTAAGTATCAAAAAGTCAAGCAGATTTAGTTCAGAATATGTTATAAAAAAATGATCTCACTCAGGGTTGAACTGAGGACCTTCTGCGTGTTAGGCGCACATGATAACAACTACACTATGAGTTCTTGCTACTATTGTTCAAAAAATATCTTGGCATTATATTTTCAAGGTTAAATAATGTATGAAGTTGAAGTGAAAAAAAAATCTGAGAAGGGGGCAGTTTAGGATTTCCTTAGTAAAAGCGATATGTTTTAATAACTACATTGTCTTGTCTTGAAAATGTATCACATACAATGACAGTATCAAACGGTCAAAGAATTTAGTTAAGACTATAAAATGAAAAATTGATCTCACTCAGGATTGAACTGAGGACCTAGCGCGTATAAGGCACACGTGATAGCCACTACACTATGGGATCTGGTTGCAACTACTGGAGAACAGTCATTGCATCATATTCTTTAAGTAAAATAATTTTTGAAATTTGATTAAAAAATGATGTCATTAGGATTGAGTTTAGGGTTTGATTAGTAGAAGCCATAATTCGTATACACCACACTGGGATATCTCGAAAAAGTATCATATACAAGGTAAGTATCAAAAAGGCAAGGAGATTTATTTCAGAATATGTTATAACAAATTGATCTCACTCAGGATTGAACTGAGGACATTGCAGGTGTAAGGCGCATGTGATAACCAATACACTATGAGATCTGGTTGCAACTATTGGAGAACAGTCATTGCATCATATTCTTAAAGTAAAATAATTTTTGAAATTTCATTAAAAAATGATGTCATTAGCATGGAGTTTAGGGTTTCATTAGGAGAAGCCATAGTTTGTATACACTACACTTGGATATCTTGAAAAAGTATCATATACAATGTAAGTATCAAAAAGTCAAGCAAATTTAGTTCAGAATATGTTATAAAAAATTGATCTCACTCAGGGTTGAACTGAGGACCTTCTGTGTGTTAGGCGCACATGATAACAACTACACTATGAGTTCTTGCTGCTATTGTTCAAAAAAAATCTTGGCATTATATTTTCAAGGTTAAATAATGTATGAAGTTGTAGTGAAAAAACGATTTTCGAAATGGGGCAGTTTAGGATATCCTGAGTAAAGGCCATAGGTTGTATTAACTACACTGTGATATCTTGAAAAATTATCATATACAATGACAGTATCCAACAATCAAGCAGATTTAGGTCAGAATATGTTATAAAAATTGATCTCACTCAGGTTTGAACTGAGGACCTTGCGCGTGTTAGGCGCACGTGATAACCACTACACTATGAGATCTTGCTGCTATTGTTCAAAAAATTCTTGGCATTATATTTTCAAAGTTAAATAATGTATGAAGTTGTAGTGAGAAAACGATATTCGAAAGGGGGCAGTTTATGATTTCCGGAGTAAAGGCCTTAGGTTGTATTAACTACACTGTGATATCTTGAAAAATTATCATATACAATGACAGTATCAAACGGTCAAGGAAATTTAGTTAGGATTATTAAATGAAAAATTGATCTCACTCAGGATTGAACTGAGGACCTAGCGCGTATAAGGCACATGTGATAACCACTACACTATGGGATCTGGTTGCAACTTCTGGAGAACAGTCATTGCATCATATTCTTTAAGTAAAATAATTTTTGAAATTTGATTAAAAAATGATGTCATTATGATAGAGTTTATGGTTTGATTAGTAGAAGCCATAGTTCGTATACACTACACTGGGATATCTCGAAAAAGTATCATATACAAGGTAAGTATCAAAAAGGCAAGGAGATTTATTTCAGAATATGTTATAAAAAATTGATCTCACTCAGGATTGAACTGAGGACATTGCAGGTGTAAGGCGCATGTGATAACCAATACACTATGAGATCTGGTTGCAACTATTGGAGAACAGTCATTGCATCATATTCTTAAAGTAAAATAATTTTTGAAATTTCATTAAAAAATGATGTCATTAGCATGGAGTTTAGGGTTTCATTAGGAGAAGCCATAGTTTGTATACACTACACTTGGATATCTTGAAAAAGTATCATATACAATGTAAGTATCAAAAAGTCAAGCAAATTTAGTTCAGAATATGTTATAAAAAATTGATCTCACTCAGGGTTGAACTGAGGACCTTCTGTGTGTTAGGCGCACATGATAACAACTACACTATGAGTTCTTGCTGCTATTGTTCAAAAAAAATCTTGGCATTATATTTTCAAGGTTAAATAATGTATGAAGTTGTAGTGAAAAAACGATTTTCGAAATGGGGCAGTTTAGGATATCCTGAGTAAAGGCCATAGGTTGTATTAACTACACTGTGATATCTTGAAAAATTATCATATACAATGACAGTATCAAACAATCAAGCAGATTTAGGTCAGAATATGTTATAAAAATTGATCTCACTCAGGTTTGAACTGAGGACCTTGCGCGTGTAAGGCGCACAGGATAACCACTGCATTATGAGATCTTCCTGCTTTTGTCAAAAAAAGTCTTGACATTATATTTTCAAAGTTAAATAATGTATGAAGTTGTAGTGAGAAAACGATATTCAAAAGGGGGCAGTTTATGATTTCCGGAGTAAAGGCCATAGGTTGTATTAACTACACGGTGATATCTTGAATAATTATCATATACAATGACAGCATCAAATGGTCAAGGAAATTTAGTTAAGATTATGAAATGAAAAATTGATCTTACTCAGGATATAACTGAGGACCTTGCGCATGTGAGGCTCACGTGATAACCACTACACTGTGAGATGTGGTTGCAACTATTTGAGAAAAGTCATTGCGTCATATTCTTAAAGTAAAATAATTTTTGAATTTTCATTAAAAAACGATGTCATTAGGATGCAGTTTAGGGTTTCATTAGGAGAAGCCATAGTTTGTATACACTACACTTGGATATCTTGAAAAAGTATCATATACAATGACAGTATCAAACAATCAAGCAGATTTAGGTCAGAATATGTTATAAAAGATTGATCTCACTCAGGATTGAACTGAGGACCTTGCGCGTGTTAGGCGCATGTGATAACCAGTACACTATGAGATCTTGCTTCTATTGTTCAAAAAATTCTTGGCATTATATTTTCAAAGTTAAATAATGTATGAAGTTGTAGTGGGAAAACGATATTCGAAAGGGGGCAGTTTATGATTTCCAGAGTAAAGGCCATAGGTTGTATTAACTACACTGTGATATCTTGGAAAATTATCATATACAATGTAAGAATCAAAAAGTCAAGCAGATTTAGTTCAGAATATGTTATAAAAAATTGATCTCACTCGGGGTTGAACTGAGGACCTTCTGCGTGTTAGGCGCACATGATAACAACAACACTATGAATTCTTGCTGCTATTGTTCAAAAAATATCTTTGCATTATATTTTCAAGGTTAAATAATGTATGAAGTTGAAGTGAAAATAAAATCTGAGAAGGGGGCAGTTTAGGATTTCCTTAGTAAAAGCGATATGTTTTAATAACTACATTGTCTTGTCTTGAAAATGTATCATATACAATGACAGTATCAAACGGTCAAAGAATTTAGTTAAGACTATGAAGTGAAAAATTGATCTCACTCAGGATTGAACTGAGGACCTTGCGCGTGTAAGGCACACGTGATAACCGCTACACTATGAGATCTGGTTGCAACTTTTTGAGAACAGTCACTGCACCATATTCTTAAAGTAAAATAATTTTTGAATTTTCTTTAAAAACGATGTCATTAGGATGCAGTTTAGGGTTTTATTAGTAGAAGCTATAGTTCGTATACACTACACTTGGATATCTTGAAAAAGTATCATATACAATGACAGTATCAAACAGTCAAGGAGATTTAGTTCAGAATATGTTATTAAAAATTGATCTCACTCAGGATTGAACTTAGGACCTTGCGCGTGAAAGGCGCACGTGACAACCACTACACTATGAAATTTTGCTGCTATTGTTCAAAAACAATCTTGGCATTAAATTTTCAAAATTTAATAATGTATGAAGTTGCAGTGAAAAAAAATCTGTGATGCGGGCAGTTTAGGATTTCCTTAGTAAAAGCGAGGTGTTTTAACAACTATATTGTGTTGTCTTGAAAATGTATCATTTGCAATGACAGGATCAAACGGTCAAGGAAATCTAGTTAAGATTATGAAATGAAAAATTTATCTTACTCAGGATTGAACTGAGGACCTTGCGCGTGTGAGGCCCACGTGATAACCACTACACTGTGAGATGTGGTTGCAACTATTTGAGAATAGTCATTGCATCATATTCTTAAAGTAAAATAATTTTTGAATTTTCATTAAAAAACGATGTCATTAGGATGCAGTTTAGGGTTTCATTAGGGGAAGCCATAGTTTGTATACACTACACTTGGATATCTTGAAAAAGTATCATATACAATGACAGTATCAAACAATCAAGCAGATTTAGGTCAGAATATGTTATAAAAAATTGATCTCACTCAGGATTGAACTGAGGACCTTGCGCGTGTTAGGCGCACGTTATAACCAATAAACTATGAGATCTTGCTTCTATTTTTCATAAAATTCTTGGCATTATATTTTCAAAGTTAAATAATGTATGAAGTTGTAGTGAGAAAACGATATTCGAAAGGGGGCAGTTTATGATTTCCGGAGTAAAGGCCATAGGTTGTATTAACTACACTGTGATATCTTGAAAAATTATCATAAACACGTTTCGTTTTGTAAGGAGAATTTCCGTGGAAAAGGTACATAGTAAACACAGTCCTAACGTAGAAAACATGAAAACACGGGAATATCCATACAGACACGGATTATATCAATTCAGCCAATCAGAGGGCATTAAATATCTCAGAGTCTAGTTTTCTGAAACCATAGTGCTAATCTGTTTTGACAGTTGATAATTGAGTTGTTAATCCGTCACGATCATTATTTTTGGGAGATAATAGCTTGTTGGTGTTGTCACGAATGCTTTGAAATGTACTCTAGGACCTTAGAAGAGTGGTTTTCTCTGGAAATGAAAGCTAGCGACCAGGATAGACAAAAATCATATCATAGTTGAATAAGATTCGATCTCAAATTCTCAACCCAACTCAATCTTACTTTCAATACAACTATGCGATAGTTAGACTTTGGATAGTTTTCAAGTGATGCATTGCGTTTTCAAAGTTTCTTAGGTATATTTAGGCATTCCTATTGAACTTTCTTTAAAACGATCTTTAAATAGCAGGATACTGGAAGGAGGTTAAATTCTTATGGCAAAATTGCTTTCAAAACAAGCAATTGAATAATTCCTGCTTGAGAAATTGAAAAGAAGCGTGCGAAATCAAGGGGCATTTCACTCCCTTTCCAAGCATTCGAAATATTTTCATGAATAAAAACGACTCCCAGTGATTTTCAAGGAATTTTCATTAAGAGGATAGGATTTTCTAGAAAAGTGTACGAGATTTTCATGGAGTGATTTGCGCTTCCTGTGAAATAGTCGTGAGAGAGGCAGAGGAAATATTCAAATTCATAAAGTAAATTTCGCACGCATTTCAAGAAATCTGAATTACAAAGCGAAATATTCGGTTCATCATTTTAACGGGTAACTACAATGTCATGGTTGAAAACTTTCCTACATAATATCGTGTTTTTGGTCCTAAAGTTTATAGACAGTTTTTGTTTATAAACCAAAGACCACCAGCATTTCAAAACATTATCCACACTTTGGATAATATTTCATTTTACATAGCTACCCATAGGGCATAGAGAGAAGAGTCAGTATCTGGAAAAACTCACCATAAGATTTGGAAGAGGGTTATGCATGTTATTTTTGAGCATTTCATCTGTTTAGCAACGAAAGCATACCTAACAATGGCAAATAGCGGGAAGCAGCAAAATTGGCGCGCAAAATTCTCTCCATGTGAGAACCAAACAACAGCTCCATCCTCCAAAACTCCACTCAAAATCAATTGTTACAAGTGTAAAGCTTGATTCATTCGTCCATGATTCAGTAACAAGATTTCTTTCTAAACAATATTATCAAGGTTATATTATTAAAGAATACTTGGCCTGCGATGCATTGCTCAAGTAAGATTGAGTTGGGTTGAGAATTTGAGATCGAATCTTATTCAACTATGATATGATTTTTGTCTATCCTGGTCGCTAGCTTTCATTTCCAGAGAAAACCACTCTTCTAAGGTCCTAGAGTACATTTCAAAGCATTCGTGACAACACCAACAAGCTATTATCTCCCAAAAATAATGATCGTGACGGATTAACAACTCAATTGTCAACTGTCAAAACAGATTAGCACTATGGTTTCAGAAAACTAGACTCTGAGATATTTAATGCCCTCTGATTGGCTGAATTGATATAATCCGTGTCTGTATGGATATTCCCGTGTTTTCATGTTTTCTACGTTAGGACTGTGTTTACTATGTACCTTTTCCGCGGATATTCTCCTTACAAAACGGAACGTGTTCATATACAATGTAAGTATCAAAAAGTCAAGCAGATTTAGTTCAGAATATGTTATAAAAAATTGATCTGACTCGGGGTTGAACTGAGGACCTTCTTCGGTTAGGCGAACATGATAACAACTACACTATGAGTTCTTGCTGCTATTGTTAAAAAAATATCTTGGCATTATATTTTCAAGGTTAAATAATGTATGAAGTTGAAGTGAAAAAAAAATCTGAGAAGGGGGCAGTTTAGGATTTCCTTAGTAAAAGCGATATGTTTAAATAACTACATTGTCTTGTCTTGAAAATGTATCATATACAATGACAGTATCAAACGGTCAAAGAATTTAGTTAAGACTATGAAATGAAAAATTGATCTCACTCAGGATTGAACTGAGGACCTTGCGCGTGTAAGGCACACGTGATGACCATTACACTATGAGAACAGTCATTGCATCATATTCTTTAAGTAAAATAATTTTTTAAATTTGATTAAAAATGATGTCATTAGGATGGAGTTTAGGATTTTTCTTTTTTTTTTTTTTCTATATCATTAAAACTAAAAACTCAAAATTATTTGTAATACAACAGTGTACTATCCATAGCCAAAAAAGACACTGGGTCACTGAGTTCTAGCTATGGATGGCACTTACAATTTTCAATTATAAAATACAATTAATGAAAATATTAAAGACGAGAAACAGACAGGGCAAAAGAAAGAAAGACAAATAAAATAGGTACGTACCTAAAAGAAAAAAGGAAAAAGGTTTTAGGGGGTGCTGCTGTTTTAAATGCATATTTTCTTAATTAAACCGTCCCGTACCTTGAATAAAGGTTATGGTGGATTCTAGAATAATTGTATTTTCCATAATGGTACAATTGGGTTTGATTAGTAGAAGCCATAGTTCGTATACACTACACTGGGATATCTCGAAAAAGTATCATATACAAGGTAAATATCAAAAAGTCAAGGAGATTTATTTCAGAATATGTTATAAAAAATTGATCTCACTCAGGATTGAACTGAGGACCTTGCACGTGTTAGGCGCACGTGATAACCACTGCACTATGGGATCTTCCTGCTTTTGTCATAAAAAGTCTTGACATTATATTTTCAAAGTTAAATAATGTATGAAGTTGAAGTGAAAAAAAAATCTGAGAAGGGGGCAGTTTAGGATTTCCTTAGTAAAAGCGATATGTTTTAATAACTACATTGTGTTGTCTTGAAAATGTATCATATACAATGACAGTATCAAACAATCAAAAAATTTAGTTAAGACTATGAAATGAAAAATTGATCTCACTCAGGATTGAACTGAGGACCTTGCGCGTGTAAGGCGCACGTGATAACCACTACACTATGAGATCTGGTTGCAACTATTGGAGAACAGTCATTGTATCATATTCTTAAAGTAAAATAATTTTTGAAATTCCATTAAAAAATGATGTCATTAGCATGGAGTTTAGGGTTTCATTAGGAGAAGCCATAGTTTGTATACACTACACTTGGATATCTTGAAAAAGTATCAAATATAATGTAAGTATCAAAAAGTCAAGCAGATTTAGTTCAGAATATGTTATAAAAAATTGATCTCACTCAGGGTTGAACTGAGGACCTTCTGTGTGTTAGGCGCACATGATAACAACTACACTATGAGTTCTTGCTGCTATTATTCAAAAAAAATCTTGGCATTATATTTTCAAGGTTAAATAATGTATGAAGTTGTAGTGAAAAAACGATATTCGAAAGGGGGCAGTTTATGATTTCCGGAGTAAAGGCCATAGGTTGTATTAACTACACTGTGATATCTTGAAAAATTATCATATACAATGACAGTATCAAACAATCAAGCAGATTTAGGTCAGAATATGTTATAAAAATTGATCTCACTCAGGATTGAACTGAGGACCTTGGGCGTGTTAGGCGCACGTGATAACCACTACACTATGAGATCATGCTGCTATTGTTCAAAAAATTCTTGGCATTATATTTTCAAAGTTAAATAATGTATGAAGTTGTAGTGAGAAAACGATATTCGAAAGGGGGCAGTTTATGATTTTCGGAGTAAAGGCCATAGGTTGTATTAACTTCACTGTGATATCTTGAAAAATTATCATATACAATGTAAGTATCAAAAAGTCAATCAGATTTAGTTCAGAATATGTTATAAAAAATTGCTCTCACTCAGGGTTGAACTGAGGACCTTCTGCGTGTTAGGCGCACATGATAACAACTACACTATGAGTTCTTGCTACTATTGTTCAAAAAATATCTTTGCATTATATTTTCAAGGTTAAATAATGTATGAATTTGAAGTGAAAAAAAATATTAGAAGGGGGCAGTTTAGGATTTCCTTAGTAAAAGCGATATGTTTTAATAACTATATTATCTTGTCTTGAAAATGTATCACATACAATGACAGTATCAAACGGTCAAAGAATTTAGTTAAGACAATGAAATGAAAAATTTATCTCACTCAGGATTGAACTGAGGACCTTGCGCGTGTAAGGCACACGTGATAACCACTACACTATTGGATCTGGTTGCAACTACTGGAGAACAGTCATTGCATGATATTCTTTAAGTAAAATAATTTTTGAAATTTGATTAAAAAATCATGTCATTAGGATAGAGTTTAGGGTTTGATTAGTAGAAGCCATAGTTCGTATACACTACACTGGGATATCTCGAAAAAGTATCATATACAAGGTAAGTATCAAAAAGTCAAGGAGATTTATTTAAGAATATGTTATAAAAAATTGATCTCACTCAGGATTGAACTGAGGACCTTGCACGTGTAAGGCGCACGTGATAACTACTACACTATGAGATCTGGTTGCAACTTTTGGAGAACAGTCATTGCATCGTATTCTTAAAGTAAAATAATTTTTGAAATTTCATTAAAAAATGATGTCATTAGGATGGAGTTTAGGGTTTGATTAGTAGAAGCCATAGTTCGTATACACTACACTGGGATATCTCGAAAAAGTATCATATACAAGGTAAGTATCAAAAAGTCAAGGAGATTTATTTCAGAATATGTTATAAAAAATTGATCTCACTCAGGATTGAACTGAGGTGATTACATGACCTACATTGTGGGGACGCACATACGTTTACACATTCACGTTATGGGGACAGCCAACCTTATGGGGACATACATCACGTCCCCATAACGTTTTCTTTAGATTTGAAGCAAACAATGCTGCACAAGGGTCGTAGAGCTCATTTTTCGAAGGTCCCCATAGCACGGGTATCATCAAAAAATATGTAAGTTGTGGGGACGTGTGTTTTTCGTGCATTTTGGAAATCACAGTCACTGTGGGGACACATACATTTTTTAGATACACAAACTTCTAAAAACCATTATGTTTTTTATGAATGACAATAGCAGTAGCATTGATAAGGCATTAGCATAAATTAGGCAGTAGCCGGGTTACTGTCCCTGGCCCAGGGCTCTTTTGGGTCAAGTGGAGATTTCCATCAGCTATTCACATAATAATCATTTGAAATCAAATTTTTCAATTTTGTTTTTCTATATATCTATCTTTAGGCCCATCTATCTTAAGAAGGGGCCGTTCTTGTAAATCGCTACAAATTTTGAATTGCTTATTTATCGAGATAGTTAGTGTGAATAAACATGACCCGAGCAGGACTCGAACCCACGACCTGAGACATTGTGCGACAGCGCTATAATAATTGAGCCTGATTGTTCAATGTTTAGAGCGCTGGCGCACAAAATCAGTGGTCGTGGGTTCGAGTCTTTCTTGGCTCCTTTTAATTCACAAAAATTATCTTGGTTTATTTTCCAATTTCTGCTCCTACTTAAATTGCTTATTTGTAAAGATTTAAGACCAAGATAAGCAATGAAAGATCAAAAACAATGCACTATTTATTGAAAAATGAATAAAGCAACTCTGCCAATGACTTTAACCGATTGTACTTTCAGCGATTAAAAAAATAATCACTCAAAACGTTAGCGATCAATTCAGACGGCCAATAATGTTCTTGAATTACCGATATTTCTTTTACAGTAAAGCAGTAGAGCAACTAATATCAAAAGACCAAACTAGGAGTGCACCAATGTTTGAATTTTAGTATTCAAGTCATATTTCCATAGAAGTATTTGTTCTCATGGAGGTATTTTAGCTGCCATAGAAGTATCTGTTCAAATTTGGTAGAAACGCAAAATCTAAATACGAGGCACGAAGCGCTGAGAAATATTTAGGTATAATAATTCTGTTTAAAAAATCGGAAACATGGCGAAGCGAAAATATGGATGACTTAAACTTTTCGTCTGACTGTCAACGAGAACAACCATCTCGCGCCACTAAAACTTAAAGAACTCTACCACATGCCTCTGCTATAGGCCAACATTTGCTTGACAACCCAGAGTGTGCTAAGGCCTACAGTGATTTCTTTCAAAAGCAGAGTATGAGTAAAAAAAATTTTTTTTCTTTAAGTTAGAGTTATGTGCAATAAATGAAAGAGAGGGTAAACAAGGAACAGATAAAATGATGATAAAAATGAAAATTAATCTACATATGGAAAGAGGGTAGTCCCAACCACCCAGCCCTACCCCTGGCCCCCCCATAGCCCCAAGCCCCAACCAACCCAGCAATGCCATAATATCAGGGGATTAGTATTTCAGATATTTAGACCAGATTGCAATTAACATTTAGACTTTTATAGTTTATCTTTTCTTTAGCTGATTGTAAGGTTTCTCAGGGAGAGGGTAATTATGTTGACATTTATAGCCGTCTGTTAATAGTTATAATTGCCATTACTCCTAAGGTTTTATAGATGCAAATCATCAGCCGATACCCTAACACAGACATTTCGGGGCATTTAAATCAGAATGTCTTGTTGTGTTAGGTGCCCCAGCAGACCCGCGTCCGGGACCACCTTTGCATCTTTGTTATGTTTATTGCTATTCTTTATTCATGGGTTTATCTGGTAAATCTGGAATGAACCAGGACGTCCTTGAAATTTTTATGCCTTTTAAGTGCCAGAAAAGGAGGTGTGGTCCAAATGTCTTTTAGATTCTCATCCTTGGTTATCAGGTGCCAATGTTTCTTCAATATTGCTCCAATTTGGATGGTTGTGTTATCAAATGGTACAATAAAGGGGAGAAGTCTGGATGTTTCATTATTTGGTGGTTTATCTTTGAATATTAGTTCATGTTGAGTGTGCTGGATAGCTTTGCTGAATTGGTTCTGAATATTGGACAGGTTGTAGCCCCTCCGAAGTAGGTTGTCCCTCAGTTTGTTTAGTTCCTCTGTTAGTTTTTCATTGTTCGTAATGATTCTCCTATATCTCAGGGCTTGGCTGTAAATTATTCCTTTTTTGCAGCTTTCTGGGTGGAAGGAATCATTGTGTAAGAGAGTGCATATATCATTCGGTTTTACATACAGTGTACTCTCCAGACGACCTTGATCATTAAAATAAATTGTTGTGTCAAGGAAATTTACATTGGATAATGACATCTCCGCAGTGAATTTTATGGTAGGGAAGCATCGGTTCAGGAAGTCCAAAAATTCATTGAGGGCAGCCTCTCCGTGTCTCCAAACTACAAATATGTCATCAATGAACCGTTTCCAAATGAATGGTAGTTTATTGTGTGGCGCATGGTTAAATATGTATTCCTCACAAAAGTGCATGAATATATTGGCAAAGTTTGGAGCAAATGGAGAACCCATTGCGGTACCATGGATTTGTCGGTAGTATTTGTTGTCAAATTCAAAGAAGTTTTGTTTCAGAACAAAGTTAAAAATTTGTTTAAGGTATCGGATTGGTATTGGTAATTGGTCATGGTAGTACTCCTGAAGTGCAGTTAGACAGTATTCAATGCCCTCATCCTGGGGTATGTTTGTGTAAAGGGATTTGACATCAAGAGTGACAAGATAGTCTCCCTGGTTGGCTTCTTGTCCAAGAGTAAATATTATTTCTAGAAAGTGATTGGTATCTTTGATGTAGGATGGTATCTCTTTCACGATGGGTTTAAGATAAAAATCTAGGTATTGAGATAGGGCCCGTGTTGGCGACTGGCAGCCAGAAATAATTGGTCGGCCAGGACAATTTGGTTTGTGAATTTTTGGTAGCATATAAAAAGTAGGGGTACTTGTTTCGGAAGAAGGAGAGAGGAACTTATGACAGTCACTGTCAATAGTGCCTCTTGTTTCAAGGTGTGTTAAGAATGTCTCAATCTCCATTGCAAGCCCAGGGGTGGGATTAGCCTCTATCTGTTCATAATGGAGTTGATTGCCTAATTGTTTATAGGCTTCTACTAAATAAGATTGAATTGGCCAGAGAACTATTTTACCACCTTTGTCCGCAGGTTTTATAATGAACTCTTTATTGTTTTTGAGGAACAGTAGAGCAGTTTGTTCCTCTTGGCTGAGGTTCCTTAAATTCACCCTGGGATTCTGGATTGCCGCAAGGATGTCTTTCTTAATTGCTAATAAGAAATTCTGTATAGATAATTGATTATGGTTGGGTGGTTGCCAGTTGGATTTCTTACGGAATTTCTTAGGAAGATAGTTGGTCGGGTTGATGTAAAAGTGATAGTGGAGTAGCATACGTCTCCTGAAGTCAGAATAGGCCTTTGAAATATCCCAAACTGAAAATGATTTTGGAGCACCAATAAAGCTAAGTCCACGGTTCAGGATATCAATTTCATGGTCAGAAAGTGAGAAATTACCCATGTTGTATATGTTGTCAATAATAACCTTTTGTTTGAGCTTTGTGTGCAGGTGTTTCTTAAAAGCATTCTTGCCTTTCTTCTTTATATGTGAGTATTTCCTATTAACCCCTAATACTTTCTTAAGAACAGGAATCTGGCGTGAGCCATGATTATGTAAAGATGTCACCTGAGAATCAGCATCATCTCCAACAGGCGTTTGTATCCCAGTTTCCATCTGGGTTGAGAGGGGAGTATTCAGGGCATCCCCCAAACTCGTTCTTGTAGCTGTATAAGGTGAAAGAGAGCTTGTATTATCCCTTGGATATGTGTGTTCAATCACTATATGCCATCAATTTCTCAAAAGGTGTGGTTGATATACCGGCAATAGTGTATGTTTGTTGTGTAAGAATCCAGTTCATAACGTTGATAAGATGTAAACAAGAATAAATTTGAGAAGCATTTTTGTGGGTTGTAGAATATATATATATAGAATAACAAAACAGAATATTGTAGTAGGGTTAGTAAAGTTATTAAGTGGATCAGTTTTAGTTAATAAGTTCAGCGACGTCTGTTGTGCCGTCTGTCCCTGTCTAAGTGCTCTCTGTGGTTCCTCCGTTTTCTGTCATGTTTTAATTCTTGTGCATGATTAAATGCATGTCGTTTGGCTTCTGATAGTATTTTATCCACCTGGCGGGGGTCAAAAATCTTCTTAGCACTCCCCACCAGGTTATCCATCTTGTTCTGCTCCATCTGTGCCAGTCTCCTGTGATTATTAGCATGGATCTCGCAGATGGTAGTCCGAAATTCGGCTATGGCATCATCAAGTTGCCGAGAGCAGGCACGGGTGAGTCCCTCATGTGGGTTGGAGGAAAAAGTGAATCTTGAAATTGGTGGAAAAGGGCCATCGGTGGCAAAGGTTTCAAAGATTGGAGTGCGCGAAGAATGATACAGAAAAGATTGATAACATGAGGAAAGTTCCTCATGGAGATGTGCAGGGGAGATATGAAAAGGAGTAGATGATTGAGAAGAGTCTGTAGTGCTAGTAGAGGAAGAGGGATTAATAGAAGTAGTGTAGGAAGAAGTGGAGGAGTGAGGAGTGGAAGAGGGGAGGTTGAGAGAAGTCGAGATAGTAGTAGCAGTGGTGGAAGATAGAGGGAGTGCAGTTGGGTGAGTGGGTGCAGTGCAGGTGAAAATGCTTGGCGAGAGGTGTAGTGGTGTATGAAGTGGAGTGGTGAGGGAGCCAGCCATGTCCACTCTCGGCCTGGTCTGTTCCACAAGGCTTAGGCCCACTATTTGTTTCCTCGGTTTCTGTCCAGGGGAAATTCTCTTCTCATTTTCTTCTTTGTCTTCTTGCAACAGGTTGTTTTCTTCCTCATAATCCATCACAATATCATCGCCATTGTGTTGTTCTTAAGAAGGAAATGTTAGTAAAGGGTTATGTTTTTGTAGATATTGTTAAGATGTTAGCAAATGAGAGATGATATGGAAGGCAAAAAAAATTGATCAAGGTGAGAGAATAATTTCTTAAGAAAGTGTTGTCATGTAGTGGACTTCTCGTTGTTCATTCTGTTGTGTCATTACCATGTGAAGATATGATAAGATAAAATGATTTAACGATATGTTCAATTACAGTGATTAAATTGTTGGCGGACAACGATTATTGCCAAAAGTAACGTTATTCAAGTATCTTCCTTGACGTAGGCCCAGGCCTTAGAAAAGTGAGGCAAGCGTATCAAAAAGAACGATATAATTGGGCATGAAAGGTTGTGGAATGTTAGTCCAAATAGGTATTATTTAATTGTGTGAGAACTCACCAAGATCGAGATCAATCCGTCTGCATGCCATTTTGTTGTTGAAAGAGCGAGGTAAACAGTGTGTGCGTTTGCCGAGTTGAAGATTCCGAAGAGAGTTAAAACGTGGGGTGAAGCATGCTTAATCGTTGACCGGAAATATCGAAGGGGACTGGGAAGTGTGAAATCTGCGAGAACACGCGGGAATCGCACAGGTGCGCAGGATTCGCGGATAGGGGGATATTGTTGTTGTTGTTGTTGTTGTTGTTCTCAATGGTTGGATCAGGTGGATGCATATACATTGCAATTTCATGTTATGATATAATCATGATTTGCATGGTGTTTTCTTCATGGTCTTTTGTTCATCAGTGAGTCAGGATGTGGCAGACTGAGGATCATTACACGGAGGTTTTGATTGAGAACACCAGGTGAGGGAAGGGCAGATGCTCAGTGGAAGGGGCCCGGAAAAGCCACAAGAGGGTCCAAAGGCAGGGAGGGAGGCGATACCTCAAAGGTATACTATACAGTTTCCCCTCGGTAATAGCAATTTCTTTCAAAAGCAGAGTATGAGTAAAAAAAATTTTTTTTCTTTAAGTTAGAGTTATGTGCAATAAATGAAAGAGAGGGTAAACAAGGAACAGATAAAATGATGAAAAAAATGAAAATTAATCTACATATGGAAAGAGGGTAGTCCCAACCACCCAGCCCTACCCCTGGCCCCCCCATAGCCCCAAGCCCCAACCAACCCAGCAATGCCATAATTTCAGGGGATTAGTATTTCAGATATTTAGACCAGATTGCAATTAACATTTAGACTTTTATAGTTTATCTTTTCTTTAGCTGATTGTAAGGTTTCTCAGGGAGAGGGTAATTATGTTGACATTTATAGCCGTCTGTTAATAGTTATAATTGCCATTACTCCTAAGGTTTTATAGATGCAAATCATCAGCCGATACCCTAACACAGACATTTCGGGGCATTTAAATCAGAATGTCTTGTTGTGTTAGGTGCCCCAGCAGACCCGCGTCCGGGACCACCTTTGCATCTTTGTTATGTTTATTGCTATTCTTTATTCATGGGTTTATCTGGTAAATCTGGAATGAACCAGGACGTCCTTGAAATTTTTATGCCTTTTAAGTGCCAGAAAAGGAGGTGTGGTCCAAATGTCTTTTAGATTCTCATCCTTGGTTATCAGGTGCCAATGTTTCTTCAATATTGCTCCAATTTGGATGGTTGTGTTATCAAATGGTACAATAAAGGGGAGAAGTCTGGATGTTTCATTATTTGGTGGTTTATCTTTGAATATTAGTTCATGTTGAGTGTGCTGGATAGCTTTGCTGAATTGGTTCTGAATATTGGACAGGTTGTAGCCCCTCCGAAGTAGGTTGTCCCTCAGTTTGTTTAGTTCCTCTGTTAGTTTTTCATTGTTCGTAATGATTCTCCTATATCTCAGGGCTTGGCTGTAAATTATTCCTTTTTTGCAGCTTTCTGGGTGGAAGGAATCATTGTGTAAGAGAGTGCATATATCATTCGGTTTTACATACAGTGTACTCTCCAGACGACCTTGATCATTAAAATAAATTGTTGTGTCAAGGAAATTTACATTGGATAATGACATCTCCGCAGTGAATTTTATGGTAGGGAAGCATCGGTTCAGGAAGTCCAAAAATTCATTGAGGGCAGCCTCTCCGTGTCTCCAAACTACAAATATGTCATCAATGAACCGTTTCCAAATGAATGGTAGTTTATTGTGTGGCGCATGGTTAAATATGTATTCCTCACAAAAGTGCATGAATATATTGGCAAAGTTTGGAGCAAATGGAGAACCCATTGCGGTACCATGGATTTGTCGGTAGTATTTGTTGTCAAATTCAAAGAAGTTTTGTTTCAGAACAAAGTTAAAAATTTGTTTAAGGTATCGGATTGGTATTGGTAATTGGTCATGGTAGTACTCCTGAAGTGCAGTTAGACAGTATTCAATGCCCTCATCCTGGGGTATGTTTGTGTAAAGGGATTTGACATCAAGAGTGACAAGATAGTCTCCCTGGTTGGCTTCTTGTCCAAGAGTAAATATTATTTCTAGAAAGTGATTGGTATCTTTGATGTAGGATGGTATCTCTTTCACGATGGGTTTAAGATAAAAATCTAGGTATTGAGATAGGGCCCGTGTTGGCGACTGGCAGCCAGAAATAATTGGTCGGCCAGGACAATTTGGTTTGTGAATTTTTGGTAGCATATAAAAAGTAGGGGTACTTGTTTCGGAAGAAGGAGAGAGGAACTTATGACAGTCACTGTCAATAGTGCCTCTTGTTTCAAGGTGTGTTAAGAATGTCTCAATCTCCATTGCAAGCCCAGGGGTGGGATTAGCCTCTATCTGTTCATAATGGAGTTGATTGCCTAATTGTTTATAGGCTTCTACTAAATAAGATTGAATTGGCCAGAGAACTATTTTACCACCTTTGTCCGCAGGTTTTATAATGAACTCTTTATTGTTTTTGAGGAACAGTAGAGCAGTTTGTTCCTCTTGGCTGAGGTTCCTTAAATTCACCCTGGGATTCTGGATTGCCGCAAGGATGTCTTTCTTAATTGCTAATAAGAAATTCTGTATAGATAATTGATTATGGTTGGGTGGTTGCCAGTTGGATTTCTTACGGAATTTCTTAGGAAGATAGTTGGTCGGGTTGATGTAAAAGTGATAGTGGAGTAGCATACGTCTCCTGAAGTCAGAATAGGCCTTTGAAATATCCCAAACTGAAAATGATTTTGGAGCACCAATAAAGCTAAGTCCACGGTTCAGGATATCAATTTCATGGTCAGAAAGTGAGAAATTACCCATGTTGTATATGTTGTCAATAATAACCTTTTGTTTGAGCTTTGTGTGCAGGTGTTTCTTAAAAGCATTCTTGCCTTTCTTCTTTATATGTGAGTATTTCCTATTAACCCCTAATACTTTCTTAAGAACAGGAATCTGGCGTGAGCCATGATTATGTAAAGATGTCACCTGAGAATCAGCATCATCTCCAACAGGCGTTTGTATCCCAGTTTCCATCTGGGTTGAGAGGGGAGTATTCAGGGCATCCCCCAAACTCGTTCTTGTAGCTGTATAAGGTGAAAGAGAGCTTGTATTATCCCTTGGATATGTGTGTTCAATCACTATATGCCATCAATTTCTCAAAAGGTGTGGTTGATATACCGGCAATAGTGTATGTTTGTTGTGTAAGAATCCAGTTCATAACGTTGATAAGATGTAAACAAGAATAAATTTGAGAAGCATTTTTGTGGGTTGTAGAATATATATATATAGAATAACAAAACAGAATATTGTAGTAGGGTTAGTAAAGTTATTAAGTGGATCAGTTTTAGTTAATAAGTTCAGCGACGTCTGTTGTGCCGTCTGTCCCTGTCTAAGTGCTCTCTGTGGTTCCTCCGTTTTCTGTCATGTTTTAATTCTTGTGCATGATTAAATGCATGTCGTTTGGCTTCTGATAGTATTTTATCCACCTGGCGGGGGTCAAAAATCTTCTTAGCACTCCCCACCAGGTTATCCATCTTGTTCTGCTCCATCTGTGCCAGTCTCCTGTGATTATTAGCATGGATCTCGCAGATGGTAGTCCGAAATTCGGCTATGGCATCATCAAGTTGCCGAGAGCAGGCACGGGTGAGTCCCTCATGTGGGTTGGAGGAAAAAGTGAATCTTGAAATTGGTGGAAAAGGGCCATCGGTGGCAAAGGTTTCAAAGATTGGAGTGCGCGAAGAATGATACAGAAAAGATTGATAACATGAGGAAAGTTCCTCATGGAGATGTGCAGGGGAGATATGAAAAGGAGTAGATGATTGAGAAGAGTCTGTAGTGCTAGTAGAGGAAGAGGGATTAATAGAAGTAGTGTAGGAAGAAGTGGAGGAGTGAGGAGTGGAAGAGGGGAGGTTGAGAGAAGTCGAGATAGTAGTAGCAGTGGTGGAAGATAGAGGGAGTGCAGTTGGGTGAGTGGGTGCAGTGCAGGTGAAAATGCTTGGCGAGAGGTGTAGTGGTGTATGAAGTGGAGTGGTGAGGGAGCCAGCCATGTCCACTCTCGGCCTGGTCTGTTCCACAAGGCTTAGGCCCACTATTCGTTTCCTCGGTTTCTGTCCAGGGGAAATTCTCTTCTCATTTTCTTCTTTGTCTTCTTGCAACAGGTTGTTTTCTTCCTCATAATCCATCACAATATCATCGCCATTGTGTTGTTCTTAAGAAGGAAATGTTAGTAAAGGGTTATGTTTTTGTAGATATTGTTAAGATGTTAGCAAATGAGAGATGATATGGAAGGCAAAAAAAATTGATCAAGGTGAGAGAATAATTTCTTAAGAAAGTGTTGTCATGTAGTGGACTTCTCGTTGTTCATTCTGTTGTGTCATTACCATGTGAAGATATGATAAGATAAAATGATTTAACGATATGTTCAATTACAGTGATTAAATTGTTGGCGGACAACGATTATTGCCAAAAGTAACGTTATTCAAGTATCTTCCTTGACGTAGGCCCAGGCCTTAGAAAAGTGAGGCAAGCGTATCAAAAAGAACGATATAATTGGGCATGAAAGGTTGTGGAATGTTAGTCCAAATAGGTATTATTTAATTGTGTGAGAACTCACCAAGATCGAGATCAATCCGTCTGCATGCCATTTTGTTGTTGAAAGAGCGAGGTAAACAGTGTGTGCGTTTGCCGAGTTGAAGATTCCGAAGAGAGTTAAAACGTGGGGTGAAGCATGCTTAATCGTTGACCGGAAATATCGAAGGGGACTGGGAAGTGTGAAATCTGCGAGAACACGCGGGAATCGCACAGGTGCGCAGGATTCGCGGATAGGGGGATATTGTTGTTGTTGTTGTTGTTGTTGTTCTCAATGGTTGGATCAGGTGGATGCATATACATTGCAATTTCATGTTATGATATAATCATGATTTGCATGGTGTTTTCTTCATGGTCTTTTGTTCATACAAAGATACCAATCACTTTCTAGAAATAATATTTACTCTTGGACAAGAAGCCAACCAGGGAGACTATCTTGTCACTCTTGATGTCAAATCCCTTTACACAAACATACCCCAGGATGAGGGCATTGAATACTGTCTAACTGCACTTCAGGAGTACTACCATGACCAATTACCAATACCAATCCGATACCTTAAACAAATTTTTAACTTTGTTCTGAAACAAAACTTCTTTGAATTTGACAACAAATACTACCGACAAATCCATGGTACCGCAATGGGTTCTCCATTTGCTCCAAACTTTGCCAATATATTCATGCACTTTTGTGAGGAATACATATTTAACCATGCGCCACACAATAAACTACCATTCATTTGGAAACGGTTCATTGATGACATATTTGTAGTTTGGAGACACGGAGAGGCTGCCCTCAATGAATTTTTGGACTTCCTGAACCGATGCTTCCCTACCATAAAATTCACTGCGGAGATGTCATTATCCAATGTAAATTTCCTTGACACAACAATTTATTTTAATGATCAAGGTCGTCTGGAGAGTACACTGTATGTAAAACCGAATGATATATGCACTCTCTTACACAATGATTCCTTCCACCCAGAAAGCTGCAAAAAAGGAATAATTTACAGCCAAGCCCTGAGATATAGGAGAATCATTACGAACAATGAAAAACTAACAGAGGAACTAAACAAACTGAGGGACAACCTACTTCGGAGGGGCTACAACCTGTCCAATATTCAGAACCAATTCAGCAAAGCTATCCAGCACACTCAACATGAACTAATATTCAAAGATAAACCACCAAATAATGAAACATCCAGACTTCTCCCCTTTATTGTACCATTTGATAACACAACCATCCAAATTGGAGCAATATTGAAGAAACATTGGCACCTGATAACCAAGGATGAGAATCTAAAAGACATTTGGACCACACCTCCTTTTCTGGCACTTAAAAGGCATAAAAATTTCAAGGACGTCCTGGTTCATTCCAGATTTACCAGATAAACCCATGAATAAAGAATAGCAATAAACATAACAAAGATGCAAAGGTGGTCCCGGACGCGGGTCTGCTGGGGCACCTAACACAACAAGACATTCTGATTTAAATGCCCCGAAATGTCTGTGTTAGGGTATCGGCTGATGATTTGCATCTATAAAACCTTAGGAGTAATGGCAATTATAACTATTAACAGACGGCTATAAATGTCAACATAATTACCCTCTCCCTGAGAAACCTTACAATCAGCTAAAGAAAAGATAAACTATAAAAGTCTAAATATTAATTGCAATCTGGTCTAAATATCTGAAATACTAATCCCCTGATATTATGGCATTGCTGGGTTGGTTGGGGCTTGGGGCTATGGGGGGGCCAGGGGTAGGGCTGGGTGGTTGGGACTACCCTCTTTCCATATGTAGATTAATTTTCATTTTTTTCATCATTTTATCTGTTCCTTGTTTACCCTCTCTTTCATTTATTGCACATAACTCTAACTTAAAGAAAAAAAATTTTTTTTACTCATACTCTGCTTTTGAAAGAAATTACTTTCCATATGTAGATTAATTTTCATTTTTTTCATCATTTTATCTGTTCCTTGTTTACCCTCTCTTTCATTTATTGCACATAACTCTAACTTAAAGAAAAAAAATTTTTTTTACTCATACTCTGCTTTTGAAAGAAATTGCTATTACCGAGGGGAAACTGTATAGTATACCTTTGAGGTATCGCCTCCCTCCCTGCCTTTGGACCCTCTTGTGGCTTTTCCGGGCCCCTTCCACTGAGCATCTGCCCTTCCCTCACCTGGTGTTCTCAATCAAAACCTCCGTGTAATGATCCTCAGTCTGCCACATCCTGACTCACTGATGAACAAAAGACCATGAAGAAAACACCATGCAAATCATGATTATATCATAACATGAAATTGCAATGTATATGCATCCACCTGATCCAACCATTGAGAACAACAACAACAACAACAACAACAATATCCCCCTATCCGCGAATCCTGCGCACCTGTGCGATTCCCGCGTGTTCTCGCAGATTTCACACTTCCCATTCCCCTTCGATATTTCCGGTCAACGATTAAGCATGCTTCACCCCACGTTTTAACTCTCTTCGGAATCTTCAACTCGGCAAACGCACACACTGTTTACCTCGCTCTTTCAACAACAAAATGGCATGCAGACGGATTGATCTCGATCTTGGTGAGTTCTCACACAATTAAATAATACCTATTTGGACTAACATTCCACAACCTTTCATGCCCAATTATATCGTTCTTTTTGATACGCTTGCCTCACTTTTCTAAGGCCTGGGCCTACGTCAAGGAAGATACTTGAATAACGTTACTTTTGGCAATAATCGTTGTCCGCCAACAATTTAATCACTGTAATTGAACATATCGTTAAATCATTTTATCTTATCATATCTTCACATGGTAATGACACAACAGAATGAACAACGAGAAGTCCACTACATGACAACACTTTCTTAAGAAATTATTCTCTCACCTTGATCAATTTTTTTTGCCTTCCATATCATCTCTCATTTGCTAACATCTTAACAATATCTACAAAAACATAACCCTTTACTAACATTTCCTTCTTAAGAACAACACAATGGCGATGATATTGTGATGGATTATGAGGAAGAAAACAACCTGTTGCAAGAAGACAAAGAAGAAAATGAGAAGAGAATTTCCCCTGGACAGAAACCGAGGAAACGAATAGTGGGCCTAAGCCTTGTGGAACAGACCAGGCCGAGAGTGGACATGGCTGGCTCCCTCACCACTCCACTTCATACACCACTACACCTCTCGCCAAGCATTTTCACCTGCACTGCACCCACTCACCCAACTGCACTCCCTCTATCTTCCACCACTGCTACTACTATCTCGACTTCTCTCAACCTCCCCTCTTCCACTCCTCACTCCTCCACTTCTTCCTACACTACTTCTATTAATCCCTCTTCCTCTACTAGCACTACAGACTCTTCTCAATCATCTACTCCTTTTCATATCTCCCCTGCACATCTCCATGAGGAACTTTCCTCATGTTATCAATCTTTTCTGTATCATTCTTCGCGCACTCCAATCTTTGAAACCTTTGCCACCGATGGCCCTTTTCCACCAATTTCAAGATTCACTTTTTCCTCCAACCCACATGAGGGACTCACCCGTGCCTGCTCTCGGCAACTTGATGATGCCATAGCCGAATTTCGGACTACCATCTGCGAGATCCATGCTAATAATCACAGGAGACTGGCACAGATGGAGCAGAACAAGATGGATAACCTGGTGGGGAGTGCTAAGAAGATTTTTGACCCCCGCCAGGTGGATAAAATACTATCAGAAGCCAAACGACATGCATTTAATCATGCACAAGAATTAAAACATGACAGAAAACGGAGGAACCACAGAGAGCACTTAGACAGGGACAGACGGCACAACAGACGTCGCTGAACTTATTAACTAAAACTGATCCACTTAATAACTTTACTAACCCTACTACAATATTCTGTTTTGTTATTCTATATATATATATTCTACAACCCACAAAAATGCTTCTCAAATTTATTCTTGTTTACATCTTATCAACGTTATGAACTGGATTCTTACACAACAAACATACACTATTGCCGGTATATCAACCACACCTTTTGAGAAATTGATGGCATATAGTGATTGAACACACATATCCAAGGGATAATACAAGCTCTCTTTCACCTTATACAGCTACAAGAACGAGTTTGGGGGATGCCCTGAATACTCCCCTCTCAACCCAGATGGAAACTGGGATACAAACGCCTGTTGGAGATGATGCTGATTCTCAGGTGACATCTTTACATAATCATGGCTCACGCCAGATTCCTGTTCTTAAGAAAGTATTAGGGGTTAATAGGAAATACTCACATATAAAGAAGAAAGGCAAGAATGCTTTTAAGAAACACCTGCACACAAAGCTCAAACAAAAGGTTATTATTGACAACATATACAACATGGGTAATTTCTCACTTTCTGACCATGAAATTGATATCCTGAACCGTGGACTTAGCTTTATTGGTGCTCCAAAATCATTTTCAGTTTGGGATATTTCAAAGGCCTATTCTGACTTCAGGAGACGTATGCTACTCCACTATCACTTTTACATCAACCCGACCAACTATCTTCCTAAGAAATTCCGTAAGAAATCCAACTGGCAACCACCCAACCATAATCAATTATCTATACAGAATTTCTTATTAGCAATTAAGAAAGACATCCTTGCGGCAATCCAGAATCCCAGGGTGAATTTAAGGAACCTCAGCCAAGAGGAACAAACTGCTCTACTGTTCCTCAAAAACAATAAAGAGTTCATTATAAAACCTGCGGACAAAGGTGGTAAAATAGTTCTCTGGCCAATTCAATCTTATTTAGTAGAAGCCTATAAACAATTAGGCAATCAACTCCATTATGAACAGATAGAGGCTAATCCCACCCCTGGGCTTGCAATGGAGATTGAGACATTCTTAACACACCTTGAAACAAGAGGCACTATTGACAGTGACTGTCATAAGTTCCTCTCTCCTTCTTCCGAAACAAGTACCCCTACTTTTTATATGCTACCAAAAATTCACAAACCAAATTGTCCTGGCCGACCAATTATTTCTGGCTGCCAGTCGCCAACACGGGCCCTATCTCAATACCTAGATTTTTATCTTAAACCCATCGTGAAAGAGATACCATCCTACATCAAAGATACCAATCACTTTCTAGAAATAATATTTACTCTTGGACAAGAAGCCAACCAGGGAGACTATCTTGTCACTCTTGATGTCAAATCCCTTTACACAAACATACCCCAGGATGAGGGCATTGAATACTGTCTAACTGCACTTCAGGAGTACTACCATGACCAATTACCAATACCAATCCGATACCTTAAACAAATTTTTAACTTTGTTCTGAAACAAAACTTCTTTGAATTTGACAACAAATACTACCGACAAATCCATGGTACCGCAATGGGTTCTCCATTTGCTCCAAACTTTGCCAATATATTCATGCACTTTTGTGAGGAATACATATTTAACCATGCGCCACACAATAAACTACCATTCATTTGGAAACGGTTCATTGATGACATATTTGTAGTTTGGAGACACGGAGAGGCTGCCCTCAATGAATTTTTGGACTTCCTGAACCGATGCTTCCCTACCATAAAATTCACTGCGGAGATGTCATTATCCAATGTAAATTTCCTTGACACAACAATTTATTTTAATGATCAAGGTCGTCTGGAGAGTACACTGTATGTAAAACCGAATGATATATGCACTCTCTTACACAATGATTCCTTCCACCCAGAAAGCTGCAAAAAAGGAATAATTTACAGCCAAGCCCTGAGATATAGGAGAATCATTACGAACAATGAAAAACTAACAGAGGAACTAAACAAACTGAGGGACAACCTACTTCGGAGGGGCTACAACCTGTCCAATATTCAGAACCAATTCAGCAAAGCTATCCAGCACACTCAACATGAACTAATATTCAAAGATAAACCACCAAATAATGAAACATCCAGACTTCTCCCCTTTATTGTACCATTTGATAACACAACCATCCAAATTGGAGCAATATTGAAGAAACATTGGCACCTGATAACCAAGGATGAGAATCTAAAAGACATTTGGACCACACCTCCTTTTCTGGCACTTAAAAGGCATAAAAATTTCAAGGACGTCCTGGTTCATTCCAGATTTACCAGATAAACCCATGAATAAAGAATAGCAATAAACATAACAAAGATGCAAAGGTGGGCCCGGACGCGGGTCTGCTGGGGCACCTAACACAACAAGACATTCTGATTTAAATGCCCCGAAATGTCTGTGTTAGGGTATCGGCTGATGATTTGCATCTATAAAACCTTAGGAGTAATGGCAATTATAACTATTAACAGACGGCTATAAATGTCAACATAATTACCCTCTCCCTGAGAAACCTTACAATCAGCTAAAGAAAAGATAAACTATAAAAGTCTAAATGTTAATTGCAATCTGGTCTAAATATCTGAAATACTAATCCCCTGATATTATGGCATTGCTGGGTTGGTTGGGGCTTGGGGCTATGGGGGGGCCAGGGGTAGGGCTGGGTGGTTGGGACTACCCTCTTTCCATATGTAGATTAATTTTCATTTTTTTCATCATTTTATCTGTTCCTTGTTTACCCTCTCTTTCATTTATTGCACATAACTCTAACTTAAAGAAAAAAAATTTTTTTTACTCATACTCTGCTTTTGAAAGAAATTACTTTCCATATGTAGATTAATTTTCATTTTTTTCATCATTTTATCTGTTCCTTGTTTACCCTCTCTTTCATTTATTGCACATAACTCTAACTTAAAGAAAAAAAATTTTTTTTACTCATACTCTGCTTTTGAAAGAAATTGCTATTACCGAGGGGAAACTGTATAGTATACCTTTGAGGTATCGCCTCCCTCCCTGCCTTTGGACCCTCTTGTGGCTTTTCCGGGCCCCTTCCACTGAGCATCTGCCCTTCCCTCACCTGGTGTTCTCAATCAAAACCTCCGTGTAATGATCCTCAGTCTGCCACATCCTGACTCACTGATGAACAAAAGACCATGAAGAAAACACCATGCAAATCATGATTATATCATAACATGAAATTGCAATGTATATGCATCCACCTGATCCAACCATTGAGAACAACAACAACAACAACAACAACAATATCCCCCTATCCGCGGGTCAAAGGATCAAACGGTCAAGGAAATCTAGTTAAGATTATGAAATGAAAAATTTATCTTACTCAGGATTGAACTGAGGACCTTGCGCGTGTGAGGCCCACGTGATAACCACTACACTGTGAGATGTGGTTGCAACGTTTTGAGAACAGTCATTGCATCATATTCTTAATTTAAAATAATTTTTGAATTTTCATTAAAAAACGATGTCATTAGGATGCAGTTTAGGGTTTCATTAGTAGAAGCCATAGTTCGTATACAATACACTTGGATATCTTGAAAAAGTATCATATACAATGACAGTATCAAACAATCAAGCAGATCCAGGTCAGAATATGTTAAAAAAAATTGATGTCACTCAGGATTGAACTGAGGACCTTGCGTGTGTTAGGCACACGTGATAACCACTACACTATGAGATCTTGCTGCTATTATTCGAAAAATTCTTCGCATTATATTTTCAAATTTAAATAATGTATGAAGTTGTAGTGAGAAAACGATTTTCGAAAGGGGGCAGTTTATGATTTCCGGAGTAAAGGCAATTGGTTGTATTAACTACACTGTGATATCTTGAGAAATTATCATATACAATGACAGTATCAAACAATCAAGCAAATCATGGTCAGAATATGCTATGAAAAGTTGATCTCACTCAGGATTGAACTGAGGTCCTTGCGCTTATTAGGCGCACGTGATAACCACTACACTATGAGATCATGCTGCTATTGTTCAAAAAATTCTTGGCATTATATTTTCAAAGTTAAATAATGTATGAAGTTGTAGTGAGAAAACGATATTCGAAAGGGGGCAGTTTATGATTTTCGGAGTAAAGGCCATAGGTTGTATTAACTTCACTGTGATATCTTGAAAAATTATCATATACAATGTAAGTATCAAAAAGTCAAGCAGATTTAGTTAAGAATATGTTATAAAAAATTGCTCTCACTCAGGGTTGAACTGAGGACCTTCTGCTTGTTAAGGGCACATGATAACAACTACACTATGAGTTCTTGCTACTATTGTTCAAAAAATATCTTTGCATTATATTTTCAAGGTTAAATAATGTATGAATTTGAAGTGAAAAAAAATATTAGAAGGGGGCAGTTTAGGATTTCCTTAGTAAAAGCGATATGTGTTAATAACTATATTATCTTGTCTTGAAAATGTATCACATACAATGACAGTATCAAACGGTCAAAGAATTTAGTTAAGACAATGAAATGAAAAATTGATCTCACTCAGGATTGAACTGAGGACCTTGCGCGTGTAAGGCACACGTGATAACCACTACACTATTGGATCTGGTTGCAACTACTGGAGAACAGTCATTGCATCATATTCTTTAAGTAAAATAATTTTTGAAATTTGATTAAAAAATCATGTCATTAGGATAGAGTTTAGGGTTTGATTAGTAGAAGCCATAGTTCGTATACACTACACTGGGATATCTCGAAAAAGTATCATATACAAGGTAAGTATCAAAAAGTCAAGGAGATTTATTTCAGAATATGTTATAAAAAATTGATCTCACTCAGGATTGAACTGAGGACCTTGCACGTTTTAGGCGCACGTGATAACCACTACACTATGAGATCTGGTTGCAACTATTGGAGAACAGTCATTGCATCGTATTCTTAAAGTAAAATAATTTTTGAAATTTCATTAAAAAATGATGTCATTAGGATGGAGTTTAGGGTTTGATTAGTAGAAGCCATAGTTCGTATACACTACACTGGGATATCTCGAAAAAGTATCATATACAAGGTAAGTATCAAAAAGTCAAGGAGATTTATTTCAGAATATGTTATAAAAAATTGATCTCACTCAGGATTGAACTGAGGACCTTGCGCGTGTAAGGCGCACGTGATAACCACTACACTATGAGATCTGGTTGCAACTATTGGAGAGCAGTCATTGCATCATATTCTTAAAGTAAAATAATTTTTTAAATTTCATTAAAAAATGATGTCATTAGCATGGAGTTAAGGGTTTCATTAGGAGAAGCCATAGTTTGTATACACTACACTTGGACATCTTGAAAAAGTATCATATACAATGTAAGTATCAAAAAGTCAAGGAGATTTAGTTCAGAATATGTTATAAAAAATTGATCTCACTCAGGGTTGAACTGAGGACCTTCTGTTTGTTAGGCGCACATGATAACAACTACACTATGAGTTCTTGCTGCTATTGTTCAAAAAAAATCTTGGCATTATATTTTCAAGGCTAAATAATGTATGAAGTTGCAGTGAAAAAACGATATTCGAAAGGGGGCAGTTTATGATTTCCGGAGTAAAGGCCATAGGTTGTATTAACTACACTGTGATATCTTGAAAAATTGTCATATACAATGACAGTATCAAACAATCAAGCAGATTTAGGTCAGAATATGTTATAAAAATTGATCTCACTCAAGATTGAACTGAGGACCTTGCGCGTGTTAGGCGCAAGTGATAACCACTACACTATGAGATCTTGCTGCTATTGTTCAAAAAATTCTTGGCATTATATTTTCAAAGTTAAATGGTGTATGAAGTTGTAGTGAGAAAACGATATTCGAAAGGGGGCAGTTTATGATTTCCGGGAGTAAAGGCCATAGGTTGTATTAACTTCACTGTGATATCTCGAAAAAGTATCATATACAAGGTAAGTATCAAAAAGTCAAGGAGATTTATTTCAGAATATGTTATAAAAAATTGATCTCACTCAGGATTGAACTGAGGACCTTGCGCGTGTTAGGCGCACGTGATAACCACTACACTATGAGATCTTGCTGCTATTGTTCAAAAAATTCTTGGCATTATATTTTCAAAGTTAAATGGTGTATGAAGTTGTAGTGAGAAAACGATATTCGAAAGGGGGCAGTTTATGATTTCCGGAGTAAAGGCCATAGGTTGTATTAACTTCACTGTGATATCTTGAAAAATTATCATATACAATGTAAGTATCAAAAAGTCAAGCAGATTTAGTTCAGAATATGTTATAAAAAATTGATCTCACTCAGGGTTGAACTGAGGACCTTCTTCGTGTTAGGCGCACATGATAACAACTACACTATGAGTTCTTGCTACTATTGTTCAAAAAATATCTTTGCATTATATTTTCAAGGTTAAATAATGTATGAAGTTGAAGTGAAAAAAAAATCTGAGAAGGGGGCAGTTTAGGATTTCCTTAGTAAAAGCGATATGTTTTAATAACTATATTATCTTGTCTTGAAAATGTATCACATACAATGATAGTATCAAACGGTCAAAGAATTTAGTTAAGACTATGAAATGAAAAATTGATCTCACTCAGGATTGAACTGAGGACCTTGCGCGTGTAAGGCACACGTGATAACCACTACACTATGGGATCTGGTTGCAACTACTGGAGAACAGTCATTGCATCATATTTTTTAAGTAAAATAATTTTTGAAATTTGATTAAAAGATGATGTCATTAGGATGGAGTTTAGGGTTTGATTAGTAGAAGCCATAGTTCGTATACACTACACTGGGATATCTCGAAAAAGTATCATATACAAGGTAAGTATCAAAAAGTCAAGGAGATTTATTTCAGAATATGCTATAAAAAATTGATCTCACTCAGGATTGAACTGAGGACCTTGCACGTGTAAGGCGCACGTGATAACCACTACACTATGAGATCTGGTTGCAACTACTGGAGAACAGTCATTGCATCATATTCTTTAAGTAAAATAATTTTTTAAATTTCATTAAAAATGATGTCATTAGGATGGAGTTTAGGGTTTGATTAGTAGAAGCCATAGTTCGTATAAACTACACTGGGATATCTCGAAAAAATATCATATACAAGGTAAGTATCAAAAAGTCAAGGATATTTATTTCAGAATATGTTATAAAAAATTGATCTCACTCAGGATTGAACTGAGGACCTTGCACGTGTTAGGCGCACGTGATAACCACTGCACTATGAGATCTTCCTGCTTTTGTCATAAAAAGTCTTGACATTATATTTTCAAAGTTAAATAATGTATGATGTTGAAGTGAAAAAAAAATCTGAGAAGGGGGCAGTTTAGGATTTCCTTAGTAAAAGCGATATGTTTTAATAACTACATTGTCTTGTCTTGAAAATGTATCATATACAATGACAGTATCAAACGGTCAAAGAAATTTAGTTAAGACTATGGAATGAAAAATTGATCTCACTCAGGATTGAACTGAGGACCTTGCGCGTGTAAGGCGCATGTGATAACCACTACACTATGAGATCTGGTTGCAACTATTGGAGAACAGTAATTGCATCTTATTCTTAAAGTAAAATAATTTTTGAAATTTCATTAAAAAATGATGTCATAAGGATGGAGTTTAGGGTTTGATTAGTAGAAGCCATAGTTCGTATACACTACACTGGGATATCTCGAAAAAGTATCATATACAAGGTAAGTATCAAAAAGTCAAGGAGATTTATTTCAGAATATGTTATAAAAAATTGATCTCACTCAGGATTGAACTGAGGACCTTGCACGTGTTAGGCGCACGTGATAACCACTGCACTATGAGATCTTCCTGCTTTTGTCATAAAAAGTCTTGACATTATATTTTCAAAGTTAAATAATGTATGAAGTTGAAGTGAAAAAAAAATCTGAGAAGGGGGCAGTTTAGGATTTCCTTAGTAAAAGCAATATGTTTTAATAACTACATTGTCTTGTCTTGAAAATGTATCATATACAATGACAGTATCAAACGGTCAAAGAAATTTAGTTAAGACTATGGAATGAAAAATTGATCTCACTCAGGATTGAACTGAGGACCTTGCGCGTGTTAGGCGCACGTGATAACCACTACACTATGAGATCTTGCTGCTATTGTTCAAAAAATTCTTGGCATTATATTTTCAAAGTTAAATGGTGTATGAAGTTGTAGTGAGAAAACGATATTCGAAAGGGGGCAGTTTATGATTTCCGGAGTAGAGGCCATAGGTTGTATTAACTTCACTGTGATATCTCGAAAAAGTATCATATACAAGGTAAGTATCAAAAAGTCAAGGAGATTTATTTCAGAATATGTTATAAAAAATTGATCTCACTCAGGATTGAACTGAGGACCTTCTGCGTGTTAGGCGCACATGATAACAACTACACTATGAGTTCTTGCTACTATTGTTCAAAAAATATCTTTGCATTATATTTTCAAGGTTAAATAATGTATGAAGTTGAAGTGAAAAAAAAATCTGAGAAGGGGGCAGTTTAGGATTTCCTTAGTAAAAGCGATATGTTTTAATAACTATATTATCTTGTCTTGAAAATGTATCACATACAATGATAGTATCAAACGGTCAAAGAATTTAGTTAAGACTATGAAATGAAAAATTGATCTCACTCAGGATTGAACTGAGGACCTTGCGCGTGTAAGGCACACGTGATAACCACTACACTATGGGATCTGGTTGCAACTACTGGAGAACAGTCATTGCATCATATTTTTTAAGTAAAATAATTTTTGAAATTTGATTAAAAGATGATGTCATTAGGATGGAGTTTAGGGTTTGATTAGTAGAAGCCATAGTTCGTATACACTACACTGGGATATCTCGAAAAAGTATCATATACAAGGTAAGTATCAAAAAGTCAAGGAGATTTATTTCAGAATATGCTATAAAAAATTGATCTCACTCAGGATTGAACTGAGGACCTTGCACGTGTAAGGCGCACGTGATAACCACTACACTATGAGATCTGGTTGCAACTACTGGAGAACAGTCATTGCATCATATTCTTTAAGTAAAATAATTTTTTAAATTTCATTAAAAATGATGTCATTAGGATGGAGTTTAGGGTTTGATTAGTAGAAGCCATAGTTCGTATAAACTACACTGGGATATCTCGAAAAAATATCATATACAAGGTAAGTATCAAAAAGTCAAGGATATTTATTTCAGAATATGTTATAAAAAATTGATCTCACTCAGGATTGAACTGAGGACCTTGCACGTGTTAGGCGCACGTGATAACCACTGCACTATGAGATCTTCCTGCTTTTGTCATAAAAAGTCTTGACATTATATTTTCAAAGTTAAATAATGTATGATGTTGAAGTGAAAAAAAAATCTGAGAAGGGGGCAGTTTAGGATTTCCTTAGTAAAAGCGATATGTTTTAATAACTACATTGTCTTGTCTTGAAAATGTATCATATACAATGACAGTATCAAACGGTCAAAGAAATTTAGTTAAGACTATGGAATGAAAAATTGATCTCACTCAGGATTGAACTGAGGACCTTGCGCGTGTAAGGCGCATGTGATAACCACTACACTATGAGATCTGGTTGCAACTATTGGAGAACAGTAATTGCATCTTATTCTTAAAGTAAAATAATTTTTGAAATTTCATTAAAAAATGATGTCATAAGGATGGAGTTTAGGGTTTGATTAGTAGAAGCCATAGTTCGTATACACTACACTGGGATATCTCGAAAAAGTATCATATACAAGGTAAGTATCAAAAAGTCAAGGAGATTTATTTCAGAATATGTTATAAAAAATTGATCTCACTCAGGATTGAACTGAGGACCTTGCACGTGTTAGGCGCACGTGATAACCACTGCACTATGAGATCTTCCTGCTTTTGTCATAAAAAGTCTTGACATTATATTTTCAAAGTTAAATAATGTATGAAGTTGAAGTGAAAAAAAAATCTGAGAAGGGGGCAGTTTAGGATTTCCTTAGTAAAAGCAATATGTTTTAATAACTACATTGTCTTGTCTTGAAAATGTATCATATACAATGACAGTATCAAACGGTCAAAGAAATTTAGTTAAGACTATGGAATGAAAAATTGATCTCACTCAGGATTGAACTGAGGACCTTGCGCGTGTTAGGCGCACGTGATAACCACTACACTATGAGATCTTGCTGCTATTGTTCAAAAAATTCTTGGCATTATATTTTCAAAGTTAAATGGTGTATGAAGTTGTAGTGAGAAAACGATATTCGAAAGGGGGCAGTTTATGATTTCCGGAGTAGAGGCCATAGGTTGTATTAACTTCACTGTGATATCTCGAAAAAGTATCATATACAAGGTAAGTATCAAAAAGTCAAGGAGATTTATTTCAGAATATGTTATAAAAAATTGATCTCACTCAGGATTGAACTGAGGACCTTCTGCGTGTTAGGCGCACATGATAACAACTACACTATGAGTTCTTGCTACTATTGTTCAAAAAATATCTTTGCATTATATTTTCAAGGTTAAATAATGTATGAAGTTGAAGTGAAAAAAAAATCTGAGAAGGGGGCAGTTTAGGATTTCCTTAGTAAAAGCGATATGTTTTAATAACTATATTATCTTGTCTTGAAAATGTATCACATACAATGATAGTATCAAACGGTCAAAGAATTTAGTTAAGACTATGAAATGAAAAATTGATCTCACTCAGGATTGAACTGAGGACCTTGCGCGTGTAAGGCACACGTGATAACCACTACAATATGGGATCTGGTTGTAACTACTGGAGAACAGTCATTGCATCATATTTTTTAAGTAAAATAATTTTTGAAATTTGATTAAAAGGTGATGTCATTAGGATGGAGTTTAGGGTTTGATTAGTAGAAGCCATAGTTCGTATACACTACACTGGGATATCTCGAAAAAGTATCATATACAAGGTAAGTATCAAAAAGTCAAGGAGATTTATTTCAGAATATGTTATAAAAAATTGATCTCACTCAGGATTGAACTGAGGACCTTGCACGTGTAAGGCGCACGTGATAACCACTACACTATGAGATCTGGTTGCAACTACTGGAGAACAGTCATTGCATCATATTTTTTAAGTAAAATTATTTTCTAAATTTGATTAAAAATGATGTCATTAGGATGGAGTTTAGGGTTTGATTAGTAGAAGCCATAGTTCGTATAAACTACACTGGGATATCTCGAAAAAATATCATATACAAGGTAAGTATCAAAAAGTCAAGGATATTTATTTCAGAATATGTTATAAAAAATTGATCTCACTCAGGATTGAACTGAGGACCTTGCACGTGTTAGGCGCACGTGATAACCACTGCACTATGAGATCTTCCTGCTTTTGCCATAAAAAGTCTTGACATTATATTTTCAAAGTTAAATAATGTATGAAGTTGAAGTGAAAAAAAAAGGGGGCAGTTTAGGATTTCCTTAGTAAAAGCGATATGTTTTAATAACTACATTGTCTTGTCTTGAAAATGTATCATATACAATGACAGTATCAAACGGTCAAAGAAATTTAGTTAAGACTATGGAATGAAAAATTGATCTCACTCAGGATTGAACTGAGGACCTTGCGTGTGTAAGGCGCACGTGATAACCACTACACTATGAGATCTGGTTGCAACTATTGGAGAACAGCCATTGCATCTTATTCTTAAAGTAAAATTATTTTTGAAATTTCATTAAAAAATGATGTCATTAGGATGGAGTTTATGGTTTGATTAGTAGAAGCCATAGTTCGTATACACTACACTGGGATATCTCGAAAAAGTATCATATACAAGGTAAGTATCAAAAAGTCAAGGAGATTTATTTCAGAATATGTTATAAAAAATTGATCTCACTCAGGATTGAACTGAGGACCTTGCGCGTGTTAGGCGCACGTGATAACCACTACACTATGAGATCTTGCTGCTATTGTCTAAAAAATTCTTGGCATTATATTTTCAAAGTTAAATGGTGTATGAAGTTGTAGTGAGAAAACGATATTCGAAAGGGGGCAGTTTATGATTTCCGGAGTAAAGAACATAGGTTGTATTAACTTCACTGTGATATCTCGAAAAAGTATCATATACAAGGTAAGTATCAAAAAGTCAAGGAGATTTATTTCAGAATATGTTATAAAAAATTGATCTCACTCAGGATTGAACTGAGGACCTTGCGCGTGTTAGGCGCACGTGATAACCACTACACTATGAGATCTGGTTGCAACTATTGGAGAACAGTCATTGCATCATATTCTTAAAGTAAAATAATTTTTGAAATTTCATTAAAAAATGATGTCATTAGCATGGAGTTTAGGGTTTCATTAGGAGAAGCCATAGTTTGTATACACTACACTTGGATATCTTGAAAAAGTATCATATACAATGTAAGTATCAAAAAGTCCAGCAGATTTAGTTCAGAATATGTTATAAAAAATTAATCTCACTCAGGGTTGAACTGAGGACCTTCTGTGAGTTAGGCGCACATAATAACAACTACACTATGAGTTCTTGCTGCTATTGTTCAAAAAAAATCTTGGCATTATATTTTCAAGGTTAAATAATGTATGAAGTTGTAGTGAAAAAACAATATTCGAAAGGGATCAGTTTATAATTTCTGGAGTTAAGGGCATAGGTTGTATCAACTACACTGTGATATCTTGAAAAATTATCAGATACAATGACAGTATCAAACAATCAAGCAGAGTTAGGTCAAAATATCTTATAAAAATTGATCTCACTCAGGATTGAACTGAGGACCTTCCGCGTGTTAGGCGCACGTGATAACCACTACACTATGAGATCTTGCTGCTATTGTTCAAAAAATTCTTGGCATTATATTTTCAAAGTTAAATAATGTATGAAGTTGTAGTGAGAAAACGATATTCGAAAGGGGGCAGTTTATGATTTCCAGAGTAAAGGCCATAGGTTGTATTAACTTCACTGTTATATCTTGAAAAATTATCATATACAATGTTAGTATCAAAAAGTCAAGCAGATTTAGTTAAGAATATGTTATAAAAAATTGATCTCACTCAGGGTTGAACTGAGGACCTTCTGCGTGTTAGGCGCACATGATAACAACTACACTATGAGTTCTTGCTACTATTGTTCAAAAAATATCTTGGCATTATATTTTCAAGGTTAAATAATGTATGAAGTTGAAGTGAAAAAAAAATCTGAGAAGGAGGCAGTTTAGGATTTCCTTAGTAAAAGCGATATGTTTTAATAACTATATTATCTTGTCTTGAAAATGTATCACATACAATGACAGTATCAAACGGTCAAAGAATTTAGTTAAGACTATGAAATGAAAAATTGATCTCACTCAGGATTGAACTGAGGACCTTGCGCGTGTAAGGCACACGTGATAACCACTACACTATGGGATCTGGTTGCAACTACTGGAGAACAGTTAGCATCATATTCTTTAAGTAAAATAATTTTTTAAATTTGATTAAAAATGATGTCATTAGGATGGAGTTTAGGGTTTGATTAGTAGAAGCCATTAGTTCGTATACACTACACTGGGATATCTCGAAAAAGTATCATATACAATGTAAGTATCAAAAAGTCAAGGAGATTTATTTCAGAGTATGTTATAAAAAATTGATCTCACTCACGATTGAACTGAGGACCTTGCGTGTGTTAGGCGCACGTGATAACCACTACACTATGAGATCTTGCTGCTATTGTTCAAAAAATTCTTGGCATTATATTTTCAAAGTTAAATAGTGTATGAAGTTGTAGTGAGAAAACGATATTCGAAAGGGGGCAGTTTATGATTTCCGGAGTAAAGGCCATAGGTTGTATTAACTTCACTGTGATATCTCAAAAAAGTATCATATACAAGGTAAGTATCAAAAAGTCAAGGAGATTTATTTCAGAATATGTTATAAAAAATTGATCTCACTCAGGATTGAACTGAGGACCTTGCGCGTGTTAGGCGCACGTGATAACCACTACACTATGAGATCTTGCTGCTATTGTTCAAAAAATTCTTGGCATTATATTTTCAAAGTTAAATGGTGTATGAAGTTGAAGTGAGAAAACGATATTCGAAAGGGGGCAGTTTATGATTTCCGGAGTAAAGGCCATAGGTTGTATTAACTTCACTGTGATATCTCGAAAAAGTATCATATACAAGGTAAGTATCAAAAAGTCAAGGAGATTTATTTCAGAATATGTTATAAAAAATTGATCTCACTCAGGATTGAACTGAGGACCTTGCGCGTGTTAGGCGCACGTGATAACCACTACACTATGAGATCTTGCTGCTATTGTTCAAAAAATTCTTGGCATTATATTTTCAAAGTTAAATGGTGTATGTAGTTGTAGTGAGAAAACGATATTCGAAAGGGGGCAGTTTATGATTTCCGGAGTAAAGGCCATAGGTTGTATTAACTTCACTGTGATATCTTGAAAAATTATCATATACAATGTAAGTATCAAAAAGTCAAGCAGATTTAGTTCAGAATATGTTATAAAAAATTGATCTCACTCAGGGTTGAACTGAGGACCTTCTGCGTGTTAGGCGCACATGATAACAACTACACTATGAGTTCTTGCTACTATTGCTCAAAAAATATCTTTGCATTATATTTTCAAGGTTAAATAATGTATGAAGTAAAAGTGAAAAAAAAATCTGAGAAGGGTGCAGTTTAGGATTTCCTAAGTAAAAGCGATATGTTTTAACAACTACATTGTGTTGTCTTGAAAATGTATCCATTGCAATGACAAGATCAAACTGTCAAACAATTGAGTTAAGACTATGAAATGAAAAATTGATCTCACTCAGGATTGAACTGAGGGCCTTGCGCGTGTAAGGCACACGTGATAACCACTACACTATGGGATCTGGTTGCAACTACTGGAGAACAGTCATTGCATCATTTTTTTAAGTAAAATAATTTTTGAAATTTGATTAAAAGATGATGTCATTAGGATGGAGTTTAGGGTTTGATTAGTAGAAGCCATAGTTCGTATACATGTAACAATAGAACATCACATGATATGATAACTGAGAACTTGATACGAAACTTCCTGTTGATAGCATGCTGTGTGTTTTGAATATTAGCCTTGATAAGTGTCTTCGAAGCTCTCTTCTGTTTGTGTAAGCTATCAGAAAACGTGGTGCTCTATCACACGACTTTATCTTTGCGTCTCTCTCTGAGAACCTACGTTCAACGTTACATCTGGTGACAGAGGGCAGAGCTGAGACAACACAAGTATATTTCGTGCATGATGTCAACCACTATCTCTGTCATACCTGAGAAGTTCGAGAGTGGAGATTTTGTCGCATGGCTTCGCAATTTCGAATGCTGCGCCACCGCCAACAACTGGTCGGATGCGGACAAACTCAAGAAACTCCCAGCCTTTCTTCGTGGACAATCTGCTGCCCACTTTCATTGCTTATCTGCTGTTGATAAAGAAGGATATGGGACTTTGACAAAACGTTTAACCGAAGCTTTGTGCCCCCAAGTCAATCGAGAGCATTATTATAGTCAATTTGAAAGCCGCTCCCTTCGCCCTGACGAGGACCCTTCATTATTTCAGTGGGCCCTAGAAGATTTGCTAGCGAAAGCTGACCCCGATTTGCATGATGCTGCCAAAACTGCCTTATTATCTCGCCAGTTCCTCAAGGGTCTACAACCAGAGTTACGTTTACGTTTACTGGAACATAACCCTACTCCATCATTGCAACAGATGCGGGAATTTGTTCAACGCCACAGGGCTATTCATCGCGTGGATCCTCAGCGTCCAACATCCGTTTTCTCTGCTGCGGCTACACCCCTCCCTGCTGGCCCTGATCCTGATCATAACCCCCGTCCAGATCTGCAGGAGTCCATCAAACATCTCACCGCCGCTGTGGCAAATCTGTCAGCCAATCAACGTGCTTTCCACGAACAGTTTCAACAACAACAACAACCCCAGCAACAACCACAACGTTTTTCTTCAAATCAAAGATGGCGCTCTGCTGAACGTCGACAGATTATATGTTATTCTTGCCACCAGCCTGGACACACAGCTCGTTACTGTCCGATGGAATTTACAGATACAGAGCCTGCTTCATGCTCTCTTTGTTATGGCTGGGGGCACTCTTCAGCCCAGTGTGCGAATAACCGCTTCAATTCAACACCCTTCCGCAGAAGGCCGAATGCTGCAAGTGCTGCAAAAGAAGAAATCGAGGAGTCAAAGCCTGATTCGCGAAGAAGACCGTTTTGGAAGCCCACCCCTGCTGCTGCTAGTGCTACTCCACATGTTCCTGGTGGACAATCATCCTCCTCAAATGTAAGTGTGTCAGAGTCTTTAAACTTCAACGGGGTGTCTCAATGATGGGCTGGATTGACGGGCACCCCCGTGTTTTTTTACTTGGATCTAATAGTATCCCTGATGGATCCCCTTCTCAGCAGCCCCTTGTTGAATGTATTTTAGGTGGCGTCTCTGTGACTGCTTTGGTTGATACTGGCTCCATGAAGTCGTTTATGAGTAAGGAAGTTTTTAATCGTGTCCACCCTCAACCAGTCCTTTTAGCCAAATCGCCCAATTGTGTCAGTATCACCGGTCAATCTTTAACTGTTGAAGGAACAGCTCAAATGCCATTGTTATTTCCTGGGAACGCTACCCCCTACCTAGGTAATTTTATTGTTTCTACCAACTTATTTCAACCCCTTCAATGTGTCCTTGGGTGGGATTTTTTAACTTCCCATGGGCTCCAGTTGTTACATAAGGGGAATGGCGCCTATAACCTAGAGGGAAACCATGGCTCTATACCCTTAGCTGCTCACACTGACCCTGTCTTCTCATCTTCACCCAATGATTCATGCAGTGGGAATGATTCTTCTACATCTGGGCTGTTATCAGGCAGTACTTTAGCACAATCTACTAGTAGGAGTCCTGTTCCTGTTAGTATGTCAGCCTCAGTATGTATTCCAGGTAGAACAGAAGTTTTAGTTTACGGTAAACTTCCTAAGGCCAGCCAAAATCAGTTAGGTATGATATCACCGTTATCAGATAGTTCTACAATTTCTCATAGCATCATTACTGCGTATACTGTTTGTCATGCTGATGCACGCAATATTATTGTTCGCCTTATGAATACATCTAACACAAATATTGAATTGCAGGTTGGACAAAAGATTGGTGAGTTCTGCCCCCTTGTTGAGGCTCCATGTCAAAACAATTACTCCCTTGATAACAACAATTTTTCTTGCAGCACTAGGGTCACCCCAGGAGTTTCAAGTGAACTTGAAGCAGCGTTGAGTGACAATCTTTCTCCCTCTGACCGCCAGCAAATTTTGTCTACCCTCCTCCAGTTTTCTGATGTATTTGAGGAGAACCTTGGTCACACAACTGTTCTTGAACACCAGATTGACACTGGGAATGCCCAGCCTATTCGACAGTATCCGCGTCGTCTCCCATTTGCTTTTCGGGAGGAGGCAAAAGACCAAGTTCAAGAAATGTTAAAACAGGGAGTTATTCAACCAAGTAGTAGTCCCTGGGCTTCGCCCATTGTTCTCGTGAAAAAGAAAGATGGCAAGTATCGTTTCTGCATTGACTACCGTAAACTTAATTCAGTTACTAAGAAAGATGCGCACCCCCTGCCCCGGGTAGATGATCTACTTGATGCCCTTCAAGGATCCTGCATGTTCAGTACTTTAGACTTACGTTCTGGGTATTGGCAGGTAAGCGTTGCCCCAGAAGACCGGGAAAAAACTGCTTTTGTCACCCCTGATGGGTTGTGGGAGTTCTGTAGGCTTCCTTTTGGGGTTTCCAATGGGTGTGCAACTTTCCAACGTGCTATTGAAATTGTCCTATCTGGATTGACATACGATACTTGCCTTTGTTATTTTGATGACGTCATCATTCCATCTTCTAATTTGCAGGAGCACTGTGCACGCCTAGCAACAGTTTTGTCACGTTTTCGATTACATAATCTCAGAGTGAAAGCCAGTAAGTGCTCTTTTGGGGCTTCCAAAGTCTTATTTCTTGGTCACATTGTTTCAGCACAGGGAGTCCACACAGACCCAAAAAAAATTGAATCAGTTTCCAGCCTGTGCCCGCCAAATTCTGTGGATCAAGTTCGCTCATTCTTAGGTCTGGCGGGCTATTATCGCAAATTTATTCCTAATTTTGCTAGTTTATCTGCACCCCTTGTTGCTCTCACAAAAAAAGGCAGCAAGTTTTTGTGGTCTACAGAACATGCAGCCTCATTTCAGACTTTAAAACAGCTACTTTGTGATGCTCCCATTTTGGCTTACCCCGATTTTCGCCAACCTTTTGTGTTACAAACCGATGCATCTGACCACGGTCTGGGAGCTGTATTAACACAGGTTGATTCTGCAGGTTGCGAGCATGTCATTGCATATGCCAGCCGTTCCTTGTCTGATCGTGAAAGGAGATTTTCAGCTACTGAAAAAGAAACATTAGCCATGGTTTTCGGTACTGATCATTTTCGCGCGTATTTACTGGGGCGTCCATTTACCCTCGTCACCGATCATAGTGCACTTCGCTGGCTGCATTCCGTTGAGCCCAAGGGACGCCTGGGACGGTGGCTGATGGACTTACAAGAGTACAGTTTTCAGGTCCAGCATCGGCCTGGGTCAGCCAATGGCAATGCAGATGCTTTATCTCGCTTACCGTCTGAGAATTCTTCTCCTGCCCCCGATTTGCAACCAGAGGCTGTTGACAACCCCAGTCTAGGCTGTGCCACAACATTGAATCCTGGGTATAATCTCCAGCAGGCTCAAATGGAGGACCCTCATCTCAGCAAAATCATTGAGATGAAATTGGCTGATCTTCCAAAACCTCCACAATTTGTTTGGGGAAAAGACCCAGTCTTTCATGCTTTTTGGCAATGCTGGGACCTCTTGCATGTTGTCAACGGCTTGCTGGTTAAAAGTAATGCAGGAGAGTCTGCTTTTCCACAGTATGCATTCGTTGTGCCTCACAGTCTTATACAATCTGTTTTGCAGGGTATTCATTGCAGTCCCTTTTCTGGTCACCTGGGCATTAGGAGAACCATATTGCGTACCAAAAACCGTTTCTATTGGCCCAAAATGATGTCACAAATCAAAACTTATGTCAAAGAATGTCATGTGTGTGCCCAAAATAAACCAGGTTCTCAAAATAACTCTGCACCGCTACACCCTATTGAAATTAATGAACCCTTCGTTTTTTGGGCAATGGACTACATGGGTCCTTTGCCCGAAACTGCGCGCGGTAATAAACACCTTCTTGTCGTCATGGACCACTTCACCAAATGGTGTGAAGTGTTTCCCACCACAGACCAACGGGCACAAACTGTTGCCCGCGTTCTTGTGTCCAGAGTTTTCAGTAGATTTGGACCCCCACAGGTTATTCACTCGGACCAAGGCCGGAATTTTGAGAGCCATCTCATGCAGGAGGTCTGTCAGCTGATGGGAATTCACAAATCTAGAACCACAGCATATCACCCCCAATGTGATGGCTTGGTTGAACGCCAAAACCGCACCCTACAAACTATATTGTCTGCTTACGTTTCAGCTCACCAAGACGACTGGGACACCTGGGTAAGTTTAGCAGTGTATGCTTACAACACTAGCACGCACGAGTCAACAGGAGTTAGTCCTTATGAGTTAGTTTTTGGTCGCCCTGCCCGCACTCCTTTAGAAGTAGATTTGGACATTCCGTTAAAAAACCCATGCAGTCAATCAGAATACACACAGGCACTTAGAAAGTCACTGCACTCTCTTCAGCAGGTTGCACGAGGTAATTTAGCTACCAGCAGAGCTAGGCAGTCTAATTCTCATAGTAGTACTGACAGAAACTGGACTCCTCTTCCTGTTGGCAGCTCGGTGTGGTTGCGTCGTCCCAAATCATGGAAATTTGGGGGGAGATGGATTGGCCCCTTTGAGATAATTAAGCAAACAGGCGTCAATTACACCATTCGCTCTAAGTTAGGCAAGGATAGCGTTGTTCACCATAACAATGTCAAACCCTGTGTTGTTCCTTCAGGCCAGGGGGAACCCTTTTGTCCCACACAGGAATCATGGGATGCAGTCATTTACCCAGGGGGACCTGAACCTAACGTGGGAGGGGACCAGCAACGGGAGAGACCTGTATGTGCCCCACGCCCAGCTCATTTGAGACAAGATGTTAGGCCCCCTTTGCGGTTTGGAGATTTTGTCACACATTAAAAAAAAAAGAAGAGAGGGGGTGGTGTAACAATAGAACATCACATGATATGATAACTGAGAACTTGATACGAAACTTCCTGTTGATAGCATGCTGTGTGTTTTGAATATTAGCCTTGATAAGTGTCTTCGAAGCTCTCTTCTGTTTGTGTAAGCTATCAGAAAACGTGGTGCTCTATCACACGACTTTATCTTTGCGTCTCTCTCTGAGAACCTACGTTCAACGTTACATACACTACACTGGGATATCTCGAAAAAGTATTATTGTTGTCTTGAAAATGTATCAATTGCAATGACAGGATCAAACGGTCAACAAAGTTTAGTTTAGATTATGTTATAAAAAATTGATCTCACTCAGGATTGAACTGAGGACCTTCTGTGTGTTAGGCGCACAAGATAACAACTACACTATGAGTTCTTGCTGCTAATGTTAAAAAAAAATCTTGGCATTATATTTTCAAGGTTAAATAATGTATGAAGTTGTAGTGAGAAAACGATATTCGAAAGGGGGCAGTTTATGATTTCCGGAGTAAAGGCCATAGGTTGTATTAACTTCACTGTGATATCTTGAAAAATTATCATATACAATGTAAGTATCAAAAAGTCAAGCAGATTTAGTTCAGAATATGTTATAAAAAATTGATCTCACTCAGGATTGAACTGAGGACCTTGCGCGTGTTAGGCGCAAGTGATAACCACTACACTATGAGATCTTGCTGCTATTGTTCAAAAACAATCTTGGCATTATATTTTCAAAGTTAAATAATGTATGAAGTTGAAGTGAAAAAAAATCTGTGATGGGGGCAGTTTAGGATTTCCTTAGTAAAAGCGATATGTTTTAACAACTACATTGTGTTGTCTTGAAAATGTATCAATTGCAATGACAAGATCAAACGGTCCAGGAAATTTAGTTAAGATTATGAAATGAAAAATTGATCTCACTCAGGATTGAACTGAGGACCTTGCGCGTGTGAGACGCACGTGATAACCACTACACCATGAGATCTGATTGTAACTTTTTGAGAACAGTCATTGCATCATATTCTTAAAGTAAAATAATTTTTGAATTTTCATTAAAAAACGATGTCATTAGGATGCAGTTTAGGGTTTCATTAGTAGAAGCCATAGTTCGTATACACTACACTTTAATATCTTGAAAAAGTATCATATACAATGACAGTATCAAACAATCAAGCAGATCCAGGTCAGAATATATTATATTTTCAAAGTTAAATAATGTATGAAGTTGTAGTGAGAAAACGATTTTCGAAAGGGGGCAGTTTATGATTTCTGGAGTAAAGGCTATAGGTTGTATTAACTACACTGTGATGTCTTGAGAAATTATCATATACAATGACAGTATCAAACAATCAAGCAAATTTAGGTCAGAATATGTTATAAAAAATTGATCTCACTCAGGATTGAACTGAGGACCTTGCACGTGTTGGGCGCACGTGATAACTACTACACTATGAGATCTGGTTGCAACTTTTTGAGAACAGTCATTGCATCATATTCTTAAAGTAAAATAGTTTTTGAATTTTCATTAGAAAACGATGCCATTACGATGCAGTTTAGGGTTTCATTAGTAGAAGCCATAGTTCGTATACACTACACTTTAATATCTTGAAAAAGTATCATATACAATGACAGTATCAAACAATCAAGCAGATCCAGGTCAGAATATGTTATAAAAAATTGATCTCAATCAGGATTGAACTGAGGACCCTGCGCGTGTTAGGCGCACGTGATAACCACTACACTATGAGATCTTGCTGCTACTGTCCAAAAACAATCTTGGCATTATATTTTCAAAGTTAAATAATGTATGAAGTTGTATTGAGAAAACGATTTTCGAAAGGGGGCAGTTTATGATTTCCAGAGTAAAGGCAATAGGTTGTATTAACTACACTGTGATATCTTGAAAAATTATCCTATACAATGACAGTATCAAACAATCAAGCAAATTAAGGTCAGAATATGTTATAAAAAATTGATCTCACTCAGGATTGAACTGAGGACCCTGCGCGTGTTAGGCGCACGTGATAACCACTACACTATGAGATCTTGCTGCTATTGTTCAAAAATAATCTTGGCATTATATTTTCAAAGTTAACTAATGTATGAAGTTGCAGTGAAAAAAAATCTGAGATGGGGGCAGTTTAAGATTTCCTTAGTAAAAGCGATATGTTTTAACAACTACATTGTGTTGTCTTGAAAATGTATCAATTGCAATGACAGGATCAACTGGTCAACGAAGTTTAGTTAAGATTATGTTATAAAAAATTGATCTCACTCAGGATTGAACTGAGGACCTTGCGTGTGTTAGGCGCACGTGATAACCACTGCACTATGCGATCTTGCTGCTATTGTTCAAAAACAATCTTGGCATTATATTTTCAAAGTTAAAGAATGTATGAAGTTGCAGTGAATATAAAATCTGAGATGGGGGCAGTTTAAGATTTCCTTACTAGAAGCAATATGTTTTAACAACTACATTGTGTTGTCTTGAAAATGTATCAATTGCAGTGACAGGATCAAACGGTCAATGAAGTTTAGTTAAGATTATGTTATAAAAAATTGATCTCACTCAGGATTGAACTGAGGACCTTGCGCGTGTTAGGCGCACGTGATAACCACTACACTATCAGATCTTGCTGCTATTGTTCAAAAACAATCTTTGCATTATATTTTCAAAGTTAAATAATGTATGAAGTTGCAGTGAAAAAAAAATCTGAGATGGGGGAAGTTTAGGATTTCCTTAGTAAAAGCAATATGTTTTCACAACTACATTGTGTTGTCTTGAAAATGTATCAATTGCAATGACAGGATCAAACGGTCCAGGAAATTTAGTTAAGATTATGAAATGAAAAATTGATCTCACTCAGGATTGAACTGAGGACCTTGCGCGTGTGAGGCGCACGTGATAACCACTACACTATGAGATCTGATTGCAACTTGTTGAGAACAGTCATTGCATCAGTTTCTTAAAGTAAAATAATTTTTGAATTTTCATTAAAAACGATGTCATTAGGATTCAGTTTAGGGTTTCATTAGTAGAAGCCATAGTTAGTATCCACTACACTTGGATATCTTGAAAAAGTATCATATACAATGACAGTATCAAACAATCAAGCAGATCCAGGTCAGAATATGTTATGAAAAATTGATCTCACTCAGGATTGAACTGAGGACCTTGCGTGTGTTAGGCACACGTGATAACCACTACACTATGAGATCTTGCTGCTATTTTACAAAAAATGCTTGGCATTATATTTTCAAAGTTAAATAATGTATGAAGTTGTAGTGAGAAAACGATTTTCGAAAGGGGGCAGTTTATGATTTCTGGAGTAAAGGCAATTGGTTGTATTAACTACACTGTGATGTCTTGAGAAATTATCATATACAATGACAGTATCAAACAATCAAGCAAATTTAGGTCAGAATATGTTATAAAATATTGATCTCACTCAGGATTGAACTGAGGACCTTGCACGTGTTGGGCGCACGTGATAACCACTACACTATGAGATCTGGTTGCAACTTTTTGAGAACAGTCATTGTATCATATTCTTAAAGTAAAATAATTTTTGAATTCTCATTAGAAAACGATTCCATTAGGATGCAGTTTAGGGTTTCATTAGTAGAAGCAATAGTTCGTATACACTGCACTTTAATATCTTGAAAAAGTATCCTATACAATGACAGTATCAAACAATCAAGCAGATCTAGGTCAGAATATGTTATAAAAAATTGATCTCACTCAGGATTGAACTGAGGACCCTGCGCATGTTAGGCGCACGTGATAATCACTACACTATGAGATCTTGCTGCTATTGTTCAAAAACAATCTTGGCATTATATTTTCAAAGTTAACTAATGTATGAAGTTTCAGTGCAAAAAAAATCTGAGATGGGGGCAGTTTAAGATTTCCTCAGTAAAAGCGATATGTTTTAACAACTACATTGTGTTGTCTTGAAAATGTATCAATTGCAATGACAGGATCAAACGGTGAACGAAGTTTAGTTAAGATTATGTTATAAAAAATTGATCTCACTCAGGATTGAACTGAGGACCCTGCGCGTGTGAGGCGCACGTGATAACCACTACACTATGAGATCTGGTTGCAACTTTTTGAGAACAGTCATTGCATCATATTCTTAATGTAAAATAATTTTTGAATTTTCATTAAAAAACAATGTCATTAGGATGCAGTTTAGGGTTTCATTAGTAGAAGCCATAGTTCGTATACACTACACTTTGATATCTTGAAAAAGTATCATATACAATGACAGTATCAAACAATCCAGCAGATCTAGGTCAGAATATGTTATAAAAAATTGATCTCACTCAGGATTGAACTGAGGACCTTGCGCCTGTTAGGCGCACGTGATAACCACAACACTATGAGATCTTGCTGCTATTATTCAAAAAATTCTTGGCATTATATTTTCAAAGTTAAATAATGTATGAAGTTGTAGTGAGAAAACGATTTTCGAAAGGGGGCAGTTTATGATTTCCGGAGTAAAGGCAATAGGTTGTATTAACTACACTGTGATATCTTGAAGAATTATCATATACAATGACAGTATCAAACAATCAAGCAAATTTAGGTCAGAATATGTTATAAAAATTGATCTCACTCAGGATTGAACTGAGGACCTTGCGCGTATTAGGCGCACGTGATAACCACTACACTATCAGATCTTGCTGCTATTGTTCAAAAACAATCTTTGCATTATATTTTCAAAGTTAAATAATGTATGAAGTTGCAGTGAAAAAAAAATCTGAGATGGGGGAAGTTTAGGATTTTCTTAGTAAAAGCGATATGTTTTCACAACTACATTGTGTTGTCTTGAAAATGTATCAATTGCAATGACAGGATCAAACGGTCCAGGAAATTTAGTTAAGATTATGAAATGAAAAATTGATCTCACTCAGGATTGAACTGAGGACCTTGCGCGTGTGAGGCGCACGTGATAACCACTACACTATGAGTTCTTGCTACTATAGTTCAAAAAATATCTTGGCATTATATTTTCAAGGTTAAATAATGTATGAAGTTGTAGTGAAAAAACGATATTCGAAAGGGGGCAGTTTATGATTTCCGGAGTAAAGGCCATAGGTTGTATTAACTACACTGTGATATCTTAAAAAATTATCATATACAATGACAGTATCAAACAATCAAGCAGATTTAGGTCAGAATATGTTATAAAAATTGATCTCACTCAGGATTGAACTGAGGACCTTGCGCGTGTTAGGCGCACATGATAACCACTACACAATGAGATCTTGCTGCTATTGTTAAAAAAATTCTTGGCATTATATTTTCAAAGTTAAATGGTGTATGAAGTTGTAGTGAGAAAACGATATTCGAAAGGGGGCAGTTTATGATTTCCGGAGTAAAGGCCATAGGTTGTATTAACTTCACTAAGATATCTTGAAAAATTATCATATACAATGTAAGTATCAAAAAGTCAAGCAGATTTAGTTCAGAATATGTTATAAAAAATTGATCTCACTCAGGGTTGAACTGAGGACCTTCTGCGTGTTCGGCGCACATGATAACAACTACACTATGAGTTCTTTCTACTATTGTTCAAAAAATATCTTGGCATTATATTTTCAAGGTTAAATAATGAATGAAGTTGAAGTGAAAAAAAAATCTGAGAAGGGGGCAGTTTAGGATTTCCTTAGTAAAAGCGATATGTTTTAATAACTATATTATCTTGTCTTGAAAATGTATCACATACAATGACAGTATCAAACGGTCAAAGAATTTAGTTAGGACTATGAAATGAAAAATTGATCTCACTCAGGATTGAACTGAGGACCTTGCGCGTGTAAGGCACATGTGATAACCACTACACTATGGGATCTGGGTGCAATTTCTGGAGAACAGTCATTGCATCATATTCTTTAAGTAAAATAATTTTTGAAATTTGATTAAAAAATGATGTCATTATGATAGAGTTTATGGTTTGATTAGTAGAAGCCATAGTTCGTATACACTACACTGGGATATCTCGAAAAAGTATCATATACAAGGTAAGTATCAAAAAGTCAAGGAGATTTATTTCAGAATATGTTATAAAAAATTGATCTCACTCAGGATTGAACTGAGGACCTTGCACGTGTAAGGCGCACGTGATAACCATTACACTATGAGATCTGGTTGCAACTATTGGAGAACAGTCATTGCATCATATTCTTAAAGTAAAATAATTTTTGAAATTTCATTAAAAATGATGTCATTAGGATGGAGTTTAGGGTTTGATTAGTAGAAGCCATAGTTTGTATACACTACACTGGGATATCTCGAAAAAGTATCATATACAATGACAGTATCAAAAAGTCAAGCAGATTTAGTTCAGAATATGTTATAAAAAATTGATCTCACTCAGGGTTGAACTGAGGACCTTCTGTGTGTTAGGCGCACATGATAACAACTACACTATGAGTTCTTGCTGCTATTGTTCAAAAAAAATCTTGGCATTATATTTTCAAGGTTAAATAATGTATGAAGTTGTAGTGAAAAAACGATATTCGAAAGGGGGCAGTTTATGATTTCCAGAGTAAAGGCCATAGGTTGTATTAACTTCACTGTGATATCTTGAAAAATTATCATATACAATGTAAGTATCAAAAAGTCAAGCAGATTTAGTTCAGAATATGTTATAAAAAATTGATCTCACTCAGGGTTGAACTGAGGACCTTCTGCGTGTTCGGCGCACATGATAACCACTACACTATGAGTTCTTGCTACTATTGTTCAAAAAATATCTTGGCATTATATTTTCAAGGTTAAATAATGTATGAAGTTGAAGTGAAAAAAAAATTGGAGAAGGGGGCAGTATAGGATTTCCTTAGTAAAAGCGATATGTTTTAATAACTATATTATCTTGTCTTGAAAATGTATCACATACAATGACAGTATCAAACGGTCAAAGAAATTTAGTTAAGACTATGGAATGAAAAATTGATCTCACTCAGGATTGAACTGAGGACCTTGCGCGTGTAAGGCGCACGTGATAACCACTACACTATGAGATCTGGTTGCAACTATTGGAGAACAGTCATTGCATCATATTCTTAAAGTAAAATAATTTTTGAAATTTCATTAAAAAATGATGTCATTAGGATGGAGTTTAGGGTTTGATTAGTAGAAGCCATAGTTCGTATACACTACACTGGGATATCTCGAAAAAGTATCATATACAAGGTAAGTATCAAAAAGTCAAGGAGATTTATTTCATAATATGTTATAAGAAATTGATCTCACTCAGGATTGAACTGAGGACCTTGCGCGTGTTAGGCGCACGTGATAACCACTACACTATGAGATCTTGCTGCGATTGTTCAAAAAATTCTTGGCATTATATTTTCAAAGTTAAATAGTGTATGAAGTTGTAGTGAGAAAACGATATTCGAAAGGGGGCAGTTTATCATTTCCGGAGTAAAGGCCATAGGTTGTATTAACTTCACTGTGATATCTCGAAAAAGTATCATATACAAGGTAAGTATCAAAAAGTCAAGGAGATTTATTTCAGAATATGTTATAAAAAATTGATCTCACTCAGGATTGAACTGAGGACCTTGCGTGTGTTAGGCGCACGTGATAACCACTACACTATGAGTTCTTGCTACTATAGTTCAAAAAATATCTTGGCATTATATTTTCAAGGTTAAATAATGTATGAAGTTGTAGTGAAAAAACGATATTCGAAAGGGGGCAGTTTATGATTTCCGGAGTAAAGGCCATAGGTTGTATTAACTACACTGTGATATCTTGAAAAATTATCATATACAATGACAGTATCAAACAATCAAGCAGATTTAGGTCAGAATATGTTATAAAAATTGATCTCACTCAGGATTGAACTGAGGACCTTGCGCGTGTTAGGCGCATGTGATAACCACTACACTATGAGATCTTGCTGCTATTGTTAAAAAAATTCTTGGCATTATATTTTCAAAGTTAAATGGTGTATGAAGTTGTAGTGAGAAAACGATATTCGAAAGGGGGCAGTTTATGATTTCCGGAGTAAAGGCCATAGGTTGTATTAACTTCACTAAGATATCTTGAAAAATTATCATATACAATGTAAGTATCAAAAAGTCAAGCAGATTTAGTTCAGAATATGTTATAAAAAATTGATCTCACTCAGGGTTGAACTGAGGACCTTCTGCGTGTTCGGCGCACATGATAACAACTACACTATGAGTTCTTGCTACTATTGTTCAAAAAATATCTTGGCATTATATTTTCAAAGTTAAATAATGTATGAAGTTGAAGTGAAAAAAAAATCTGAGAAGGGGGCAGTTTAGGATTTCCTTAGAAAAGCGATATGTTTTAATAACTATATTATCTTGTCTTGAAAATGTATCACATACAATGACAGTATCAAACGGTCAAAGAATTTAGTTAGGACTATGAATTGAAAAATTGATCTCACTCAGGATTGAACTGAGGACCTTGCGCGTGTAAGGCACACGTGATAACCACTACACTATGGGATCTGGTTGCAACTTCTGGAGAACAGTCATTGCATCATATTCTTTAAGTAAAATAATTTTTGAAATTTGATTAAAAAATGATGTCATTAGGATAGAGTTTATGGTTTGATTAGTAGAAGCCATAGTTCGTATACACTACACTGGGATATCTCGAAAAAGTATCATATACAAGGTAAGTATCAAAAAGTCAAGGAGATTTATTTCAGAATATGTTATAAAAAATTGATCTCACTCAGGATTGAACTGAGGACCTTGCATGTGTAAGGCGCACGTGATAACCACTACACTATGAGATCTGGTTGCAACTATTGGAGAACAGTCATTGCATCATATTCTTAAAGTAAAATAATTTTTGAAATTTCATTAAAAAATGATGTCATTAGGATGGAGTTTAGGGTTTGATTAGTAGAAGCCATAGTTCGTATACACTACACTGGGATATCTCGAAAAAGTATCATATACAAGGTAAGTATCAAAAAGTCAAGGAGATTTATTTCAGAATATGTTATAAAAAATTGATCTCACTCAGGATTAAACTGAGGACCTTGCACGTGTCAGGCGCACGTGATAACCACTGCACTATGAGATCTTCCTGCTTTTGTCATAAAAAGTCTTGACATTATATTTTCAAAGTTAAATAATGTATGAAGTTGAAGTGAAAAAAATATCTGAGAAGGGGGCAGTTTAGGATTTCCTTAGTAAAAGCGATATGTTTTAATAACTACATTGTCTTGTCTTGAAAATGTATCATATACAATGACAGTATCAAACGGTCAAAGAAATTTAGTTAAGACTAAGGAATGAAAAATTGATCTCACTCAGGATTGAACTGAGGACCTTGCGCATGTAAGGCGCACGTGATAACCACTACACTATGAGATCTGGTTGCAACTACTGGAGAACAGTCATTGCATCTTATTCTTAAAGTAAAATAATTTTTGAAATTTCATTAAAAAATGATGTCATTAGGATGGAGTTTAGGGTTTGATTAGTAGAAACCATAGTTCGTATACACTACACTGGGATATCTCGAAAAAGTATCATATACAAGGTAAGTATCAAAAAGTCAAGGAGATTTATTTCAGAATATGTTATAAAAAATTGATCTCACTCAGGATTGAACTGAGGACCTTGCGCGTGTTAGGCGCACGTGATAACCACTACACTATGAGATCTTGCTGCTATTGTTCAAAAAATTCTTGGAATCATATTTTCAAAGTTAAATAGTGTATGAAGTTGTAGTGAGAAAACGATATTCGAAAGGGGGCAGTTCATGATTTCCGGAGTAAAGGCCATAGGTTGTATTAACTTCACTGTGATATCTCGAAAAAGTATCATATACAAGGTAAGTATCAAAAAGTCAAGGAGATTTATTTCAGAATATGTTATAAAAAATTGATCTCACTCAGGATTGAACTGAGGACCTTGCGCGTGTTAGGCGCACGTGATAACCACTACACTATGAGATCTTGCTGCTATTGTTCAAAAAATTCTTGGCATTATATTTTCAAAGTTAAATGGTGTATGAAGTTGTAGTGAGAAAACGATATTCGAAAGGGGGCAGTTTATGATTTCCGGAGTAAAGGCCATAGGTTGTATTAACTTCACTGTGATATCTCGAAAAGGTATCATATACAAGGTAAGTATCAAAAAGTCAAGGAGATTTATTTCAGAATATGTTATAAAAAATTGATCTCACTCAGGATTGAACTGAGGACCTTGCGCGTGTTAGGCGCACGTGATAACCACTACACTATGAGATCTTGCTGCTATTGTTAAAAAAATTCTTGGCATTATATTTTCAGAGTTAAATGGTGTATGAAGTTGTAGTGAGAAAACGATATTCGAAAGGGGGCAGTTTATGATTTCCGGAGTAAAGGCCATAGGTTGTATTAACTTCACTGTGATATCTTGAAAAATTATCATATACAATGTAAGTATCAAAAAGTCAAGCAGATTTAGTTCAGAATATGTTATAAAAAATTGATCTCACTCAGGGTTGAACTGAGGACCTTGCACGTGTCAGGCGCACGTGATAACCACTGCACTATGAGATCTTCCTGCTTTTGTCATAAAAAGTCTTGACATTATATTTTCAAAGTTAAATAATGTATGAAGTTGAAGTGAAAAAAAAATCTGAGAAGGGGGCAGTTTAGGATTTCCTTAGTAGAAGCGATATGTTTTAATAACTACATTGTCTTGTCTTGAAAATGTATCATATACAATGACAGTATCAAACGGTCAAAGAAATTTAGTTAAGACTAAGGAATGAAAAATTGATCTCACTCAGGATTGAACTGAGGACCTTGCGCATGTAAGGCGCACGTGATAACCACTACACTATGAGATCTGGTTGCAACTATTGGAGAACAGTCATTGCATCTTATTCTTAAAGTAAAATAATTTTTGAAATTTCATTAAAAAATGATGTCATTAGGATGGAGTTTAGGGTTTGATTAGTAGAAACCATAGTTCGTATACACTACACTGGGATATCTCGAAAAAGTATCATATACAAGGTAAGTATCAAAAAGTCAAGGAGATTTATTTCAGAATATGTTATAAAAAATTGATCTCACTCAGGATTGAACTGAGGACCTTGCGCGTGTTAGGCGCACGTGATAACCACTACACTATGAGATCTTGCTGCTATTGTTCAAAAAATTCTTGGCATCATATTTTCAAAGTTAAATAGTGTATGAAGTTGTAGTGAGAAAACGATATTCGAAAGGGGGCAGTTCATGATTTCCGGAGTAAAGGCCATAGGTTGTATTAACTTCACTGTGATATCTCGAAAAAGTATCATATACAAGGTAAGTATCAAAAAGTCAAGGAGATTTATTTCAGAATATGTTATAAAAAATTGATCTCACTCAGGATTGAACTGAGGACCTTGCGCGTGTTAGGCGCACGTGATAACCACTACACTATGAGATCTTGCTGCTATTGTTCAAAAAATTCTTGGCATTATATTTTCAAAGTTAAATGGTGTATGAAGTTGTAGTGAGAAAACGATATTCGAAAGGGGGCAGTTTATGATTTCCGGAGTAAAGGCCATAGGTTGTATTAACTTCACTGTGATATCTTGAAAAATTATCATATACAATGTAAGTATCAAAAAGTCAAGCAGATTTAGTTCAGAATATGTTATAAAAAATTGATCTCACTCAGGGTTGAACTGAGGACCTTCTGCGTGTTAGGCGCACATGATAACAACTACACTATGAGTTCTTGCTACTATTGTTCAAAAAATATCTTGGCATTATATTTTCAAGGTTAAATAATGTATGAAGTTGAAGTGAAAAAAAAATCTGAGAAGGGGGCAGTTTAGGATTTCCTTAGTAAAAGCGATATGTTTTAATAACTATATTATCTTGTCTTGAAAATGTATCACATACAATGTTAGTATCAAACGGTCAAAGAATTTAGTTAAGACTATGAAATGAAAAATTGATCTCACTCAGGATTGAACTGAGGACCTTGCGCGTGTAAGGCACACGTGATAACCACTACACTATGGGATCTGGTTGCAACTACTGGAGAACAGTCATTGCATCATATTTTTTAAGTAAAATAATTTTTGAAATTTGATTAAAAGATGATGTCATTAGGATGGAGTTTAGGGTTTGATTAGTAGAAGCCATAGTTCGTATACACTACACTGGGATATCTCGAAAAAGTATCATATACAAGGTAAGTATCAAAAAGTCAAGGAGATTTATTTCAGAATATGTTATAAAAAATTGATCTCACTCAGGATTGAACTGAGGACCTTGCACGTGTAAGGCGCACGTGATAACCACTACACTATGAGATCTGGTTGCAACTACTGGAGAACAGTCATTGCATCATATTCTTTAAGTAAAATAATTTTTTAAATTTGATTAAAAATGATGTCATTAGGATGGAGTTTAGGGTTTGATTAGTAGAAGCCATAGTTCGTATAAACTACACTGGGATATCTCGAAAAAATATCATATACAAGGTAAGTATCAAAAAGTCAAGGAGATTTATTTCAGAATATGTTATAAAAAATTCATCTCACTCAGGATTGAACTGAGGACCTTGCGCGTGTAAGGCGCGCGTGATAACCACTACACAATGAGATCCGGTTGCAACTATTGGAGAGCAGTCATTGCATCATATTCTTAAAGTAAAATAATTTTTCAAATTTCATTAAAAAATGATGTCATTAGCATGGAGTTTAGGGTTTCATTAGGAGAAGCCATAGTTTGTATACACTACACTTGGATATCTTGAAAAAGTATCATATATAATGTAAGTATCAAAAAGTCAAGCAGATTTAGTTCAGAATATGTTATAAAAAATTGATCTCACTCAGGGTTGAACTGAGGACCTTCTGTGTGTTAGGCGCACATGATAACAACTACACTATGAGTTCTTGCTGCTATTATTCAAAAAAGATCTTGGCATTATATTTTCAAGGTTAAATAATGTATGAAGTTGTAGTGAGAAAACGATATTCGAAAGGGGGCAGTTTATGATTTCCGGAGTAAAGGCCATAGGTTGTATTAACTACACTGTGATATCTTGAAAATTTATCATATACAATGACAGTATCAAACAATCAAGCAGATTTAGGTCAGAATATGTTATAAAAATTGATCTCACTCAGGATTGAACTGAGGACCTTGCGCGCGTTAGGCGCACGTGATAACCACTACACTATGAGATCATGCTGCTATTGTTCAAAAAATTCTTGGCATTATATTTTCAAAGTTAAATAATGTATGAAGTTGTAGTGAGAAAACGATATTCGAAAGGGGGCAGTTAATGATTTTCGGAGTAAAGGCCATAGGTTGTATTAACTTCACTGTGATATCTTGAAAAATTATCATATACAATGTAAGTATCAAAAAGTCAAGCAGATTTAGTTCAGAATATGTTATAAAAAATTGCTCTCACTCAGGGTTGAACTGAGGACCTTCTGCGTGTTAGGCACACATGATAACGACTACACTATGAGTTCTTGCTACTATTGTTCAAAAAATATCTTTGCATTATATTTTCAAGGTTTAATAATGTATGAATTTGAAGTGCAAAAAAAATATTAGAAGGGGGCAGTTTAGGATTTCCTTAGTAAAAGCGATATGTTTTAATAACTATATTATCTTGTCTTGAAAATGTATCACATACAATGACAGTATCAAACGGTCAAAGAATTTAGTTAAGACTATGAAATGAAAAATTGATCTCACTCAGGATTGAACTGAGGACCTTGCGCGTGTAAGGCACACGTGATAACCACTACACTATGGGATCTGGTTGCAAATACTGGAGAACAGTCATTTCATCATATTCTTTAAGTAAAATAATTTTTGAAATTTGATTAAAAAATCATGTCATTAGCATAGAGTTTAGGGTTTGATTAGTAGAAGCCATAGTTCGTATACACTACACTGGGATATCTCGAAAAAGTATCATATACAAGGTAAGTATCAAAAAGTCAAGGAGATTTATTTCAGAATATGTTATAAAAAATTGATCTCACTCAGGATTGAACTGAGGACCTTGCACGTGTAAGGCGCACGTGATAACCACTACACTATGAGATCTGGTTGCAACTATTGGAGAACAGTCATTGCATCGTATTCTTAAAGTAAAATAATTTTTGAAATTTCATTAAAAAATGATGTCATTAGGATGGAGTTTAGGATTTGATTAGTAGAAGCCATAGTTCGTATACACTACACTGGGATATCTCGAAAAAGTATCATATACAAGGTAAGTATCAAAAAGACAAGGAGATTTATTTCAGAATATGTTATAAAAAATTCATCTCACTCAGGATTGAACTGAGGACCTTGCGCGTGTAAGGCGCACGTGATAACCACTACACTATGAGATCTGGTTGCAACTATTGGAGAACAGTCATTGCATCATATGCTTAAAGTAAAATAATTTTTTAAATTTGATTAAAAATGATGTCATTAGGATGGAGTTTAGGGCTTGATTAGTAGAAGCCATAGTTCGTATACACTACACTGGGATATCTCGAAAAAGTATCATATACAATGACAGTATCAAAAAGTCAAGCAGATTTAGTTCAGAATATGTTATAAAAAATTGATCTCACTCAGGGTTGAACTGAGGACCTTCTGTGTGTTAGGCGCACATGATAACAACTAAACTATGAGTTCTTGCTGGTATTGTTCAAAAAAAATCTTGGCATTATATTTTCAAGGTTAAATAATGTATGAAGTTGTAGTGAAAAAACGATATTCGAAAGGGGGCAGTTTATGATTTCCAGAGTAAAGGCCATAGGTTGTATTAACTTCACTGTGATATCTTGAAAAATTATCATATACAATGTAAGTATCAAAAAGTCAAGCAGATTTAGTTCAGAATATGTTATAAAAAATTGATCTCACTCAGGGTTGAACTGAGGACCTTCTGCGTGTTCGGAGCACATGATAACCACTACACTATGAGTTCTTGCTACTATTGTTCAAAAAATATCTTGGCATTATATTTTCAAGGTTAAATAATGTATGAAGTTGAAGTGAAAAAAAAATCTGAGAAGGGGGCAGTTTAGGATTTCCTTAGTAAAAGCGATATGTTTTAATAACTATATTATCTTGTCTTGAAAATGTATCACATACAATGACAGTATCAAACGGTCAAAGAAATTTAGTTAAGACTATGGAATGAAAAATTGATCTCACTCAGGATTGAACTGAGGACCTTGCGCGTGTAAGGCGCACGTGATAACCACTACACTATGAGATCTGGTTGCAACTATTGGAGAACAGTCATTGCATCATATTCTTAAAGTAAAATAATTTTTGAAATTTCATTAAAAAATGATGTCATTAGGATGGAGTTTAGGGTTTGACTAGTAGAAGCCATAGTTCGTATACACTACACTGGGATATCTCGAAAAAGTATCATATACAAGGTAAGTATCAAAAATTCAAGGAGATTTATTTCATAATATGTTATAAGAAATTGATCTCACTCAGGATTGAACTGAGGACCTTGCGCGTGTTAGGCGCACGTGATAACCACTACACTATGAGATCTTGCTGCGATTGTTCAAAAAATTCTTGGCATTATATTTTCAAAGTTAAATAGTGTATGAAGTTGTAGTGAGAAAACGATATTCGAAAGGGGGCAGTTTATGATTTCCGGAGTAAAGGCCATAGGTTGTATTAACTTCACTGTGATATCTCGAGAAAGTATCATATACAAGGTAAGTATCAAAAAGTCAAGGAGATTTATTTCAGAATATGTTATAAAAAATTGATCTCACTCAGGATTGAACTGAGGACCTTGCGTGTGTTAGGCGCACGTGATAACCACTACACTATGAGTTCTTGCTACTATAGTTCAAAAAATATCTTGGCATTATATTTTCAAGGTTAAATAATGTATGAAGTTGTAGTGAAAAAACGATATTCGAAAGGGGGCAGTTTATGATTTCCGGAGTAAAGGCCATAGGTTGTATTAACTACACTGTGATATCTTGAAAAATTATCATATACAATGACAGTATCAAACAATCAAGCAGATTTAGGTCAGAATATGTTATAAAAATTGATCTCACTCAGGATTGAACTGAGGACCTTCCGCGTGTTAGGCGCACGTGATAACCACTACACAATGAGATCTTGCTGCTATTGTTAAAAAAATTCTTGGCATTATATTTTCAAAGTTAAATGGTGTATGAAGTTGTAGTGAGAAAACGATATTCGAAAGGGGGCAGTTTATGATTTCCGGAGTAAAGGCCATAGGTTGTATTAACTTCACTAAGATATCTTGAAAAATTATCATATACAATGTAAGTATCAAAAAGTCAAGCAGATTTAGTTCAGAATATGTTATAAAAAATTGATCTCACTCAGGGTTGAACTGAGGACCTTCTGCGTGTTCGGCGCACATGATAACAACTACACTATGAGTTCTTGCTACTATTGTTCAAAAAATATCTTGGCATTATATTTTCAAGGTTAAATAATGAATGAAGTTGAAGTGAAAAAAAAATCTGAGAAGGGGGCAGTTTAGGATTTCCTTAGTAAAAGCGATATGTTTTAATAACTATATTATCTTGTCTTGAAAATGTATCACATACAATGACAGTATCAAACGGTCAAAGAATTTAGTTAGGACTATGAAATGAAAAATTGATCTCACTCAGGATTGAACTGAGGACTTTGCGCGTGTAAGGCACATGTGATAACCACTACACTATGGGATCTGGGTGCAACTTCTGGAGAGCAGTCATTGCATCATATTCTTTAAGTAAAATAATTTTTGAAATTTGATTAAAAAATGATGTCATTATGATAGAGTTTATGGTTTGATTAGTAGAAGCCATAGTTCGTATACACTACACTGGGATATCTCGAAAAAGTATCATATACAAGGTAAGTATCAAAAAGTCAAGGAGATTTATTTCAGAATATGTTATAAAAAATTGATCTCACTCAGGATTGAACTGAGGACCTTGCACGTGTAAGGCGCACGTGATAACCACTACACTATGAGATCTGGTTGCAACTATTGGAGAACAGTCATTGCATCATATTCTTAAAGTAAAATAATTTTTGAAATTTCATTAAAAATGATGTCATTAGGATGGAGTTTAGGGTTTGATTAGTAGAAGCCATAGTTTGTATACACTACACTGGGATATCTCGAAAAAGTATCATATACAATGACAGTATCAAAAAGTCAAGCAGATTTAGTTCAGAATATGTTATAAAAAATTGATCTCACTCAGGGTTGAACTGAGGACCTTCTGTGTGTTAGGCGCACATGATAACAACTACACTATGAGTTCTTGCTGCTATTGTTCAAAAAAAATCTTGGCATTATATTTTCAAGGTTAAATAATGTATGAAGTTGTAGTGAAAAAACGATATTCGAAAGGGGGCAGTTTATGATTTCCAGAGTAAAGGCCATAGGTTGTATTAACTTCACTGTGATATCTTGAAAAATTATCATATACAATGTAAGTATCAAAAAGTCAAGCAGATTTAGTTCAGAATATGTTATAAAAAATTGATCTCACTCAGGGTTGAACTGAGGACCTTCTGCGTGTTCGGCGCACATGATAACCACTACACTATGAGTTCTTGCTACTATTGTTCAAAAAATATCTTGGCATTATATTTTCAAGGTTAAATAATGTATGAAGTTGAAGTGAAAAAAAAAATTTGAGAAGGGGGCAGTATAGGATTTCCTTAGTAAAAGCGATATGTTTTAATAACTATATTATCTTGTCTTGAAAATGTATCACATACAATGACAGTATCAAACGGTCAAAGAAATTTAGTTAAGACTATGGAATGAAAAATTGATCTCACTCAGGATTGAACTGAGGACCTTGCGCGTGTAAGGCGCACGTGATAACCACTACACTATGAGATCTGGTTGCAACTATTGGAGAACAGTCATTGCATCATATTCTTAAAGTAAAATAATTTTTGAAATTTCATTAAAAAATGATGTCATTAGGATGGAGTTTAGGGTTTGATTAGTAGAAGCCATAGTTCGTATACACTACACTGGGATATCTCGAAAAAGTATCATATACAAGGTAAGTATCAAAAAGTCAAGGAGATTTATTTCATAATATGTTATAAGAAATTGATCTCACTCAGGATTGAACTGAGGACCTTGCGCGTGTTAGGCGCACGTGATAACCACTACACTATGAGATCTTGCTGCGATTGTTCAAAAATTTCTTGGCATTATATTTTCAAAGTTAAATAGTGTATGAAGTTGTAGTGAGAAAACGATATTCGAAAGGGGGCAGTTTATGATTTCCGGAGTAAAGGCCATAGGTTGTATTAACTTCACTGTGATATCTCGAAAAAGTATCATATACAAGGTAAGTATCAAAAAGTCAAGGAGATTTATTTCAGAATATGTTATAAAAAATTGATCTCACTCAGGATTGAACTGAGGACCTTGCGTGTGTTAGGCGCACGTGATAACCACTACACTATGAGTTCTTGCTACTATAGTTCAAAAAATATCTTGGCATTATATTTTCAAGGTTAAATAATGTATGAAGTTGTAGTGAAAAAACGATATTCGAAAGGGGGCAGTTTATGATTTCCGGAGTAAAGGCCATAGGTTGTATTAACTACACTGTGATATCTTGAAAAATTATCATATACAATGACAGTATCAAACAATCAAGCAGATTTAGGTCAGAATATGTTATAAAAATTGATCTCACTCAGGATTGAACTGAGGACCTTGCGCGTGTTAGGCGCATGTGATAACCAATACACTATGAGATCTTGCTGCTATTGTTAAAAAAATTCTTGCAATTATATTTTCAAAGTTAAATGGTGTATGAAGTTGTAGTGAGAAAACGATATTCGAAAGGGGGCAGTTTATGATTTCCGGAGTAAAGGCCATAGGTTGTATTAACTTCACTAAGATATCTTGAAAAATTATCATATACAATGTAAGTATCAAAAAGTCAAGCAGATTTAGTTCAGAATATGTTATAAAAAATTGATCTCACTCAGGGTTGAACTGAGGACCTTCTGCGTGTTCGGCGCACATGATAACAACTACACTATGAGTTCTTGCTACTATTGTTCAAAAAATATCTTGGCATTATATTTTCAAAGTTAAATAATGTATGAAGTTGAAGTGAAAAAAAAATCTGAGAAGGGGGCAGTTTAGGATTTCCTTAGAAAAGCGATATGTTTTAATAACTATATTATCTTGTCTTGAAAATGTATCACATACAATGACAGTATCAAACGGTCAAAGAATTTAGTTAGGACTATGAATTGAAAAATTGATCTCACTCAGGATTGAACTGAGGACCTTGCGCGTGTAAGGCACACGTGATAACCACTACACTATGGGATCTGGTTGCAACTTCTGGAGAACAGTCATTGCATCATATTCTTTAAGTAAAATAATTTTTGAAATTTGATTAAAAAATGATGTCATTAGGATAGAGTTTATGGTTTGATTAGTAGAAGCCATAGTTCGTATACACTACACTGGGATATCTCGAAAAAGTATCATATACAAGGTAAGTATCAAAAAGTCAAGGAGATTTATTTCAGAATATGTTATAAAAAATTGATCTCACTCAGGATTGAACTGAGGACCTTGCATGTGTAAGGCGCACGTGATAACCACTACACTATGAGATCTGGTTGCAACTATTGGAGAACAGTCATTGCATCATATTCTTAAAGTAAAATAATTTTTGAAATTTCATTAAAAAATGATGTCATTAGGATGGAGTTTAGGGTTTGATTAGTAGAAGCCATAGTTCGTATACACTACACTGGGATATCTCGAAAAAGTATCATATACAAGGTAAGTATCAAAAAGTCAAGGAGATTTATTTCAGAATATGTTATAAAAAATTGATCTCACTCAGGATTGAACTGAGGACCTTGCACGTGTCAGGCGCACGTGATAACCACTGCACTATGAGATCTTCCTGCTTTTGTCATAAAAAGTCTTGACATTATATTTTCAAAGTTAAATAATGTATGAAGTTGAAGTGAAAAAAATATCTGAGAAGGGGGCAGTTTAGGATTTCCTTAGTAAAAGCGATATGTTTTAATAACTACATTGTCTTGTCTTGAAAATGTATCATATACAATGACAGTATCAAACGGTCAAAGAAATTTAGTTAAGACTAAGGAATGAAAAATTGATCTCACTCAGGATTGAACTGAGGACCTTGGGCATGTAAGGCGCACGTGATAACCACTACACTATGAGATCTGGTTGCAACTACTGGAGAACAGTCATTGCATCTTATTCTTAAAGTAAAATAATTTTTGAAATTTCATTAAAAAATGATGTCATTAGGATGGAGTTTAGGGTTGGATTAGTAGAAACCATAGTTCGTATACACTACACTGGGATATCTCGAAAAAGTATCATATACAAGGTAAGTATCAAAAAGTCAAGGAGATTTATTTCAGAATATGTTATAAAAAATTGATCTCACTCAGGATTGAACTGAGGACCTTGCGCGTGTTAGGCGCACGTGATAACCACTACACTATGAGATCTTGCTGCTATTGTTCAAAAAATTCTTGGAATCATATTTTCAAATTTAAATGGTGTATGAAGTTGTAGTGAGAAAACGATATTCGAAAGGGGGCAGTTTATGATTTCCGGAGTAAAGGCCATAGGTTGTATTAACTTCACTGTGATATCTCGAAAAAGTATCATATACAAGGTAAGTATCAAAAAGTCAAGGAGATTTATTTCAGAATATGTTATAAAAAATTGATCTCACTCAGGATTGAACTGAGGACCTTGCGCGTGTTAGGCGCACGTGATAACCACTACACTATGAGATCTTGCTGCTATTGTTAAAAAAATTCTTGGCATTATATTTTCAGAGTTAAATGGTGTATGAAGTTGTAGTGAGAAAACGATATTCGAAAGGGGGCAGTTTATGATTTCCGGAGTAAAGGCCATAGGTTGTATTAACTTCACTGTGATATCTTGAAAAATTATCATATACAATGTAAGTATCAAAAAGTCAAGCAGATTTAGTTCAGAATATGTTATAAAAAATTGATCTCACTCAGGGTTGAACTGAGGACCTTGCACGTGTCAGGCGCACGTGATAACCACTGCACTATGAGATCTTCCTGCTTTTGTCATAAAAAGTCTTGACATTATATTTTCAAAGTTAAATAATGTATGAAGTTGAAGTGAAAAAAAAATCTGAGAAGGGGGCAGTTTAGGATTTCCTTAGTAAAAGCGATATGTTTTAATAACTACATTGTCTTGTCTTGAAAATGTATCATATACAATGACAGTATCAAACGGTCAAAGAAATTTAGTTAAGACTAAGGAATGAAAAATTGATCTCACTCAGGATTGAACTGAGGACCTTGCGCATGTAAGGCGCACGTGATAACCACTACACTATGAGATCTGGTTGCAACTATTGGAGAACAGTCATTGCATCTTATTCTTAAAGTAAAATAATTTTTGAAATTTCATTAAAAAATGATGTCATTAGGATGGAGTTTAGGGTTTGATTAGTAGAAACCATAGTTCGTATACACTACACTGGGATATCTCGAAAAAGTATCATATACAAGGTAAGTATCAAAAAGTCAAGGAGATTTATTTCAGAATATGTTATAAAAAATTGATCTCACTCAGGATTGAACTGAGGACCTTGCGCGTGTTAGGCGCACGTGATAACCACTACACTATGAGATCTTGCTGCTATTGTTCAAAAAATTCTTGGCATCATATTTTCAAAGTTAAATAGTGTATGAAGTTGTAGTGAGAAAACGATATTCGAAAGGGGGCAGTTCATGATTTCCGGAGTAAAGGCCATAGGTTGTATTAACTTCACTGTGATATCTCGAAAAAGTATCATATACAAGGTAAGTATCAAAAAGTCAAGGAGATTTATTTCAGAATATGTTATAAAAAATTGATCTCACTCAGGATTGAACTGAGGACCTTGCGCGTGTTAGGCGCACGTGATAACCACTACACTATGAGATCTTACTGCTATTGTTCAAAAAATTCTTGGCATTATATTTTCAAAGTTAAATGGTGTATGAAGTTGTATTGAGAAAACGATATTCGAAAGGGGGCAGTTTATGATTTCCGGAGTAAAGGCCATAGGTTGTATTAACTTCACTGTGATATCTCGAAAAAGTATCATATACAAGGTAAGTATCAAAAAGTCAAGGAGATTTATTTCAGAATATAATATAAAAAATTGATCTCACTCAGGATTGAACTGAGGACCTTGCGCGTGTTAGGCGCACGTGATAACCACTACACTATGAGATCTTGCTGCTATTGTTAAAAAAATTCTTGGCATTATATTTTCAGAGTTAAATGGTGTATGAAGTTGTAGTGAGAAAACGATATTCGAAAGGGGGCAGTTTATGATTTCCGGAGTAAAGGCCATAGGTTGTATTAACTTCACTGTGATATCTTGAAAAATTATCATATACAATGTAAGTATCAAAAAGTCAAGCAGATTTAGTTCAGAATATGTTATAAAAAATTGATCTCACTCAGGGTTGAACTGAGGACCTTCTGCGTGTTAGGCGCACATGATAACAACTACACTATGAGTTCTTGCTACTATTGTTCAAAAAATATCTTGGCATTATATTTTCAAGGTTAAATAATGTATGAAGTTGAAGTGAAAAAAAAATCTGAGAAGGGGGCAGTTTAGGATTTCCTTAGTAAAAGCGATATGTTTTAATAACTATATTATCTTGTCTTGAAAATGTATCACATACAATGTTAGTATCAAACGGTCAAAGAATTTAGTTAAGACTATGAAATGAAAAATTGATCTCACTCAGGATTGAACTGAGGACCTTGCGCAAGTAAGGCACACGTGATAACCACTACACTATGGGATCTGGTTGCAACTGCTGGAGAACAGTCATTGCATCATATTCTTAAAGTAAAATAATTTTTGAAATTTCATTAAAAAATGATGTCATTAGGATGGAGTTTAGGGTTTGATTAGTAGAAGCCATAGTTCGTATACACTACACTGGGATATCTCGAAAAAGTATCATATACAAGGTAAGTATCAAAAAGTCAAGGAGATTTATTTCAGAATATGTTATAAAAAATTGATCTCACTCAGAATTGAACTGAGGACCTTGCGCGTGTTAGGCGCACGTGATAACCACTACACTATGAGATCTTGCTGCTATTGTTCAAAAAATTCTTGGCATTATATTTTCAAAGTTAAATGGTGTATGCAGTTGTAGTGAGAAAACGATATTCGGAAGGGGGCAGTTTATGATTTCCGGAGTAAAGGCCATAGGTTGTTTTAACTTCACTGTGATATCTCGAAAAAGTATCATATACAAGGTAAGTATCAAAAAGTCAAGGAGATTTATTTCAGAATATGTTATAAAAAATTGATCTCACTCAGGATTGAACTGAGGACCTTGCGCGTGTTAGGCGCACGTGATAACCACTACACTATGAGATCTTGCTGCTATTGTTCAAAAAATTCTTGGCATCATATTTTCAAAGTTAAATAGTGTATGAAGTTGTAGTGAGAAAACGATATTCGAAAGGGGGCAGTTCATGATTTCCGGAGTAAAGGCCATAGGTTGTATTAACTTCACTGTGATATCTCGAAAAAGTATCATATACAAGGTAAGTATCAAAAAGTCAAGGAGATTTATTTCAGAATATGTTATAAAAAATTGATCTCACTCAGGATTGAACTGAGGACCTTGCGCGTGTTAGGCGCACGTGATAACCACTACACTATGAGATCTTGCTGCTATTGTTCAAAAAATTCTTGGCATTATATTTTCAAAGTTAAATGGTGTATGAAGTTGTATTGAGAAAACGATATTCGAAAGGGGGCAGTTTATGATTTCCGGAGTAAAGGCCATAGGTTGTATTAACTTCACTGTGATATCTCGAAAAAGTATCATATACAAGGTAAGTATCAAAAAGTCAAGGAGATTTATTTCAGAATATAATATAAAAAATTGATCTCACTCAGGATTGAACTGAGGACCTTGCGCGTGTTAGGCGCACGTGATAACCACTACACTATGAGATCTTGCTGCTATTGTTAAAAAAATTCTTGGCATTATATTTTCAGAGTTAAATGGTGTATGAAGTTGTAGTGAGAAAACGATATTCGAAAGGGGGCAGTTTATGATTTCCGGAGTAAAGGCCATAGGTTGTATTAACTTCACTGTGATATCTTGAAAAATTATCATATACAATGTAAGTATCAAAAAGTCAAGCAGATTTAGTTCAGAATATGTTATAAAAAATTGATCTCACTCAGGGTTGAACTGAGGACCTTCTGCGTGTTAGGCGCACATGATAACAACTACACTATGAGTTCTTGCTACTATTGTTCAAAAAATATCTTGGCATTATATTTTCAAGGTTAAATAATGTATGAAGTTGAAGTGAAAAAAAAATCTGAGAAGGGGGCAGTTTAGGATTTCCTTAGTAAAAGCGATATGTTTTAATAACTATATTATCTTGTCTTGAAAATGTATCACATACAATGTTAGTATCAAACGGTCAAAGAATTTAGTTAAGACTATGAAATGAAAAATTGATCTCACTCAGGATTGAACTGAGGACCTTGCGCAAGTAAGGCACACGTGATAACCACTACACTATGGGATCTGGTTGCAACTGCTGGAGAACAGTCATTGCATCATATTTTTTAAGTAAAATAATTTTTGAAATTTGATTAAAAGATGATGTCATTAGGATGGAGTTTAGGGTTTGATTAGTAGAAGCCATAGTTCGTATACACTACACTGGGATATCTCGAAAAAGTATCATATACAAGGTAAGTATCAAAAAGTCAAGGAGATTTATTTCAGAATATGTTATAAAAAATTGATCTCACTCAGGATTGAACTGAGGACCTTGCACGTGTAAGGCGCACGTGATAACCACTACACTATGAGATCTGGTTGCAACTACTGGAGAACAGTCATTGTATCATATTCTTTAAGTAAAATAATTTTTTAAATTTGATTAAAAATGATGTCATTAGGATGGAGTTTAGGGTTTGATTAGTAGAAGCCATAGTTCGTATAAACTACACTGGGATATCTCGAAAAAATATCATATACAAGGTAAGTATCAAAAAGTCAAGGATATTTATTTCAGAATATGTTATAAAAAATTGATCTCACTCAGGATTGAACTGAGGACCTTGCACGTGTTAGGCGCACGTGATAACCACTGCACTATGAGATCTTCCTGCTTTTGTCATAAAAAGTCTTGACATTATATTTTCAAAGTTAAATAATGTATGAAGTTGAAGTGAAAAAAAAATCTGAGAAGGGGGCAGTTTAGGATTTCCTTAGTAAAACCGATATGTTTTAATAACTACATTGTCTTGTCTTGAAAATGTATCATATACAATGACAGTATCAAACGGTCAAAGAAATTTAGTTAAGACTATGGAATGAAAAATTGATCTCACTCAGGATTGAACTGAGGACCTTGCGCGTGTAAGGCGCACGTGATAACCACTACACTATGAGATCTGGTTGCAACTATTGGAGAACAGTTATTGCATCTTATTCTGAAAGTAAAATAATTTTTGAAATTTCATTAAAAAATGATGTCATTAGGATGGAGTTTAGGGTTTGATTAGTAGAAGCCATAGTTCGTATACACTACACTGGGATATCTCGAAAAAGTATCATATACAAGGTAAGTATCAAAAAGTCAAGGAGATTTATTTCAGAATATGTTATAAAAAATTGATCTCACTCAGGATTGAACTGAGGACCTTGCGCGTGTTAGGCGCACGTGATAACCACTACACTATGAGATCTTGCTGCTATTGTTCAAAAAATTCTTGGCATTATATTTTCAAAGTTAAATGGTGTATGAAGTTGTAGTGAGAAAACGATATTCGGAAGGGGGCAGTTTATGATTTCCGGAGTAAAGGCCATAGGTTGTTTTAACTTCACTGTGATATCTCGAAAAAGTATCATATACAAGGTAAGTATCAAAAAGTCAAGGAGATTTATTTCAGAATATGTTATAAAAAATTGATCTCACTCAGGATTGAACTGAGGACCTTGCGCGTGTTAGGCGCACGTGATAACCACTACACTATGAGATCTTGCTGCTATTGTTAAAAAAATTCTTGGCATTATATTTTCAGAGTTAAATGGTGTATGAAGTTGTAGTGAGAAAACGATATTCGAAAGGGGGCAGTTTATGATTTCCGGAGTAAAGGCCATAGGTTGTATTAACTTCACTGTGATATCTTGAAAAATTATCATATACAATGTAAGTATCAAAAAGTCAAGCAGATTTAGTTCAGAATATGTTATAAAAAATTGATCTCAATCAGGGTTGAACTGAGGACCTTCTGCGTGTTAGGCGCACATGATAACAACTACACTATGAGTTCTTGCTACTATTGTTCAAAAAATATCTTGGCATTATATTTTCAAGGTTAAATAATGTATGAAGTTGAAGTGAAAAAAAAATCTGAGAAGGGGGCAGTTTAGGATTTCCTTAGTAAAAGCGATATGTTTTAATAACTATATTATCTTGTCTTGAAAATGTATCACATACAATGTTAGTATCAAACGGTCAAAGAATTTAGTTAAGACTATGAAATGAAAAATTGATCTCACTCAGGATTGAACTGAGGACCTTGCGCGTGTAAGGCACACGTGATAACCACTACACTATGGGATCTGGTTGCAACTACTGGAGAACAGTCATTGCATCATATTTTTTAAGTAAAATAATTTTTGAACTTTGATTAAAAGATGATGTCATTAGGATGGAGTTTAGGGTTTGATTAGTAGAAGCCATAGTTCGTATACACTACACTGGGATATCTCGAAAAAGTATCATATACAAGGTAAGTATCAAAAAGTCAAGGAGATTTATTTCAGAATATGTTATAAAAAATTGATCTCACTCAGGATTGAACTGAGGACCTTGCACGTGTAAGGCGCACGTGATAACCACTACACTATGAGATCTGGTTGCAACTACTGGAGAACAGTCATTGTATCATATTCTTTAAGTAAAATAATTTTTTAAATTTGATTAAAAATGATGTCATTAGGATGGAGTTTAGGGTTTGATTAGTAGAAGCCATAGTTCGTATAAACTACACTGGGATATCTCGAAAAAATATCATATACAAGGTAAGTATCAAAAAGTCAAGGATATTTATTTCAGAATATGTTATAAAAAATTGATCTCACTCAGGATTGAACTGAGGACCTTGCACGTGTTAGGCGCACGTGATAACCAATGCACTATGAGATCTTCCTGCTTTTGTCATAAAAAGTCTTGACATTATATTTTCAAAGTTAAATAATGTATGAAGTTGAAGTGAAAAAAAAATCTGAGAAGGGGGCAGTTTAGGATTTCCTTAGTAAAACCGATATGTTTTAATAACTACATTGTCTTGTCTTGAAAATGTATCATATACAATGACAGTATCAAACGGTCAAAGAAATTTAGTTAAGACTATGGAATGAAAAATTGATCTCACTCAGGATTGAACTGAGGACCTTGCGCGTGTAAGGCGCACGTGATAACCACTACACTATGAGATCTGGTTGCAACTATTGGAGAACAGTCATTGCATCTTATTCTTAAAGTAAAATAATTTTTGAAATTTCATTAAAAAATGATGTCATTAGGATGGAGTTTAGGGTTTGATTAGTAGAAGCCATAGTTCGTATACACTACACTGGGATATCTCGAAAAAGTATCATATACAAGGTAAGTATCAAAAAGTCAAGGAGATTTATTTCAGAATATGTTATAAAAATTGATCTCACTCAGGATTGAACTGAGGACCTTGCGCGTGTTAGGCGCACGTGATAACCACTACACTATGAGATCTTGCTGCTATTGTTCAAAAAATTCTTGGCATTATATTTTCAAAGTTAAATGGTGTATGAAGTTGTAGTGAGAAAACGATATTCGGAAGGGGGCAGTTTATGATTTCCGGAGTAAAGGCCATAGGTTGTATTAACTTCACTGTGATATCTTGAAAAATTATCATATACAATGTAAGTATCAAAAAGTCAAGCAGATTTAGTTCAGAATATGTTATAAAAAATTGATCTCACTCAGGGTTGAACTGAGGACCTTCTGCGTGTTAGGCGCACGTGATAACCACTACACTATGAGATCTTGCTGCTATTGTTAAAAAAATTCTTGGCATTATATTTTCAGAGTTAAATGGTGTATGAAGTTGTAGTGAGAAAACGATATTCGAAAGGGGGCAGTTTATGATTTCCGGAGTAAAGGCCATAGGTTGTATTAACTTCACTGTGATATCTTGAAAAATTATCATATACAATGTAAGTATCAAAAAGTCAAGCAGATTTAGTTCAGAATATGTTATAAAAAATTGATCTCACTCAGGGTTGAACTGAGGACCTTCTGCGTGTTAGGCGCACATGATAACAACTACACTATGAGTTCTTGCTACTATTGTTCAAAAAATATCTTGGCATTATATTTTCAAGGTTAAATAATGTATGAAGTTGAAGTGAAAAAAAAATCTGAGAAGGGGGCAGTTTAGGATTTCCTTAGTAAAAGCGATATGTTTTAATAACTATATTATCTTGTCTTGAAAATGTATCACATACAATGTTAGTATCAAACGGTCAAAGAATTTAGTTAAGACTATGAAATGAAAAATTGATCTCACTCAGGATTGAACTGAGGACCTTGCGCGTGTAAGGCACACGTGATAACCACTACACTATGGGATCTGGTTGCAACTACTGGAGAACAGTCATTGCATCATATTTTTTAAGTAAAATAATTTTTGAAATTTGATTAAAAGATGATGATTAAAATTTGATGAAAAAATGAAAATCACAAAATCACTTTGCAACAAGAAAATCGTTCATTTTACAGTGGTTATTTCTTGGTTACGGAGGTTGGCTGCTTGGAACCAAGATGGCTGACATGAAAATCTGTTCTGAGAAATAGATTCGTTTCATTCACCTAACCAGCGCAAAGAGATCAAGAATTGCTTAAGTCATCATTCAAATTATCCTCTTGGAGAAAGGTTTGAGTTGCAAATCAATCGATTCAAAAGTATTTAATGCAAATCACAGCCGTTTTGCAGATTTAGGCCGGCATTACAGATTTAGGCCTAAGGCCTAGGCCAGTTCTTCATGGCTATGTCGAGATCTCGGAGACGTAATGCAGAGCGTGCTGATGAAGTTTTAACAGAAAATCTTGTTAGAAATGAAGTTGTAGATGATCCTGGAACGTTGAATGAGGGAGAACAAAATGAAAATGAAACAGAATGTGAAATTTGTACTGTATGTGACTTGATTGTTACGTCAGACCAAGAAGGCATATTTTGTGAAGGGCCCTGTAAAACATGGTTTCATAGAAAATGCGCTAAATTGACACCCAGAAGGTTTCAACAGCTTCGTTTGTCTGACCGTGATTGGTTTTGTGATGCCTGCCCTTCAGATTTGAATGATAAAAGTGAGCAGATTTCGTGGGGTGAACACCATGGCCTGGACAAGATCAAACTGATAATAAAATCTGCCTATCAAGAAATTTCTGGCTGGTTTAAAAATTTATTTTTTCTACCATGGGGCAAGACTAGCAGAGACTTCATTGCAGAGTTAACTAATCTTATTGAGCTTTTTAATGGCAAAACTCCTTGGGAGCCAGTCGCAATTGACATGCTGCATGTTTTTATACCAATTATGCTGCAGAAACCATCAGCTCGATCCAAGTCCAGAGTCAATTCAAAATATCTGATGCATCGCCTGGAGAAGTGGAAGCAAGGGCAGCTTGAAGCTTTGATGAGTGAATGTCGAGAAATACAGAAAAGACTGAAAACAGAATTCAAAAAGCGGACAGAATCACGAAAGAAAACCTTTTGCAAGCTCATGTTTGAAGGTAAAATTTCAAAGGCACTCAAATTTGTGGACAGTGAAAGTAAAATATCCGGAGTCCATAAAGTTACTGATGCAGTGGTCAAATCTCTAGAGGAAAAGCACCCAATTGCCAAACCTGTTGATCCTGCCTGTGTGGTGAATGGGGAGATCCCAAAGGTAGAGCCCGTCATTTTCGAAACTATTGATGGCGATCTTATTCAATCAGTTGCAAAACAAGTTGCAGGCTCAGGAGGCCCAACATTACTTGATGCTGATGGCTGGAAGCACATACTCTGTTGTAATAACTTCAAAACTGTGTCAAGTAACCTTTGTCAAGCAATCGCAAACATGACAAAAAGGCTATGCGTTGAGGATATTGCCCCTGAATATCTAACCAGTTTGCTGGCAAACAGACTAATTCCACTAATCAAGAATGTTGATGGAATCAGGCCGATTGGTATAGGAGAGGTATTAAGGAGAATCATGTCCAAAGCCGTGGCAAGACTTCTAAAAAATGACATAATCCAAGCAACTGGCTCTATGCAAACCTGTTCCGGGGTTGAAGGGGGCATCGAAGCAGCTGTGCACGGAATAGCAGATGCTTACAACAGCGAAAATGCCGAAGCTATTCTACTGGTTGATGCAACCAATGCATTTAACAGCTTGAACAGACAAACTGCTTTGTTGAATCTACAATACCTTTGCCCTCCATATTACATGTTTTTGAATAATTGCTATAAAAAACCTTCCAAACTTTATGTCTCAAACTCCAATGAGGTCCTCTACTCACAGGAGGGTACTACTCAGGGAGATCCTTCAGCGATGCCTTTTTATGCTGTGTCTACCAGACCCCTTATCGATCACTTGATGACAACCTGTACTGCAGACAAAGCAGTTACACAGTGTTGGTATGCAGATGATTCAAATGCAACTGGAAATTTGAGTGGCTTACAGAAATGGTTCCAAGAACTCTGTAAAACAGGACCGGGGTATGGATATTTTCCAAATGAAAAGAAATGTGTACTCATTGTTAAAAATAATGAATTGGCAAAAAAGGCAAAGAAAATCTTCAAGGATTTCCCAAATCTTAAAATCACAACTGATGGAGACAGGCACCTAGGTGCTGTCATAGGCTCGGAGACATTTCGGGATGAATACATCAAAGCAAAGGTAGATGGATGGGTAGAAGATGTCAAACAACTGGCTGAAATTGCCATCGATGAACCACAAGCAGCGTACAGTGCTTTTGTCAAGGGACTTTGTATGCGTTGGACCTACATCCAAAGGACTGTTAGCGATATCGGACATCTTTTTCAGCCACTCGAAGACGCAATCCATAACATTTTCATTCCAGCGATGCTCGGTAAACCAGTAACTCCTATTGAAAGACGCATACTTGCACTTCCAGTGAGACTTGGTGGACTAGGTATTCATGATCCTACAAAGACCGCTGCATTTGAATATAGTGCCTCCCGGAAAATAACTGAGGGTTTGAAGGAGCTCATTGTCAGACAGAATACATCCATAGAAATACTGGACAATACTCAAGTCAAAAAAACAAAGCAAGAATTAAAGATTGCCAAAGAAAACCAGTATAAGGAAGAACTCAACTACCTAATCGCAAATATATCGCCCTTGAAGCAAAGGTGCTTGGAATTATCAAGGGAAAAATCTGCATCATCATGGCTGACTGCACTCCCTCTGCGACATTTGGGGTATACTTTTAACAAACAGCAGTTCAGAGATGCTATATGCTTGAGATACAATTTTGGTATCCAAGGTATCCCCAAGTACTGTGCGTGTGGCACAAAAAATGATATCACGCATGCTCTAACATGTAAGAAGGGAGGATACGTCACAATGAGACACAATGCTCTGCGAGACTGCCTGGCAAACACCTTGAAGGAAGTCTGTGCCGATGTCAGAGTCGAGCCACAACTTCTCCCCGTTAACCCAAATGACTATCATTCGAGAACAAATACTTCCGAAGGGGCACGTCTGGATATTTCAGCTGTAGGGGTATTGGGATCGTTTGAGCGCACATATTTTGATGTAAGGGTATCTCACCCGAATGCGCCATCGAACGTTACCCTGACCCTCAATGATGTATACAGAAAAAATGAAAGAGAAAAGAAGGATATGTATGAGGAAAGAGTCATCAATTCTGAGAAAAGTTCCTTTGCTCCTCTAGTATTCCTCACAACAGGTGGAATGGGTCCGGAGTGTGCTGCCATTGTGAAAAGAGTTGCGGGGATGATTGCAAATAAACGGGATGAAAAATATGCTGACGTCATGAATCATATAAGAACAAAACTTAGATTTGCTCTATTAAAAAGCATCTTAATAGCTGTTCGGGGAGTGAGAGGGAGGATTGAACATGACAAGATGATGGGTCATGCCTCCCTCAATCTGGCTCCACGCAGATCTAATTACGAATTTATTTAATTTTAGAACATTCTTTTTTATTCCTTTTTTATTTTATAGATCTTACAGTATTTTGTTTCAATTTTTAGGCTATCTTTTTTATTGTAAATATTGAATAAGTTTTAAGTCTTAGGTTATCAGTTTTGTAAACTACGTTTATTGTAGCTTTCAAAAAATAAAAAAAAAAAAAAAAAAAAAAATTAAAAGATGATGTCATTAGGATGGAGTTTAGGGTTTGATTAGTAGAAGCCATAGTTCGTATACACTACACTGGGATATCTCGAAAAAGTATCATATACAAGGTAAGTATCAAAAAGTCAAGGAGATTTATTTCAGAATATGTTATAAAAAATTGATCTCACTCAGGATTGAACTGAGGACCTTGCACGTGTAAGGCGCACGTGATAACCACTACACTATGAGATCTGGTTGCAACTACTGGAGAACAGTCATTGTATCATATTCTTTAAGTAAAATAATTTTTTAAATTTGATTAAAAATGATGTCATTAGGATGGAGTTTAGGGTTTGATTAGTAGAAGCCATAGTTCGTATAAACTACACTGGGATATCTCGAAAAAATATCATATACAAGGTAAGTATCAAAAAGTCAAGGATATTTATTTCAGAATATGTTATAAAAAATTGATCTCACTCAGGATTGAACTGAGGACCTTGCACGTGTTAGGCGCACGTGATAACCAATGCACTATGAGATCTTCCTGCTTTTGTCATAAAAAGTCTTGACATTATATTTTCAAAGTTAAATAATGTATGAAGTTGAAGTGAAAAAAAAATCTGAGAAGGGGGCAGTTTAGGATTTCCTTAGTAAAACCGATATGTTTTAATAACTACATTGTCTTGTCTTGAAAATGTATCATATACAATGACAGTATCAAACGGTCAAAGAAATTTAGTTAAGACTATGGAATGAAAAATTGATCTCACTCAGGATTGAACTGAGGACCTTGCGCGTGTAAGGCGCACGTGATAACCACTACACTATGAGATCTGGTTGCAACTATTGGAGAACAGTCATTGCATCTTATTCTTAAAGTAAAATAATTTTTGAAATTTCATTAAAAAATGATGTCATTAGGATGGAGTTTAGGGTTTGATTAGTAGAAGCCATAGTTCGTATACACTACACTGGGATATCTCGAAAAAGTATCATATACAAGGTAAGTATCAAAAAGTCAAGGAGATTTATTTCAGAATATGTTATAAAAAATTGATCTCACTCAGGATTGAACTGAGGACCTTGCGCGTGTTAGGCGCACGTGATAACCACTACACTATGAGATCTTGCTGCTATTGTTCAAAAAATTCTTGGCATTATATTTTCAAAGTTAAATGGTGTATGAAGTTGTAGTGAGAAAACGATATTCGGAAGGGGGCAGTTTATGATTTCCGGAGTAAAGGCCATAGGTTGTTTTAACTTCACTGTGATATCTCGAAAAAGTATCATATACAAGGTAAGTATCAAAAAGTCAAGGAGATTTATTTCAGAATATGTTATAAAAAATTGATCTCACTCAGGATTGAACTGAGGACCTTGCGCGTGTTAGGCGCACGTGATAACCACTACACTATGAGATCTTGCTGCTATTGTTAAAAAAATTCTTGGCATTATATTTTCAGAGTTAAATGGTGTATGAAGTTGTAGTGAGAAAACGATATTCGAAAGGGGGCAGTTTATGATTTCCGGAGTAAAGGCCATAGGTTGTATTAACTTCACTGTGATATCTTGAAAAATTATCATATACAATGTAAGTATCAAAAAGTCAAGCAGATTTAGTTCAGAATATGTTATAAAAATTGATCTCACTCAGGGTTGAACTGAGGACCTTCTGCGTGTTAGGCGCACATGATAACAACTACACTATGAGTTCTTGCTACTATTGTTCAAAAAATATCTTGGCATTATATTTTCAAGGTTAAATAATGTATGAAGTTGAAGTGAAAAAAAAATCTGAGAAGGGGGCAGTTTAGGATTTCCTTAGTAAAAGCGATATGTTTTAATAACTATATTATCTTGTCTTGAAAATGTATCACATACAATGTTAGTATCAAACGGTCAAAGAATTTAGTTAAGACTATGAAATGAAAAATTGATCTCACTCAGGATTGAACTGAGGACCTTGCGCGTGTAAGGCACACGTGATAACCACTACACTATGGGATCTGGTTGCAACTACTGGAGAACAGTCATTGCATCATATTTTTTAAGTAAAATAATTTTTGAAATTTGATTAAAAGATGATGTCATTAGGATGGAGTTTAGGGTTTGATTAGTAGAAGCCATAGTTCGTATACACTACACTGGGATATCTCGAAAAAGTATCATATACAAGGTAAGTATCAAAAAGTCAAGGAGATTTATTTCAGAATATGTTATAAAAAATTGATCTCACTCAGGATTGAACTGAGGACCTTGCACGTGTAAGGCGCACGTGATAACCACTACACTATGAGATCTGGTTGCAACTACTGGAGAACAGTCATTGTATCATATTCTTTAAGTAAAATAATTTTTTAAATTTGATTAAAAATGATGTCATTAGGATGGAGTTTAGGGTTTGATTAGTAGAAGCCATAGTTCGTATAAACTACACTGGGATATCTCGAAAAAATATCATATACAAGGTAAGTATCAAAAAGTCAAGGATATTTATTTCAGAATATGTTATAAAAAATTGATCTCACTCAGGATTGAACTGAGGACCTTGCACGTGTTAGGCGCACGTGATAACCAATGCACTATGAGATCTTCCTGCTTTTGTCATAAAAAGTCTTGACATTATATTTTCAAAGTTAAATAATGTATGAAGTTGAAGTGAAAAAAAAATCTGAGAAGGGGGCAGTTTAGGATTTCCTTAGTAAAACCGATATGTTTTAATAACTACATTGTCTTGTCTTGAAAATGTATCATATACAATGACAGTATCAAACGGTCAAAGAAATTTAGTTAAGACTATGGAATGAAAAATTGATCTCACTCAGGATTGAACTGAGGACCTTGCGCGTGTAAGGCGCACGTGATAACCACTACACTATGAGATCTGGTTGCAACTATTGGAGAACAGTCATTGCATCTTATTCTTAAAGTAAAATAATTTTTGAAATTTCATTAAAAAATGATGTCATTAGGATGGAGTTTAGGGTTTGATTAGTAGAAGCCATAGTTCGTATACACTACACTGGGATATCTCGAAAAAGTATCATATACAAGGTAAGTATCAAAAAGTCAAGGAGATTTATTTCAGAATATGTTATAAAAATTGATCTCACTCAGGATTGAACTGAGGACCTTGCGCGTGTTAGGCGCACGTGATAACCACTACACTATGAGATCTTGCTGCTATTGTTCAAAAAATTCTTGGCATTATATTTTCAAAGTTAAATGGTGTATGAAGTTGTAGTGAGAAAACGATATTCGGAAGGGGGCAGTTTATGATTTCCGGAGTAAAGGCCATAGGTTGTATTAACTTCACTGTTATATCTTGAAAAATTATCATATACAATGTAAGTATCAAAAAGTCAAGCAGATTTAGTTCAGAATATGTTATAAAAAATTGATCTCACTCAGGGTTGAACTGAGGACCTTCTGCGTGTTAGGCGCACATGATAACAACTACACTATGAGTTCTTGCTACTATTGTTCAAAAAATATCTTTGCATTATATTTTCAAGGTTAAATAATGTATGAAGTTGAAGTGAAAAACAAATCTGAGAAGGGGGCAGTTTAGGATTTCCTTAGTAAAAGCGATATGTTTTAATAACTATATTATCTTGTCTTGAAAATGTATCACATACAATGATAGTATCAAACGGTCAAAGAATTTAGTTAAGACTATGAAATGAAAAATTGATCTCACTCAGGATTGAACTGAGGACCTTGCGCGTGTAAGGCACACGTGATAACCACTACACTATGGGATCTGGTTGCAACTACTGGAGAACAGTCTTTGCATCATATTTTTTAAGTAAAATAATTTTTGAAATTTGATTAAAAGATGATGTCATTAGGATGGAGTTTAGGGTTTGATTAGTAGAAGCCATAGTTCGTATACACTACACTGGGATATCTCGAAAAAGTATCATATACAAGGTAAGTATCAAAAAGTCAAGGAGATTTATTTCAGAATATGTTATAAAAAATTGATCTCACTCAGGATTGAACTGAGGACCTTGCACGTGTAAGGCGCACGTGATAACCACTACACTATGAGATCTTCCTGCTTTTGTCATAAAAAGTCTTGACATTATATTTTCAAAGTTAAATAATGTATGAAGTTGAAGTGAAAAAAATATCTGAGAAGGGGGCAGTTTAGGATTTACTTAGTAAAAGCGATATGTTTTAATAACTACATTGTGTTGTCTTAAAAATGTATCATATACAATGACAGTATCAAACGGTCAAAGAAATTAAGTTCAGACTATGAAATGAAAAATTGATCTCACTCAGGATTGAACTGAGGACCTTGCGCGTGTAAGGCGCACGTGATAACCACTACACTATGAGATCTGGTTGCAACTATTGGAGAACAGTCATTGCATCATATTCTTAAAGTAAAATAATTTTTGAAATTTCATTAAAAAATGATGTCATTAGCATGGAGTTTAGGTTTTCATTAGGAGAAGCCATAGTTTGTATACACTACACTTGGATATCTTAAAAAAGTATCATATACAATGTAAGTATCAAAAAGTCAAGCAGATTTAGTTCAGAATATGTTATAAAAAATTGATCTCACTCAGGGTTGAACTGAGGACCTTCTGTGTGTTAGGCGCACATGATAACAACTACACTATGAGTTCTTGCTGCTATTGTTCAAAAAAAATCTTGGCATTATATTTTCAAGGTTAAATAATGTATGAAGTTGTAGTGAAAAAACAATATTTGAAAGGGATCAGTTTATGATTTCTGGAGTTAAGGGCATAGGTTGTATCAACTACACTATGATATCTTGAAAAATTATCAGATACAATGACAGTATCAAACAATCAAGCAGATTTAGGTCAGAATATCTTATAAAAATTGATCTCACTCAGGATTGAACTGAGGACCTTCCGCGGGTTAGGCGCATGTGATAACCACTACACTATGAGATCTTGCTGCTATTGTTCAAAAAATTCTTGGCATTATATTTTCAAAGTTAAATAATGTATGAAGTTGTAGTGAGAAAAGGATATTCGAAAGGGGGCAGTTTATGATTTCCGGAGTAAAGGCCATAGGTTGTATTAACTTCACTGTTATATCTTGAAAAATTATCATATACAATGTAAGTATCAAAAAGTCAAGCAGATTTAGTTCAGAATATGTTATAAAAAATTGATCTCACTCAGGGTTGAACTGAGGACCTTCTGCGTGTTAGGCGCACATGATAACAACTACACTATGAGTTCTTGCTACTATTGTTCAAAAAATATCTTGGCATTATATTTTCAAGGTTAAATAATGTATGAAGTTGAAGTGAAAAAAAAAATCTGAGAAGGAGGCAGTTTAGGATTTCCTTAGTAAAAGCGATATGTTTTAATAACTATATTATCTTGTCTTGAAAATGTATCACATACAATGACAGTATCAAACGGTCAAAGAATTAAGTTAAGACTATGAAATGAAAAATTGATCTCACTCAGGATTGAACTGAGGACCTTGCGCGTGTAAGGCACACGTGATAACCACTACACTATGGGATCTGGTTGCAACTACTGGAGAACAGTCATTGCATCATATTCTTTAAGTAAAATAATTTTTTAAATTTGATTAAAAATGGTGTCATTAGGATGGAGTTTAGGGTTTGATTAGTAGAAGCCATTAGTTCGTATACACTACACTGGGATTTCTCGAAAAAGTATCATATACAATGTAAGTATCAAAAAGTCAAGGAGATTTATTTCAGAATATGTTATAAAAAATTGATCTCACTCAGGATTGAACTGAGGACCTTGCGTGTGTGAGGCGCACGTGATAACCACTACACTATGAGATCTTGCTGCTATTGTTCAAAAAATTCTTGGCATTATATTTTCAAAGTTAAATAGTGTATGAAGTTGTAGTGAGAAAACGATATTCGAAAGGGGGCAGTTTATGATTTCCGGAGTAAAGGCCATAGGTTGTATTAACTTCACTGTGATATCTCAAAAAAGTATCATATACAAGGTAAGTATCAAAAAGTCAAGGAGATTTATTTCAGAATATGTTATAAAAAATTGATCTCACTCAGGATTGAACTGAGGACCTTGCGCGTGTTAGGCGCACGTGATAACCACTACACTATGAGATCTTGCTGCTATTGTTCAAAAAATTCTTGGCATTATATTTTCAAAGTTAAATGGTGTATGAAGTTGAAGTGAGAAAACGATATTCGAAAGGGGGCAGTTTATGATTTCCGGAGTAAAGGCCATAGGTTGTATTAACTTCACTGTGATATCTCGAAAAAGTATCATATACAAGGTAAGTATCAAAAAGTCAAGGAGATTTATTTCAGAATATGTTATAAAAAATTGATCACACTCAGGATTGAACTGAGGACCTTGCGCGTGTTAGGCGCACGTGATAACCACTACACTATGAGATCTTGCTCCTATTGTTCAAAAAATTCTTGGCATTATATTTTCAAAGTTAAATGGTGTATGAAGTTGTAGTGAGAAAACGATATTCGAAAGGGGGCAGTTTATGATTTCCGGAGTAAAGGCCATAGGTTGTATTAACTTCACTGTGATATCTTGAAAAATTATCATATACAATGTAAGTATCAAAAAGTCAAGCAGATTTAGTTCAGAATATGTTATAAAAAATTGATCTCACTCAGGGTTGAACTGAGGACCTTCTGCGTGTTAGGCGCACATGATAACAACTACACTATGAGTTCTTGCTACTATTGCTCAAAAAATATCTTTGCATTATATTTTCAAGGTTAAATAATGTATGAGGTTGAAGTGAAAAAAAAATCTGAGAAGGGGGCAGTTTAGGATTTCCTTAGTAAAAGCGATATGTTTTAACAACTACATTGTGTTGTCTTGAAAATGTATCAATTGCAATGACAAGATCAAACGGTCAAAGAATTTAGTTAAGACTATGAAATGAAAAATTGATCTCACTCAGGATTGAACTGAGGACCTTGCGCGTGTAAGGCACACGTGATAACCACTACACTATGGGATCTGGTTGCAACTACTGGAGAACAGTCATTGCATCATATTTTTTAAGTAAAATAATTTTTGAAATTTGATTAAAAGATGATGTCATTAGGATGGAGTTTAGGGTTTGATTAGTAGAAGCCATAGTTCGTATACACTACACTGGGATATCTCGAAAAAGTATCATTGTTGTCTTGAAAATGTATCAATTGCAATGACAGGATCAAACGGTCAACGAAGTTTAGTTTAGATTATGTTATAAAAAGTTGATCTCACTCAGGATTGAACTGAGGACCTTCTGTGTGTTAGGCGCACAAGATAACAACTACACTATGAGTTCTTGCTGCTAATGTTCAAAAAAAATCTTGGCATTATATTTTCAAGGTTAAATAATGTATGAAGTTGTAGTGAAAAAACGATATTCGAAAGGGGGCAGTTTATGATTTCCGGAGTAAAGGCCATAGGTTGTATTAACTACACTGTGATATCTTGAAAAATTATCATATACAATGACAGTATCAAACAATCAAGCAGAGTTAGGTCAGAATATGTTATAAAAATTGATCTCACTCAGGATTGAACTGAGGACCTTGCGCGTGTTAGGCGCACGTGATAACCACTACACTATGAGATCTTGCTGCTATTGTTCAAAAAATTCTTGGCATTATATTTTCAAAGTTAAATGGTGTATGAAGTTGAAGTGAGAAAACGATATTCGAAAGGGGGCAGTTTATGATTTCCGGAGTAAAGGCCATAGGTTGTATTAACTTCACTGTGATATCTCGAAAAAGTATCATATACAAGGTAAGTATCAAAAAGTCAAGGAGATTTATTTCAGAATATGTTATAAAAAATTGATCTCACTCAGGATTGAACTGAGGACCTTGCGCGTGTTAGGCGCACGTGATAACCACTACACTATGAGATCTTGCTGCTATTGTTCAAAAAATTCTTGGCATTATATTTTCAAAGTTAAATGGTGTATGAAGTTGTAGTGAGAAAACGATATTCGAAAGGGGGCAGTTTATGATTTCCGGAGTAAAGGCCATAGGTTGTATTAACTTCACTGTGATATCTTGAAAAATTATCATATACAATGTAAGTATCAAAAAGTCAAGCAGATTTAGTTCAGAATATGTTATAAAAAATTGATCTCACTCAGGGTTGAACTGAGGACCTTCTGCGTGTTAGGCGCACATGATAACAACTACACTATGAGTTCTTGCTACTATTGCTCAAAAAATATCTTTGCATTATATTTTCAAAGTTAAATGGTGTATGAAGTTGTAGTGAGAAAACGATATTCGAAAGGGGGCAGTTTATGATTTCCGGAGTAAAGGCCATAGGTTGTATTAACTTCACTGTGATATCTTGAAAAATTATCATATACAATGTAAGTATCAAAAAGTCAAGCAGATTTAGTTCAGAATATGTTATAAAAAATTGATCTCACTCAGGGTTGAACTGAGGACCTTCTGCGTGTTAGGCGCACATGATAACAACTACACTATGAGTTCTTGCTACTATTGTTCAAAAAATATCTTGGCATTATATTTTCAAGGTTAAATTATGTATGAAGTTAAAGTGAAAAAAAAAATCTGAGAAGGAGGCAGTTTAGGATTTCCTTAGTAAAAGCGATATGTTTTAATAACTATATTATCTTGTCTTGAAAATGTATCACATACAATGACAGTATCAAACGGTCAAAGAATTTAGTTAAGACTATGAAATGAAAAATTGATCTCACTCAGGATTGAACTGAGGACCTTGCGCGTGTAAGGCACACGTGATAACCACTACACTATGGGATCTGGTTGCAACTACTGGAGAACAGTCATTGCATCATATTCTTTAAGTAAAATAATTTTTTAAATTTGGTTAAAAATGATGTCATTAGGATGGAGTTTAGGGTTTGATTAGTAGAAGCCATTAGTTCGTATACACTACACTGGGATTTCTCGAAAAAGTATCATATACAATGTAAGTATCAAAAAGTCAAGGAGATTTATTTCAGAATATGTTATAAAAAATTGATCTCACTCAGGATTGAACTGAGGACCTTGCGTGTGTGAGGCGCACGTGATAACCACTACACTATGAGATCTTGCTGCTATTGTTCAAAAAATTCTTGGCATTATATTTTCAAAGTTAAATAGTGTATGAAGTTGTAGTGAGAAAACGATATTCGAAAGGGGGCAGTTTATGATTTCCGGAGTAAAGGCCATAGGTTGTATTAACTTCACTGTGATATCTCAAAAAAGTATCATATACAAGGTAAGTATCAAAAAGTCAAGGAGATTTATTTCAGAATATGTTATAAAAAATTGATCTCACTCAGGATTGAACTGAGGACCTTGCGCGTGTTAGGCGCACGTGATAACCACTACACTATGAGATCTTGCTGCTATTGTTCAAAAAATTCTTGGCATTATATTTTCAAAGTTAAATGGTGTATGAAGTTGAAGTGAGAAAACGATATTCGAAAGGGGGCAGTTTATGATTTCCGGAGTAAAGGCCATAGGTTGTATTAACTTCACTGTGATATCTCGAAAAAGTATCATATACAAGGTAAGTATCAAAAAGTCAAGGAGATTTATTTCAGAATATGTTATAAAAAATTGATCTCACTCAGGATTGAACTGAGGACCTTGCGCGTGTTAGGCGCACGTGATAACCACTACACTATGAGATCTTGCTGCTATTGTTCAAAAAATTCTTGGCATTATATTTTCAAAGTTAAATGGTGTATGAAGTTGTAGTGAGAAAACGATATTCGAAAGGGGGCAGTTTATGATTTCCGGAGTAAAGGCCATAGGTTGTATTAACTTCACTGTGATATCTTGAAAAATTATCATATACAATGTAAGTATCAAAAAGTCAAGCAGATTTAGTTCAGAATATGTTATAAAAAATTGATCTCACTCAGGGTTGAACTGAGGACCTTCTGCGTGTTAGGCGCACATGATAACAACTACACTATGAGTTCTTGCTACTATTGCTCAAAAAATATCTTTGCATTATATTTTCAAGGTTAAATAATGTATGAAGTTGAAGTGAAAAAAAAATCTGAGAAGGGGGCAGTTTAGGATTTCCTTAGTAAAAGCGATATGTTTTAACAACTACATTGTGTTGTCTTGAAAATGTATCAATTGCAATGACAAGATCAAACGGTCAAAGAATTTAGTTAAGACTATGAAATGAAAAATTGATCTCACTCAGGATTGAACTGAGGACCTTGCGCGTGTAAGGCACACGTGATAACCACTACACTATGGGATCTGGTTGCAACTACTGGAGAACAGTCATTGCATCATATTTTTTAAGTAAAATAATTTTTGAAATTTGATTAAAAGATGATGTCATTAGGATGGAGTTTAGGGTTTGATTAGTAGAAGCCATAGTTCGTATACACTACACTGGGATATCTCGAAAAAGTATCATTGTTGTCTTGAAAATGTATCAATTGCAATGACAGGATCAAACGGTCAACGAAGTTTAGTTTAGATTATGTTATAAAAAGTTGATCTCACTCAGGATTGAACTGAGGACCTTCTGTGTGTTAGGCGCACAAGATAACAACTACACTATGAGTTCTTGCTGCTAATGTTAAAAAAAAATCTTGGCATTATATTTTCAAGGTTAAATAATGTATGAAGTTGTAGTGAAAAAACGATATTCGAAAGGGGGCAGTTTATGATTTCCGGAGTAAAGGCCATAGGTTGTATTAACTACACTGTGATATCTTGAAAAATTATCATATACAATGACAGTATCAAACAATCAAGCAGATTTAGGTCAGAATATGTTATAAAAATTGATCTCACTCAGGATTGAACTGAGGACCTTGCGCGTGTTAGGCGCACGTGATAACCACTACACTATGAGATCTTGCTGCTATTGTTCAAAAAATTCTTGGCATTATATTTTCAAAGTTAAATGGTGTATGAAGTTGAAGTGAGAAAACGATATTCGAAAGGGGGCAGTTTATGATTTCCGGAGTAAAGGCCATAGGTTGTATTAACTTCACTGTGATATCTCGAAAAAGTATCATATACAAGGTAAGTATCAAAAAGTCAAGGAGATTTATTTCAGAATATGTTATAAAAAATTGATCTCACTCAGGATTGAACTGAGGACCTTGCGCGTGTTAGGCGCACGTGATAACCACTACACTATGAGATCTTGCTGCTATTGTTCAAAAAATTCTTGGCATTATATTTTCAAAGTTAAATGGTGTATGAAGTTGTAGTGAGAAAACGATATTCGAAAGGGGGCAGTTTATGATTTCCGGAGTAAAGGCCATAGGTTGTATTAACTTCACTGTGATATCTTGAAAAATTATCATATACAATGTAAGTATCAAAAAGTCAAGCAGATTTAGTTCAGAATATGTTATAAAAAATTGATCTCACTCAGGGTTGAACTGAGGACCTTCTGCGTGTTAGGCGCACATGATAACAACTACACTATGAGTTCTTGCTACTATTGCTCAAAAAATATCTTTGCATTATATTTTCAAGGTTAAATAATGTATGAAGTTGAAGTGAAAAAAAAATCTGAGAAGGGGGCAGTTTAGGATTTCCTTAGTAAAAGCGATATGTTTTAACAACTACATTGTGTTGTCTTGAAAATGTATCAATTGCAATGACAAGATCAAACGGTCAAAGAATTTAGTTAAGACTATGAAATGAAAAATTGATCTCACTCAGGATTGAACTGAGGACCTTGCGCGTGTAAGGCACACGTGATAACCACTACACTATGGGATCTGGTTGCAACTACTGGAGAACAGTCATTGCATCATATTTTTTAAGTAAAATAATTTTTGAAATTTGATTAAAAGATGATGTCATTAGGATGGAGTTTAGGGTTTGATTAGTAGAAGCCATAGTTCGTATACACTACACTGGGATATCTCGAAAAAGTATCATTGTTGTCTTGAAAATGTATCAATTGCAATGACAGGATCAAACGGTCAACGAAGTTTAGTTTAGATTATGTTATAAAAAGTTGATCTCACTCAGGATTGAACTGAGGACCTTCTGTGTGTTAGGCGCACAAGATAACAACTACACTATGAGTTCTTGCTGCTAATGTTCAAAAAAAATCTTGGCATTATATTTTCAAGGTTAAATAATGTATGAAGTTGTAGTGAAAAAACGATATTCGAAAGGGGGCAGTTTATGATTTCCGGAGTAAAGGCCATAGGTTGTATTAACTACACTGTGATATCTTGAAAAATTATCAGATACAATGACAGTATCAAACAATCAAGCAGATTTAGGTCAGAATATGTTATAAAAATTGATCTCACTCAGGATTGAACTGAGGACCTTGCGCCTGTTAGGCGCACGTGATAACCACTGCACTATGAGATCTTGCTGCTATTGTTCAAAAAATTCTTGGCATTATATTTTCAAAGTTAAATAATATATGAAGTTGTAGTGAGAAAACGATATTCGAAAGGGGGCAGTTTATGATTTCCGGAGTAAAGGCCATAGGTTGTATTAACTTCACTGTGATATCTTGAAAAATTATCATATACAATGTAAGTATCAAAAAGTCAAGCAGATTTAGTTCAGAATATGTTATAAAAAATTGATCTCACTCAGGATTGAACTGAGGACCTTGCGCGTGTTAGGCGCAAGTGATAACCACTACACTATGAGATCTTGCTGCTATTGTTCAAAAACAATCTTGGCATTATATTTTCAAAGTTAAATAATGTATGAAGTTGAAGTGAAAAAAAATCTGTGATGGGGGCAGTTTAGGATTTCCTTAGTAAAAGCGATATGTTTTAACAACTACATTGTGTTGTCTTGAAAATGTATCAATTGCAATGACAAGATCAAACGGTCCAGGAAATTTAGTTAAGATTATGAAATGAAAAATTGATCTCACTCAGGATTGAACTGAGGACCTTGCACGTGTGAGGCGCACGTGATAACCACTACACTATGAGATCTGATTGTAACTTTTGAGAACAGTCATTGCATCATATTCTTAAAGTAAAATAACTTTTGAATTTTCATTAAAAAACGATGTCATTAGGATGCAGTTTAGGGTTTCATTAGTAGAAGCCATAGTTCGTATACACTACACTTGGATATCCTAAAAAAGTATCATATACAATGACATTATCAAACAATCAAGCAGATCCAGGTCAGAATATGTTATAAAAAATTGATCTCAATCAGGATTGAACTGAGGACCCTGCGCGTGTTAGGCGCACGTGATAACCACTACACTATGAGATCTTGCTGCTATTGTCCAAAAACAATCTTGGCATTATATTTTCAAAGTTAAATAATGTATGAAGTTGTATTGAGAAAACGATTTTCGAAAGGGGGCAGTTTATGATTTCTGGAGTAAAGGCTATAGGTTGTATTAACTACACTGTGATGTCTTGAGAAATTATCATATACAATGACAGTATCAAACAATCAAGCAAATTTAGGTCAGAATATGTTATAAAAAATTGATCTCACTCAGGATTGAACAGAGGACCTTGCACGTGTTGGGCGCACGTGATAACTACTACACTATGAGATCTGGTTGCAACTTTTTGAGAACAGTCATTGCATCATATTCTTAAAGTAAAATAATTTTTGAATTTTCATTAGAAAACGATGCCATTAAGATGCAGTTTAGGGTTTCATTAGTAGAAACCATAGTTCGTATACACTACACTTTAATATCTTGAAAAAGTATCATATACAATGACAGTATCAAACAATCAAGCAGATCCAGGTCAGAATATGTTATAAAAAATTGATCTCAATCAGGATTGAACTGAGGACCCTGCGCGTGTTAGGCGCACGTGATAACCACTACACTATGAGATCTTGCTGCTATTGTCCAAAAACAATCTTGGCATTATATTTTCAAAGTTAAATAATGTATGAAGTTGTATTGAGAAAACGATTTTCGAAAGGGGGCAGTTTATGATTTCCAGAGTAAAGGCAATAGGTTGTATTAACTACACTGTAATATCTTGAAAAATTATCCTATACAATGACAGTATCAAACAATCAAGCAAATTAAGGTCAGAATATGTTATAAAAAATTGATCTCACTCAGGATTGAACTGAGGACCCTGCGCGTGTTAGGCGCACGTGATAACCACTACACTATGAGATCTTGCTGCTATTGTTCAAAAATAATCTTGGCATTATATTTTCAAAGTTAACTAATGTATGAAGTTGCAGTGAAAAAAAATCTGAGATGGGGGCAGTTTAAGATTTCCTTAGTAAAAGCGATATGTTTTAACAACTACATTGTGTTGTCTTGAAAATGTATCAATTGCAATGACAGGATCAAACGGTCAACGAAGTTTAGTTAAGATTATGTTATAAAAAATTGATCTCACTCAGGATTGAACTGAGGACCTTGCGTGTGTTAGGCGCACGTGATAACCACTGCACTATGCGATCTTGCTGCTATTGTTCAAAAACAATCTTTGCATTATATTTTCAAAGTTAAATAATGTATGAAGTTGCAGTGAAAAAAAAATCTGAGATGGGGGAAGTTTAGGATTTCCTTAGTAAAAGCAATATGTTTTCACAACTACATTGTGTTGTCTTGAAAATGTATCAATTGCAATGACAGGATCAAACGGTCCAGGAAATTTAGTTAAGATTATGAAATGAAAAATTGATCTCACTCAGGATTGAACTGAGGACCTTGCGCGTGTGAGGTGCACGTGATAACCACTACACTATGAGATCTGATTGCAACTTTTTGAGAACAGTCATTGCATCATATTCTTAAAGTAAAATAATTTTTGAATTTTCATTAAAAACGATGTCATTAGGATTCAGTTTAGGGTTTCATTAGTAGAAGCCATAGTTATATCCACTACATTTGGATATCTTGAAAAAGTATCATATACAATGACAGTATCAAACAATCAAGCAGATCCAGGTCAGAATATGTTATGAAAAATTGATCTCACTCAGGATTGAACTGAGGACCTTGCGTGTGTTAGGCACACGTGATAACCACTACACTATGAGATCTTGCTGCTATTTTACAAAAAATTCTTGGCATGATATTTTCAAAGTTAAATAATGTATGAAGTTGTAGTGAGAAAACGATTTTCGAAAGGGGGCAGTTTATGATTTCTGGAGTAAAATCAATAGGTTGTATTAACTACACTGTGATGTCTTGAGAAATTATCATATACAATGACAGTATCAAACAATCAAGCAAATTTAGGTCAGAATATGTTATAAAAAATTGATCTCACTCAGGATTGAACTGAGGACCTTAAACGTGTTGGGCGCACGTGATAACCACTACACTATGAGATCTGGTTGCAACTTTTTGAGAACAGTCATTGCATCATATTCTTAAAGTAAAATAATTTTTGAATTCTCATTAGAAAACGATTCCATTAGGATGCAGTTTAGGGTTTCATTAGTAGAAGCAATAGTTCGTATACACTGCACTTTAATATCTTGAAAAAGTATCCTATACAATGACAGTATCAAACAATCAAGCAGATCTAGGTCAGAATATGTTATAAAAAATTGATCTCACTCAGGATTGAACTGAGGACCCTGCGCATGTTAGGCGCACGTGATAACCACTACACTATGAGATCTTGCTGCTATTGTTCAAAAACAATCTTGGCATTATATTTTCAAAGTTAACTAATGTATGAAGTTTCAGTGCAAAAAAAATCTGAGATAGGGGCAGTTTAAGATTTCCTCAGTAAAAGCGATATGTTTTAACAACTACATTGTGTTGTCTTGAAAATGTATCAATTGCAATGACAGGATCAAACGGTGAACGAAGTTTAGTTAAGATTATGTTATAAAAAATTGATCTCACTCAGGATTGAACTGAGGACCCTGCGCGTGTGAGGCGCACGTGATAACCACTACACTATGAGATCTGGTTGCAACTTTTTGAGAACAGTCATTGCATCATATTCTTTATGTACAATAATTTTTGAATTTTCATTAAAAAACAATGTCATTAGGATGCAGTTTAGGGTTTCATTAGTAGAAGCCATAGTTCGTATACACTACACTTTGATATCTTGAAAAAGCATCATATACAAGGACAGTATCAAACAATCCAGCAGATCTAGGTCAGAATATGTTATAAAAAATTGATCTCACTCAGGATTGAACTGAGGACCTTGCGCCTGTTAGGCGCACGTGATAACCACAACACTATGAGATCTTGCTGCTATTATTCAAAAAATTCTTGGCATTATATTTTCAAAGTTAAATAATGTATGAAGTTGTAGTGAGAAAACGATTTTCGAAAGGGGGCAGTTTATGATTTCCGGAGTAAAGGCAATAGGTTGTATTAACTACACTGTGATTTCTTGAAGAATTATCATATACAATGACAGTATCAAACAATCAAGCAGATCTAGGTCAGAATATGTTATAAAAAATTGATCTCACTCAGGATTGAACTGAAGACCTTGCGCCTGTTAGGCGCACTTGATAACCACAACACTATGAGATCTTGCTGCTATTATTCAAAAAATTCTTGGCATTATATTTTCAAAGTTAAATAATGTATGAAGTTGAAGTGAGAAAACGATTTTCGAAAGGGGGCAGTTTACGATTTCCGGAGTAAAGGCAATAGGTTGTATTAACTACACTGTAATCTTGAAGAATTATCATATACAATGACAGTATCAAACAATCAAGCAAATTTAGGTCAGAATATGTTATAAAAATTGATCTCACTCAGGATTGAACTGAGAACCTTGGGCATATTAGGCGCACGTGATAACCACTACACTATGAGATCTTGCTGCTATTGTTCAAAAAATTCTTGGCATTATATTTTCAAAGTTTAATAATGTATGAAGTTGTAGTGAGAAAACGATTTTCGAAAGGGGGCAGTTTATGATTTTGGGAGTAAAGGCAATAGGTTGTATTAAGTACACTGTGATATCTTGAAAAATTATCCTATACAATGACAGTATCAAACAATCAAGCAAATTTAGGTAGGAATATGTTATACAAAACTGATCCCACTCAGGATTGAACTGAGGACCTTGCGCGTGTTAGGCGCACGTGATAACCTCTACACTATTAGATCTTACTGCTATTGTTCAAAAACAATCTTGGCATTATATTTTCAAAGTTAAATAATGTATGAAGTTGCAGTGAAAAAAAATCTGAGATGGGGGCAGTTTAAGATTTCCTTAGTAGAAGCGATATGTTTTAACAACTACATTGTGTTGTCTTGAAAATGTATCAATTGCAATGACAGGATCAAACGGTCAACGAAGTTTAGTTTAGATTATGTTATAAAAAATTGATCTCACTCAGGATTGAACTGAGGACCTTGCGCGTGTGAGGCGCACGTGATAACAACTACACTATGAGATCTGGTTGCAACGTTTTGAGAACAGTCATTGCATCATATTCTTAATTTAAAATAATTTTTGAATTTTCATTAAAAAACGATGTCATTAGGATGCAGTTTAGGGTTTCATTAGTAGAAGCCATAGTTCGTATACAATACACTTGGATATCTTGAAAAAGTATCATATACAATGACAGTATCAAACAATCAAGCAGATCCAGGTCAGAATATGTAAAAAAAATTGATGTCACTCAGGATTGAACTGAGGACCTTGCGTGTGTTAGGCACACGTGATAACCACTACACTATGAGATTTTGCTGCTATTATTCGAAAAATTCTTCGCATTATATTTTCAAATTTAAATAATGTATGAAGTTGTAGTGAGAAAACGATTTTCGAAAGGGGGCAGTTTATGATTTCCGGAGTAAAGGCAATTGGTTGTATTAACTACACTGTGATATCTTGAGAAATTATCATATACAATGACAGTATCAAACAATCAAGCAAATCATGGTCAGAATATGCTATAAAAAGTTGATCTCACTCAGGATTGAACTGAGGTCCTTGCGCTTATTAGGCGCACCTGATAACCACTACACTATGACATCTTGCTGCAATCTTTTAAAAACAATCTTTGCATTATATTTTCAAAGTTAAATAATGTATGAAGTTGCAGTGAAAAAACAATCTGAGGAAAGGGGCAGTTTAGTATTTTCTTAGTAAAAGCAACATGTTATAATAACTAAATTGTGCTGTCTTGAAATGTATCATATTCCATGACAGTATCAAACGGTCCAGGAAATTTATTTAAGATTATGAGATGAAAAAGTGATCTCACTTAGGGTTGAACTGAAGACTTTGGGCGTGTAAGGCGCACGTGATAAACACTACACTATGAGATCTTGTTGCATAATTAGGAGAACAGTCTTTGCATCATATTCTTAATGTAAAATGATTTTTGAAATTTCATTCAAAAATGATCTCATTAGGATGCACATAAGGATTTCGTTAGTAAAATCCATAAGTTGTATACACTACTCTTGGATATCTTGAAAAAGTATCATATTCAATTTAAGTATCAAAAAGTCAAGGAAATTTAGTTCAGCACATGTTATAAAAATTTGTCCTCATGATAACCACTACACTATGATATCCTGCTGCAATGGTCAAAAAAATCTTGGCATTATATTTTCAAAGTAAAATAATGTATGAAGTTGAAGTGAAAAAAAATCTGAGAAGGGGGCATTTTAGGATTTTCTTAGTAAAAGCGAAATGTTTTAATAACTACATTGTGTTGTCTTGAAAATATATCATATACAATTACAGCATTAAACGGTCAAGGAAATTTAGTTAAGATTATGAAATGAAAAATTGATCTCACTCAGGATTGAACTGAGGGCCTTGCGCGTGTGAGGCGCACGTGATAACTACTAAACTATGAGATCTTGCTGCTATTTTTCAAAAAATTCTTGGCATTATATTTTCAAAGTTAAATAATGTATGACGTTGCAGTGAAAAAAAAATCTGAGATGGGGGCAGTTTAGGATTTCCTTAGTAAAAGCGATATGTTTTAACAACTACATTGTGTTGTCTTGAAAATGTATCAATTGCAATGACAGGATCAAACAGTCAACGAAGTTTAGTTAAGATTATGTTATAAAAATTGATCTCACTCAGGATTGAACTGAGGACCTTGCGCTTGTTAGGCGCACGTGATAACCACTACACAAGTTGCAGTGAAAAAAAATCTGAGATGGGGGCAGTTTAGGATTTCATTAGTAAAAGCGATATGTTTTAACAACTACATTGTGTTGTCTTGAAAATGTATCAATCGCAATGACAGGATCAAACGGTCAAGGAAATTTAGTTAAGATTATGAAATGAAAAATTTATCTCACTCAGGATTGAACTGAGGACCTTGCGCGTGTGAGGCGCACGTGATAACCACTACACTATGAGATCTTGCCGCTATTGTTCAAAAACCGTCTTGGCATTATATTTTCAAAGTTAAATAGTGTATGAAGTTACAGTGAAAAAAAATCTGAGATGGGGGCAGTTTAGGATTTCCTTAGTAAAAAAGATATGTTTTAACAACTACATTGTGTTGTCTTGAAAATGTATCAATTGCAATGACAGGATCAAACGGTCAAGGAAATTTAGTAAAGATTATGAAATGAAAAATCGATCTCACTGAGGATTGAACTGAGGACCTTGCGCGTGTGAGGCGCACGTGATAACCACTACACTATGAGATCTGGTTGCAACTTTTTGAGAACAGTCATTGCATCATATTCTTAAAGTAAGATAATTTTTGAATTTTTATTAAAAAAGGATGTCATTAGGATGCAGTTTAGGGTTTCATTAGTAGAAGCCATAGTTCGTATACACTACACTTGGATATCTTGAAAAAGTATCATATACAATGAAAGTATCAAACAATCAAGAAGATCTAGGTCAGAATATGTTATAAAAAATTGATCTCACTCAGGATAGAACTGAGGACCTTGCGCGTGTTAGGCGCACGTGATAATCACTACACAAGTTGCAGTGAAAAAAAATCTGAGATGGGGGCAGTTTAGGATTTCCTTAGTAAAACCGATATGTTTTAACAACTACATTGTGTTGTCTTGAAAATGTATCAATCGCAAAGACAGGATCAAACGGTCAAGGAAATTTAGTTAAGATTATGAAATGAAAATTGATCTCACTCAGGATTGAACTGAGGACCTTGCGCATGTGAGGCGCACTTTATAGCCACTATACTATGAGATCTTGCTGCTTTGGTTCAAAAACAATCTTGGCATTATATTTTCAAAGTTAAATAATGTATGAAGTTGCAGTGAAAAAAAAATCTGAGATGGGGGCAGTTTAGGATTTCCTTAGTAAAAGCAATATGTTTTAACAACTACATTGTGTTGTCTTGAAAATGTATCAATTGCAATGACAGGATCAAACGGTCTAGGAAATTTAGTTAAGATTATGAAATGAAAAATTGATCTCACTCAGGATTGAACTGAGGACCTTGCGAGTGTGAGGCGCACGTGATAACCACTACACTATGAGATCTGGTTGCAACTTTTTGAGAACAGGCATTGCATCATATTCCTAAAGTAAAATAATTTTTGAATTTTCATTAAAAAACGATGTCATTAGGATGCAGTTTAGGGTTTCATTAGTAGAAGCCATAGTTCGTATACACTACACTTGGATATCTTGAAAAAGTATCATATACAATGACAGTATCAAACAATCAAGGAGATCCAGGTCAGAATATGTTATAAAAAATTGATCTCACTCAGGATTGAACTGAGGACCATGCGTCTGTTAGGCACACGTGATAACCACTACACTATGAGATCTTGCTGCTATTATTCTAAAAATTCTTCGCATTATATTTTCAAAGTTAAATAATGTATGAAGTTGTAGTGAGAAAACGATTTTGGAAAGGGGGCAGTTTATGATTTCCGGAGAAAAGGCAATAGGTTGTATTAACTACACTGTGATGTCTTGAGAAACTATCATATACAATGACAGTATCAAACAATCAAGCAAATTTAGGTCAGAATATGTTATAAAAAATTGATCTCACTCAGGATTGAACTGAGGACCTTGCACGTGTTGGGCGCACGTAATGACCACTACACTATGAGATCTTGCTGCTATTGTTCATAAACAATCTTGGCATTATATTTTCAAAGTTAAATAATGTATGACGTTGCAGTGAAAAAAAAATCTGAGATGGGGGCAGTTTAGGATTTCCTTAGTAAAAGCAATATGTTTTAACAACTACATTGTGTTGTCTTGAAAATGTATCAATTGCAATGACAGGATCAAACGGTCTAGGAAATTTAGTTAAGATTATGAAATGAAAAATTGATCTCACTCAGGATTGAACTGAGGACCATGCGTCTGTTAGGCACACGTGATAACCACTACACTATGAGATCTTGCTGCTATTATTCAAAAAATTCTTTTGCATTATATTTTCAAAGTTAAATAATGTATGAAGTTGTAGTGAGAAAACGATTTTCGAAAGGGGGCAGTTTATGATTTCCGGAGTAAAGGCAATTGGTTGTATTAACTACACTGTGATATCTTGAGAAATTATCATATACAATGACAGTATCAAACAATCAAGCAAATCATGGTCAGAATATGCTATAAAAAGTTGATCTCACTCAGGATTGAACTGAGGTCCTTGCGCTTATTAGGCGCACCTGATAACCACTACACTATGACATCTTGCTGCAATCTTTTAAAAACAATCTTGGCATTATATTTTCAAAGTTAAATAATGTATGAAGTTGCAGTGAAAAAACAATCTGAGGAAAGGGGCAGTTTAGGATTTTCTTAGTAAAAGCAACATGTTATAATAACTAAATTGTGCTGTCTTGAAATGTATCATATTCCATGACAGTATCAAACGGTCAAGGAAATTTATTTAAGATTATGAGATGAAAAAGTGATCTCACTTAGGGTGGAACTGAAGACTTTGGGCGTGTAAGGCGCACGTGATAAACACTACACTATGAGATCTTGTTGCATAATTAGGAGAACAGTCTTTGCATCATATTCTTAATGTAAAATGATTTTTGAAATTTCATTCAAAAATGATCTCATTAGGATGCACATAAGGATTTCGTTAGTAAAATCCATAAGTTGTATACACTACTCTTGGATATCTTGAAAAAGTATCGTATTCAATTTAAGTATCAAAAAGTCAAGGAAATTTAGTTCAGCACATGTTATAAAAATTTGTCCTCATGATAACCACTACACTATGAGATCCTGCTGCAATGGTCAAAAAAATCTTGGCATTATATTTTCAAAGTAAAATAATGTATGAAGTTGAAGTGAAAAAAAATCTGAGAAGGGGGCATTTTAGGATTTTCTTAGTAAAAGCGAAATGTTTTAATAACTACATTGTGTTGTCTTGAAAATGTATCATATACAATTACAGGATTAAACGGTCAAGGAAATTTAGTTAAGATTATGAAATGAAAAATGGATCTCACTCAGGATTGAACTGAGGGCCTTGCGCGTGTGAGGCGCACGTGATAACCACTAAACTATGAGATCTTGCTGCTATTTTTCAAAAAATTCTTGGCATTATATTTTCAAAGTTAAATAAGGTATGAAGTTGTAGTGAAAAAAGGATTTTCGAAATGGGGCAGTTTAGGATATCCTGAGTAAAGGCCAAAGGTTGTATTAACTACATTGGGATATCTTGAAAAAGTATCATATACCATGTTAGTATCAAAAAGTCAAGGAGATTTAGGTCAGAATGTGTTATAAAAAATTGATCTCACTCAGGATTGAACTGAGGACCTTGCGCGTGTTAGGAGCACGTGATAACCACTACACTATGAGATCTTGCTGCTATTGTTCAAAAACAATCTTGGCATTATATTTTCAAAGTTAAATAATGTATGACGTTGCAGTGAAAAAAAAATCTGAGATGGGGGCAGTTTAGGATTTCCTTAGTAAAAGCGATATGTTTTAACAACTACATTGTGTTGTCTTGAAAATGTATCAATTGCAATGACAGGATCAAACGGTCAAGGAAATTTAGTTAAGATTATGAAATGAAAAATTTATCTCACTCAGGATTGAACTGAGGACCTTGCGCGTGTGAGGCGCACGTGATAACCACTACACTATGAGATCTTGCCGCTATTGTTCAAAAACCGTCTTGGCATTATATTTTCAAAGTTAAATAGTGTATGAAGTTACAGTGAAAAAAAATCTGAGATGAGGGCTGTTTAGGATTTCCTTAGTATAAGCGATATGTTTTAACAACTACATTGTGTTGTCTTGAAAATGTATCAATTGCAATGACAGGATCAAACGGTCAAGGAAATTTAGTTAAGATTATGAAATGAAAAATTGATCTCACTGAGGATTGAACTGAGGACCTTGCGCGTGTGAGGCGCACGTGATAACCACTACACTATGAGATCTGGTTGCAACTTTTTGAGAACAGTCATTGCATCATATTCTTAAAGTAAAATAATTTTTGAATTTTCATTAAAAAAGGATGTCATTAGGATGCAGTTTAGGGTTTCATTAGTAGAAGCCATAGTTCGTATACACTACACTTGGATATCTTGAAAAAGTATCATATACAATGAAAGTATCAAACAATCAAGAAGATCTAGGTCAGAATATATTATAAAAAATTGATCTCACTCAGGATAGAACTGAGGACCTTGCGCGTGTTAGGCGCACGTGATAATCACTACACAAGTTGCAGTGAAAAAAAATCTGAGATGGGGGCAGTTTAGGATTTCCTTAGTAAAACCGATAATTTTTAACAACTACATTGTGTTGTCTTGAAAATGTATCAATCGCAAAGACAGGATCAAACGGTCAAGGAAATTTAGTTAAGATTATGAAATGAAAAATTTATCTCACTCAGGATTGAACTGAGGACCTTGCGCGTGTGAGGCGCACGTGATAACCACTACACTATGAGATCTTACCGCTATTGTTCAAAAACCGGCTTGGCATTATATTTTCAAAGTTAAATAGTGTATGAAGTTGCAGTGAAAAAACGATATTCGAAATGGGGCAGTTTAGGATATCCTGAGTAAAGGCCATAGGTTGTATTAACTACATTGGGATAACTTGAAAAAGTATCATATACCATGTTAGTATCAAAAAGTCAAGGAGATTTAGGTCAGAATGTGTTATAAAAAATTGATCTCACTCAGGATTGAACTGAGGACCTTGCGCGTGTTAGGAGCACGTGATAACCACTACACTATTAGATCTTGCTGCTATTGTTCAAAAACAATCTTGGCATTATATTTTCAAAGTTAAATAATGTATGACGTTGCAGTGAAAAAAAAATCTGAGATGGGGGCAGTTTAGGATTTCCTTAGTAAAAGCGATATGTTTTAACAACTACATTGTGTTGTCTTGAAAATGTATCAATTGCAATGACAGGATCAAACGGTCAACGAAGTTTAGTTAAGATTATGTTATAAAAAATTGATCTCACTCAGGATTGAACTGAGGACTTTGCGCGTGTTAGGCGCACGTGATAACCACTACACTATGAGATCTTACCGCTATTGTTCAAAAACCGTCTTGGCATTATATTTTCAAAGTTCAATAGTGTATGAAGTTGCAGTGAAAAAACGATATTCGAAATGGGGCAGTTTAGGATATCCTGAGTAAAGGCCATAGGTTGTATTAACTACATTGGGATATCTTGAAAAAGTATCATATACCATGTTAGAATCAAAAAGTCAAGGAGATTTAGGTCAGAATATGTTATAAAAAAGGATTGAACTGAGGACGCGTGTTAGGCACACGTGATAACCACTACAATATGAGATCTTGCTGCTACTGTTCGAAAAAATCTTGCATTATATTTTCAAAGTTAAAAAATGTATGGAGTTGCAAAGAAAAAAAATCTGAGAAGGAGGCATTTTAGGATTTCCTTAGTAAAAGCGATATGTTTAAATAACTACATTGTGTTGTCTTGAAAATGTATCATATACAATGACAGTATCAAACGGTCAAGGAAATTTAGTTAAGATTATGAAATGAAAAATTGATCTTACTCAAGATTGAACTGAGGACCTTGCGCGTATTAGGCGCACGTGATAACCACTACCCTATGAGATCTTGCTGCTATTGTTCAAAAACAATCTTGGCATTAAATTTTCAAAATTTAATAATGTATGAAGTTGAAGTGAAAAAAAAAATCTTAGATGGGGGCAGTTTAGGATTTCCTTAGTAAAAGCGATATGTTTTAATAACTACACTTGGATATCTTGAAAAAGTATGATATACAATGTTAGTATAAAAAAGTCAAGGAGATTTAGGTCAGAATATGTTATAAAAAATCGATCTCACTCTGGGTTCAACCGAGGACCTTGCCCGTGTTAGGCGCATGTGATAACCCTTCACTATGAGTTTTTGCTGCTATTGTTCAAAAAAAGTCTTGGCATTATATTTTCAAAGTCAAATAATGTATGAAGTTGCAGTGAAAAAAAATCTGAGATGGGAACAGTTTAGGATTTCCTTAGTTAAAGCGATATGTTTTAACAACTACATTGTGTTGTCTTGAAAATGTATCAATTGCAATTACAGGATCAAACGGTCAAGGAAATTTAGTTAAGATTATGTTATAAAAATTGATCTCACTCAGGATTGAACTGAGGACCTTGCGCGTGTTAGGAGCACGTGATAACCACTACACAAGTTGCAGTGAAAAAAAAATCTGAGATGGGGGAAGTTTATGATTTCCAGAGTTAAGGCAATAGGTTGTATTAACTACACTGTGATGTCTTGAGAAATTATCATCTACAATGACAGTATCAAACAATCAAGAAAATTTAGGTCAGAATATGTTATAGAAAATTGATCTCACTCAGGATTGAACTGAGGACCTTGCACGTGTTGGGCGCACGTGATAACCACTACACTATGAGATCTGGCTGCTATTTTTCAAAAACAATTTTGGCATTTTATTTTCAAAGTTAAATAATGTATGAAGTTGCAGTGAAAAAAGAATCTGAGATGGGGGCAGTTTATGATTTCCTTAGTAAAAGCAATATGTTTTAACAACTACATTGTGTTGTCTTGAAAATGTATCAAATGCAATGACAGGATCAAACGGTCAACGAAGTTTAGTTAAGATTATGTTATAAAAAATTGATCTCACTCAGGATTGAACTGAGGACTTTGTGCGTGTTAGGCGCACGTGATAACCACTACACTATGAGATCTTGCTGCTATTGTTCAAAAACAATCTTGGCATTATATTTTCAAATTTAAATAATGTATGAAGTTGCAGTGAAATGAAAATCTGAGATGGGGGCAGTTTAGGATTTCCTTAGTAAAAGCGATATGATTTAACAACTACATTGTGTTGTCTTGAAAATGTATCAATTGCAATGACAGGATCAAACGATCAAGGAAATTTAGTTAAGATTATGAAATGAAAAATTGATCCCACTCAGGATTGAAATGAGGACCTTGCGCGTGTGAGGCGCACGTGATAACGACTACACTATGAGATCTGGTTGCAAGTCTTTGAGAACAGTCATTGCATCATATTCTTAAAGTAAAATAATTTTTGAATTTTCATTAAAAAACGATGTCATTAGGATGCAGTTTAGGGTTTCATTAGTAGGAGCCATAGTTCCTATACGCTTGCCTTGGATATCTTGAAAAAGTATTATATACAATATAAGTATAAAAAAGTCAAGGACATTTAGTTCAGAATATGTTATAAAAAATTTATCTCACTCAGCATTGAACTGAGGAATTTGCGCGTGTTAGGCGCACATGATAACCACTACACTATGAGATCTTGCTGCTTTTGTTGAAAAAATCTTGGGATTTTATTTTCAAAAATAAACAATGTATGAAGTTGTAGTGAAAAAACGAATTTCGAAAGGGGGCAGTTTAGGATTTCCTGAGTAAAGGTCTTAGGTTGTATCAACTACACTGTGATATCTTGAAAAATTATCAGATACAATGTCAGTATCAAAGAATCAAGCAAATCATGGTCAGAATAGGCTATAAAAAGTTGATCTCACTCAGGATTGAACTGAGGTCCTTGCGCTTTTTAGGCGCACGTGATAACCACTACACTATGACATCTTGCTGCAATCTTTCAAAAACAATCTTGGCGTTATATTTTCAAAGTTAAATAATGTATGAAGTTGCAGTGAAAAACAAATCTGAGGAAAGGGGCAGTTTAGGATTTTCTTAGTAAAAGCAACATGTTATAATAACTAAATTGTGCTGTCTTGAAAATGTATCATATTCCATGACAGTATCAAACGGTCCAGGAAATTTATTTAAGATTATGAGATGAAAAAGTGATCTCACTCAGGGTTGAACTGAAGACTTTGCGCGTGTAAGGGGCACGTGATAAACACTAAACTATTAGATCTTGTTGCATAATTAGGAGAACAGTCTTTGCATCATATTCTTAATGTAAAATAATGTTTGAAATTTCATTAAAAAATGATCTCATTAGGATGCACATAAGGATTTCGTTAGTAAAATCCAGAGATGCATACACTACTATTGGATATCTTGAAAAAGTATCATATACAATTTAAGTATCAAAAAGTCAAGGAAATTTAGTTCAGCATATGTTATAAAAATTTGTTCTCGTGATAACCACTACACTATGAGATCCTTCTGCAATGGTCAAAAAATCTTGGCATTATATTTTCAAAGTAAAATAATGTATGAAGTTGAAGTGAAAAAAAAATCTGAGAAGGGGGCATTTTAGGATTTTCTTAGTAAAAGCGAAATGTTTTAATAACTACATTGTGTTGTCTTGAAAATGTATCATATACAATTACAGGATTAAACGGTCAAGGAAATTTAGTTAAGATTATGAAATGAAAAATTGATCTCACTCAGGATCGAACCGAAGGCCTTGCGCGTGTGAGGCGCACGTGATAACCACTACACTATGAGATCTGGTTGCAACTTTTTGAGAACAGTCATTGCAACATATTCTTAAAGTAAAATAATTTTTGAATTTTCCTTAAAAAATGATGTCATTAGGATGCAGTTTAGGGTTTCATTAGTAGAAGCCATAGTTCGTATACACTACACTTGGATATCTTGAAAAAGTATTATATACAATGACGGTATCAAAACAATCAAGCAGATCCAGGTCAGAATATGTTATAAATAATTGATCTCACTCAGGATTGAACTAAGGACCTTGCGTGTGTTAGACACAAGTGATAACCACTACACTATGAGATCTTGCTGCTATTTTTCAAAAAATTCTTGGCATTATATTTTCAAAGTTAAATAATGTATGAAGTTGTAGTGAAAAAAGGATTTTCGAAATGGGGCAGTTTAGGATATCCTGAGTAAAGGCCATAGGTTGTATTAACTACATTGGGATATCTTGAAAAAGTATCATATACCATGTTAGAATCAAAAAGTCAAGGAGATTTAGGTCAGAATATGTTATAAAAAAGGATTGAACTGAGGACCTTGTGCGTGTTAGGCACACGTGAAACCACTACAATATGAGATCTTGCTGCTACTGTTCGAAAAAATCTTGCATTATATTTTCAAAGTTAAAAAATGTATGGAGTTGCAAAGAAAAAAAATCTGAGAAGGAGGCATTTTAGAATTTCCTTAGTAAAAGCGATATGTTTAAATAACTACATTGTGTTGTCTTGAAAATGTATCATATACAATGACAGTATCAAACGGTCAAGGAAATTTAGTTAAGATTATGAAATGAAAAATTGATCTTACTCAAGATTGAACTGAGGACCTTGCGCGTGTTAGGCGCACGTGATAACCACTACACTATGAGATCTTGCTGCTATTGTTCAAAAACAATCTTGGCATTAAATTTTCAAAATTTAATAATGTATGAAGTTGAAGTGAAAAAAAAATCTTAGATGGGGGCAGTTTAGGATTTCCTTAGTAAAAGCGATATGTTTTAATAACTACACTTCGATATCTTGAAAAAGTATGATATACAATGTTAGTATAAAAAAGTCAAGGAGATTTAGGTCAGAATATGTTATAAAAAATCGATCTCACTCTGGGTTCAACCGAGGACCTTGCCCGTGTTAGGCGCATGTGATAACCCTTCACTATGAGTTTTTGCTGCTATTGTTCAAAAAAAGTCTTGGCATTATACTTTCAAAGTTGAGTAATGTATGAAGTTGCAGTGAAAAAAAAATCTGAGATGGGAACAGTTTAGGATTTCCTTAGTTAAAGCGATATGTTTTAACAACTACATTGTGTTGTCTTGAAAATGTATTAATTGCAATTACAGGATCAAACGGTCAAGGAAATTTAGTTAAGATTATGTTATAAAAATTGATCTCACTCAGGATTGAACTGAGGACCTTGCACGTGTTAGGAGCACGTGATAAGCACTACACAAGTTGCAGTGAAAAAAAAATCTGAGATTGGGGCAGTTTATGATTTCCAGAGTTAAGGCAATAGGTTGTATTAACTACACTGTGATGTCTTGAGAAATTATCATCTACAATGACAGTATCAAACAATCAAGAAAATTTAGGTCAGAATATGTTATAAAAAATTGATCTCACTCAGGATTGAACTGAGGACCTTGAACGTGTTGGGCGCACGTGATAACCACTACACTATGAGACCTGGCTGCTATTTTTCAAAAACAATTTTGGCATTATATTTTCAAAGTTAAATAATCTATGAAGTTGCATTGAAAAAAGAATCTGAGATGGGGGCAGTTTATGATTTCCTTAGTAAAAGCAATTTGTGTTATAACAACTACATTGTGTTGTCTTGAAAATGTATCAAATGCAATGACAGGATCAAACGGTCAACGAAGTTTAGTTAAGATTATGTTATAAAAAATTGATCTCACTCAGGATTGAACTGAGGACCTTGCGCGTGTTAGGCGCACGTGATAACCACTACACTATGAGATCTTGCTGCTATTGTTCAAAAACAATTTCGGCATTATATTTTCAAAGTTAAATAATGTATGAAGTTGCAGTGAAAAAAGAATCTGAGATGGGGGCAGTTTAGGATTTCCTTAGTAAAAGCGATATGATTTAACAACTACATTGTGTTGTCTTGAAAATGTATCAATTGCAATGACAGGATCAGACGGTCAAGGAAATTTAGTTAAGATTATGAAATGAAAAATTGATCTCACTCAGGATTAAACTGAGGACCTTGCGCGTGTGAGGCGCACGTGATAACCACTACACTATGAGATCTTGCTGCTATTGTTCAAAAACCATCTTGGCATTATATTTTCAAAGTTAAATAATGGATGAAGTTGCAGTGAAAAAAAAATCTGAGATGGGGGCAGTTTAGGATTTCCTTAGTAAAAGCGATATGTTTTAACAACTACATTGTGTTGTCTTGAAAATGTATCAATTGCAATGACAGGATCAAACAGTCAACGAAGTTTAGTTAAGATTATGTTATAAAAATTGACCTCACTCAGGATTGAACTGAGGACCTTGCGCGTTTTAGGAGCACGTGATAACCACTACACAAGTTGCAGTGAAAAAAACATCTGAGATGGGGGCAGTTTATGATTTCCAGAGTTAAGGCAATTGGTTGTATTAACTACACTGTGATGTCTTGAGAAATTATCATCTACAATGACAGTATCAAACAATCAAGAAAATTTAGGTCAGAATATGTTATAAAAAATTTATCTCACTCAGGATTGAACTGAGGACCTTGCACGTGTTGGGCGCACGTGATAACCACTACACTATGAGATCTGGCTGCTATTTTTCAAAAACAATTTTGGCATTATATTTTCAAAGTTAAATAATGTATGAAGTTGCAGTGAAAAAAAAATCTGAGATGGGGGCAGTTTATGATTTTCTTAGTAAAAGCAATATGTTTTAACAACTACATTGTGTTGTCTTGAAAATGTATCAAATGCAATGACAGGATCAAACGGTCAACGAAGTTTAGTTAAGATTATGTTATAAAAAATTGATCTCACTCAGGATTGAACTGAGGACCTTGCGCGTGTTAGGCGCACGTGATAACCACTACACTATGAGATCTTGCTGCTATTGTTCAAAAACAATCTTGGCATTATATTTTCAAAGTTAAATAATGTGTGAAGTTGCAGTGAAAAAAAAATCTGAGATGGGGGAAGTTTAGGATTTCCTTAGTAAAAGCGATATGTTTGAACAACTACATTGTGTTGTCTTGAAAATGTACCAATTGCAATGACAGGATCAAACGGTCAAGGAAATTTAGTTAAGATTATGAAATGAAAAATTGATCTCACTCAGGATTGAACTGAGGGCCTTGCGCGTGTGAGGCGCACGTGATAACCACTACACAAGTTGCAGTGAAAAAAAATCTGAGATGGGGGCAGTTTATGATTTCCAGAGTTAAGGCAATAGGTTGTATTAACTACACTGTGATGTCTTGAGAAAGTATCATCTACAATAACAGTATCAAACAATCAAGAAAATTTAGGTCAGAATATGTTATAAAAAATTGATCTCACTCAGGATTGAACTGAGGACCTTGCGCGTGATAAGAGCACGTGATAACCACTACACTATTAGATCTTGTTGCATAATTAGGAGAACAGTCTTTGCATCATATTCATAATGTAAAATAATGTTTGAAATTTCATTAAAAAATGATCTCATTAGGATGCACATAAGGATTTCGTTAGTAAAATTCATAGATGCATACACTACTCTTGGATATCTTGAAAAAGTATCATATACAATTTAAGTATCAAAAAGTCAAGGAAATTTAGTTCAGCATATAATATAAAAATTTGTTCTCGTGATAACCACTACACTATGAGATCCTTCTGCAATGGTCAAAAAATCTTGGCATTATATTTTCAAAGTAAAATAATGTATGAAGTTGAAGTGAAAAAAAAATCTGAGAAGGGGGCATTTTAGGATTTTCTTAGTAAAAGCGAAATGCTTTAATAACTACATTGTGTTGTCTTGAAAATGTATCATATACAATTACAGGATTAAACGGTCAAGGAAATTTAGTTAAGATTATGAAATGAAAAATTGATCTCACTCAGGATCGAACCGAAGGCCTTGCGCGTGTGAGGCGCACGTGATAACCACTACACTATGAGATCTGGTTGCAACTTTTTGAGAACAGTCATTGCATCATATTCTTAAAGTAAAATAATTTTTGAATTTTCCTTAAAAAATGATGTCATTAGGATGCAGTTTAGTGTTTCATTAGTAGAAGCCATAGTTCGTATACACTACACTTGGATATCTTGAAAAAGTATTATATACAATGACGGTATCAAACAATCAAGCAGATCCAGGTCAGAATATGTTATGAAAAATTGATCTCACTCAGGATTGAACTAAGGACTTTGCGTGTGCTAGACACAAGTGATAACCACTACACTATGAGATCTTGCTGCTATTTTTCAAAAAATTCTTGGCATTATATTTTCAAAGTTAAATAATGTATGAAGTTGTAGTGAAAAAAGGATTTTCGAAATGGGGCAGTTTAGGATATCCTGAGTAAAGGCCATAGGTTGTATTAACTACATTGGGATATCTTGAAAAAGTATCATATACCATGTTAGAATCAAAAAGTCAAGGAGATTTAGGTCAGAATATGTTATAAAAAAGGATTGAACTGAGGACGCGTGTTAGGCACACGTGATAACCACTACAATATGAGATCTTGCTGCTACTGTTCGAAAAAATCTTGCATTATATTTTCAAAGTTAAAAAATGTATGGAGTTGCAAAGAAAAAAAATCTGAGAAGGAGGCATTTTAGGATTTCCTTAGTAAAAGCGATATGTTTAAATAACTACATTGTGTTGTCTTGAAAATGTATCATATACAATGACAGTATCAAACGGTCAAGGAAATTTAGTTAAGATTATGAAATGAAAAATTGATCTTACTCAAGATTGAACTGAGGACCTTGCGCGTGTTAGGCGCACGTGATAACCACTACACTATGAGATCTTGCTGCTATTGTTCAAAAACAATCTTGGCATTAAATTTTCAAAATTTAATAATGTATGAAGTTGAAGTGAAAAAAAAAATCTTAGATGGGGGCAGTTTAGGATTTCCTTAGTAAAAGCGATATGTTTTAATAACTACACTTGGATTTCTTGAAAAAGTATGATATACAATGTTAGTATAAAAAAGTCAAGGAGATTTAGGTCAGAATATGTTATAAAAATCGATCTCACTCTGGGTTCAACCGAGGACCTTGCCCGTGTTAGGCGCATGTGATAACCCTTCACTATGAGTTTTTGCTGCTATTGTTCAAAAAAAGTCTTGGCATTATATTTTCAAAGTTAAATAATGTATGAAGTTGCAGTGAAAAAGAAATCTGAGATGGGAACAGTTTAGGATTTCCTTAGTTAAAGCGATTTGTTTTAACAACTACATTGTGTTGTCTTGAAAATGTATCAATTGCAATTACAGGATCAAACGGTCAAGGAAATTTAGTTAAGATTATGTTATAAAAATTGATCTCACTCAGGATTGAACTGAGGACCTTGCGCGTGTTAGGAGCACGTGATAACCACTACACTATGAGATCTTGCTGCTATTGTTCAAAAACAATCTTGGCATTATATTTTCAAAGTTAAATAATGTGTGAAGTTGCAGTGAAAAAAGGATTTTCGAAATGGGGCAGTTTAGGATATCCTGAGTAAAGGCCATAGGTTGTATACACTACACTTGGATATCTTGAAAAAGTATTATATACAATTACGGTATCAAACAATCAAGCAGATCCAGGTCAGAATATGTTATAACAAATTGATCTCACTCAGGATTGAACTAAGGACCTTGCGTGTGTTAGACACACGTGATAACCACTACACTAAGAGATCTTGCTGCTATTTTTCAAAAAATTCTTGGCATTATATTTTCAAAGTTAAATAATGTATGAAGTTGTAGTGAAAAAAGGATTTTCGAAATGGGGCAGTTTAGGATATCCTGAGTAAAGGCCATAGGTTGTATTAACTACATTGGGATATCTTGAAAAAGTATCATATACCATGTTAGTATCAAAAAGTCAAGGAGATTTAGGTCAGAATATGTTATAAAAAAGGATTGAACTGAGGACCTTGCGCGTGTTAGGCACATGTGATAACCACTACAATATGAGATCTTGCTGCTACTGTTCGAAAAAATCTTGCATTATATTTTCAAAGTTAAAAAATGTATGAAGTTGCAATGAAAAAAAATCTGAGAAGGAGGCATTTTAGGATTTCCTTAGTAAAAGCGATATGTTTAAATAACTACATTGTGTTGTCTTGAAAATGTATCATATACAATGACAGTATCAAACGGTCAAAGAAATTTGGTTAAGATTATGAAATAAAAAATTGATCTCACTCAAGATTGAACTGATGACCTTACGCGTGTTAGGCGCACGTGATAACCACTACACTACGAGATCTTGCTGCTATTGTTCAAAAACAATCTTGGCATTATAATTTCAAAGTTAAATAATGTATGAAGTTGCAGTGAAAAAAAAATCTGAGATGGGGGCAGTTTAGGATTTCCTTAGTAAAAGCGATATGTTTTAACAACTACATTGTGTTGTCTTGAAAATGTATCAATTGCAATGACAGGATCAAACGGTCAACGAAGTTTAGTTAAGATTATGTTATAAAAATTGATCTCACTCAGGATTGAACTGAGGACCTTGCGCGTGTTAGGCGCACGTGATAACCACTACACTAAGAGATCTGGTTGCAACACTTTGAGAACAGTCATTGCATCATATTCTTAAAGTAAAATAATTTTTGAATTTTCCTTAAAAAATGGTGTCATGAGGATGCAGTTTAGGGTTTCATCAGTAGAAGCCATAGTTCGTAAACACTACACTTGGATATCTTGAAAAAGTATCATATACAATGACAGTATCAAACAATCAAGCAGATCCAGGTCAGAATATATTATAAAAAATTGATCTCACTCAGGATTGAACTGAAGACCTTGCGTGTGTTAGGCACACGTGATAACCACTACACTATGAGATCTTGCTGCTATTATTCAAAAAATTCTTTGCATTATATTTTCAAATTTAAATAATGTATGAAGTTGCAGTGAAAAAAAAATCTGAGATTGGGGCAGTTTAGGATTTCCTTAGTAAAAATGATATGTTTTAACAACTACATTGTGTTGTCTTGAAAATGTATCATTTGCAATGACAGGATCAAACGATCAAGGAAATTTAGTTAAGATTATAAAATGAAAAATTGATCCCACTCAGGATTGAAATGAGGACCTTGCGCGTGTGAGGCGCACGTGATAACCACTACACTATAAGATCTGGTTGCAAGTCTTTGAGAACAGTCATTGCATCATATTCTTAAAGTAAAATAATTTTTGAATTTTCATTAAAAAACGATGTCATTAGGATGCAGTTTAGGGTTTCATTAGTAGAAGCCATAGTTCCTATACGCTTGACTTGGATATCTGGAAAAAGTATCATATACAATGTAAGTATAAAAAAGTCAAGGACATTTAGTTCAGAATATGTTATAAAAAATTTATCTCACTCAGCATTGAACTGAGGAATTTGCGCGTGTTAGGCACACGTGATAACCACTACACTATGAGATCTTGCTGCTATTTTTCAAAAAATTCTTGGCATTATATTTTCAAAGTTAAATAATGTATGAAGTTGTAGTGAAAAAAGGATTTTCGAAATGGGGAAGTTTAGGATATCCTGAGTAAAGGCCATAGGTTGTATTAACTACATTGGGATATCTTGAAAAAGTATCATATACCATGTTAGTATCAAAAAGTCAAGGAGATTTAGGTCAGAATATGTTATAAAAAAGGATTGAACTGAGGACGCGTGTTAGGCACACGTGATAACCACTACAATATGAGATCTTGCTGCTACTGTTCCAAAAAATCTTGCGTTATATTTTCAAAGTTAAATAATGTATGAAGTTGCAGTGAAAAAAAAATCTGAGATGGGGGCAGTTTAGGATTTCCTTAGTAAAAGCGATATGTTTTAACAACTACATTGTGTTGTCTTGAAAATGTATCAATTGCAATGACAGGATCAAACGGTCAACGAAGTTTAGTTAAGATTATGTTATAAAAATTTATCTCACTCAGGATTGAACTGAGGACCTTGCGCGTGTTAGGCGCACGTGATAACCACTACACTATGAGATCTGGTTGCAACATTTTGAGAACAGTCATTGCATCATATTCTTAAAGTAAAATAATTTTTGAATTTTCCTTAAAAAATGGTGTCATGAGGATGCAGTTTAGGGTTTCATTAGTAGAAGCCATAGTTCGTAAACACTACACTTGGATATCTTGAAAAAGTATCATATACAATGACAGTATCAAACAATCAAGCAGATCCAGGTCAGAATATGTTATAAAAAATTGATCTCACTCAGGATTGAACTGAAGACCTTGCGTGTGTTAGGCACACGTGATAACCACTACACTATGAGATCTTGCTGCTATTATTCAAAAAATTCTTTGCATTATATTTTCAAATTTAAATAATGTATGAAGTTGTAGTGAGAAAACGATTTTCGAAAAGGGGCAGTTTATGATTTCCGGAGTAAAGGCAATAGGTTGTATTAACTACACTGTGATATCTTGAGAAATTATCATATACAATGACAGTATCAAACAATCAAGGAAATTTAGGTCAGAATATGTTATAAAAAATTGATCTCACTCAGGATTGAACTGAGGACCTTGCGCGTGTTAGGCGCACGTGATAACCACTACACTATGAGATCTTGCTGCTATTGTTCAAAAACAATTTTGGCATTATATTTTTAAAGTTAAATAATGTATGAAGTTGCAGTGAAAAAAAAATCTGAGATGGGGGCAGTTTAGGATTTCCTTAGTAAAAGCGATATGTTTTAACAACTACATTGTGTTGTCTTGAAAATGTATCATTTGCAATGACAGGATCAAACGATCAAGGAAATTTAGTTAAGATTATAAAATGAAAAATTGATCCCACTCAGGATTGAAATGAGGACCTTGCGCGTGTGAGGCGCACGTGATAACCACTACACTATGAGATCTGGTTGCAAGTCTTTGAGAACAGTCATTGCATCATATTCTTAAAGTAAAATAATTTTTGAATTTTCATTAAAAAAACGATGTCATTAGGATGCAGTTTAGGGTTTCATTAGTAGAAGCCATAGTTCCTATACGCTTGACTTGGATATCTGGAAAAAGTATCATATACAATGTAAGTATAAAAAAGTCAAGGACATTTAGTTCAGAATATGTTATAAAAAATTTATCTCACTCAGCATTGAACTGAGGAATTTGCGCGTGTTAGGCACACGTGATAACCACTACACTATGAGATCTTGCTGCTATTTTTCAAAAAATTCTTGGCATTATATTTTCAAAGTTAAATAATGTATGAAGTTGTAGTGAAAAAAGGATTTTCGAAATGGGGAAGTTTAGGATATCCTGAGTAAAGGCCATAGGTTGTATTAACTACATTGGGATATCTTGAAAAAGTATCATATACCATGTTAGTATCAAAAAGTCAAGGAGATTTAGGTCAGAATATGTTATAAAAAAGGATTGAACTGAGGACGCGTGTTAGGCACACGTGATAACCACTACAATATGAGATCTTGCTGCTACTGTTCCAAAAAATCTTGCGTTATATTTTCAAAGTTAAATAATGTATGAAGTTGCAGTGAAAAAAAAATCTGAGATGGGGGCAGTTTAGGATTTCCTTAGTAAAAGCGATATGTTTTAACAACTACATTGTGTTGTCTTGAAAATGTATCAATTGCAATGACAGGATCAAACGGTCAACGAAGTTTAGTTAAGATTATGTTATAAAATTTGATCTCACTCAGGATTGAACTGAGGACCTTGCGCGTGTTAGGCGCACGTGATAACCACTACACTATGAGATCTGGTTGCAACATTTTGAGAACAGTCATTGCATCATATTCTTAAAGTAAAATAATTTTTGAATTTTCCTTAAAAAATGGTGTCATGAGGATGCAGTTTAGGGTTTCATTAGTAGAAGCCATAGTTCGTAAACACTACACTTGGATATCTTGAAAAGGTATCATATACAATGACAGTATCAAACAATCAAGCAGATCCAGGTCAGAATATGTTATAAAAAATTGATCTCACTCAGGATTGAACTGAAGACCTTGCGTGTGTTAGGCACACGTGATAACCACTACACTATGAGATCTTGCTGCTATTATTAAAAAAATTCTTTGCATTATATTTTCAAATTTAAATAATGTATGAAGTTGTAGTGAGAAAACGATTTTCGAAAAGGGGCAGTTTATGATTTCCGGAGTAAAGGCAATAGGTTGTATTAACTACACTGTGATATCTTGAGAAATTATCATATACAATGACAGTATCAAACAATCAAGGAAATTTAGGTCAGAATATGTTATAAAAAATTGATCTCACTCAGGATTGAACTGAGGACCTTGCGCGTGTTAGGCGCACGTGATAACCACTACACTATGAGATCTTGCTGCTATTGTTCAAAAACAATTTTGGCATTATATTTTTAAAGTTAAATAATGTATGAAGTTGCAGTGAAAAAAAAATCTGAGATGGGGGCAGTTTAGGATTTCCTTAGTAAAAGCGATATGTTTAAATAACTACATTGTGTTGTCTTGAAAATGTATCATATACAATGACAGTATCAAACGGTCAAAGAAATTTGGTTAAGATTATGAAATAAAAAATTGATCTCACTCAAGATTGAACTGATGACCTTACGCGTGTTAGGCGCACGTGATAACCACTACACTACGAGATCTTGCTGCTATTGTTCAAAAACAATCTTGGCATTATAATTTCAAAGTTAAATAATGTATGAAGTTGCAGTGAAAAAAAAATCTGAGATGGGGGCAGTTTAGGATTTCCTTAGTAAAAGCGATATGTTTTAACAACTACATTGTGTTGTCTTGAAAATGTATCAATTGCAATGACAGGATCAAACGGTCAACGAAGTTTAGTTAAGATTATGTTATAAAAATTGATCTCACTCAGGATTGAACTGAGGACCTTGCGCGTGTTAGGCGCACGTGATAACCACTACACTAAGAGATCTGGTTGCAACACTTTGAGAACAGTCATTGCATCATATTCTTAAAGTAAAATAATTTTTGAATTTTCCTTAAAAAATGGTGTCATGAGGATGCAGTTTAGGGTTTCATCAGTAGAAGCCATAGTTCGTAAACACTACACTTGGATATCTTGAAAAAGTATCATATACAATGACAGTATCAAACAATCAAGCAGATCCAGGTCAGAATATATTATAAAAAATTGATCTCACTCAGGATTGAACTGAAGACCTTGCGTGTGTTAGGCACACGTGATAACCACTACACTATGAGATCTTGCTGCTATTATTCAAAAAATTCTTTGCATTATATTTTCAAATTTAAATAATGTATGAAGTTGCAGTGAAAAAAAAATCTGAGATTGGGGCAGTTTAGGATTTCCTTAGTAAAAATGATATGTTTTAACAACTACATTGTGTTGTCTTGAAAATGTATCATTTGCAATGACAGGATCAAACGATCAAGGAAATTTAGTTAAGATTATAAAATGAAAAATTGATCCCACTCAGGATTGAAATGAGGACCTTGCGCGTGTGAGGCGCACGTGATAACCACTACACTATAAGATCTGGTTGCAAGTCTTTGAGAACAGTCATTGCATCATATTCTTAAAGTAAAATAATTTTTGAATTTTCATTAAAAAACGATGTCATTAGGACGCAGTTTAGGGTTTCATTAGTAGAAGCCATAGTTCCTATACGCTTGACTTGGATATCTGGAAAAAGTATCATATACAATGTAAGTATAAAAAAGTCAAGGACATTTAGTTCAGAATATGTTATAAAAAATTTATCTCACTCAGCATTGAACTGAGGAATTTGCGCGTGTTAGGCACACGTGATAACCACTACACTATGAGATCTTGCTGCTATTTTTCAAAAAATTCTTGGCATTATATTTTCAAAGTTAAATAATGTATGAAGTTGTAGTGAAAAAAGGATTTTCGAAATGGGGAAGTTTAGGATATCCTGAGTAAAGGCCATAGGTTGTATTAACTACATTGGGATATCTTGAAAAAGTATCATATACCATGTTAGTATCAAAAAGTCAAGGAGATTTAGGTCAGAATATGTTATAAAAAAGGATTGAACTGAGGACGCGTGTTAGGCACACATGATAACCACTACAATATGAGATCTTGCTGCTACTGTTCCAAAAAATCTTGCGTTATATTTTCAAAGTTAAATAATGTATGAAGTTGCAGTGAAAAAAAAATCTGAGATGGGGGCAGTTTAGGATTTCCTTAGTAAAAGCGATATGTTTTAACAACTACATTGTGTTGTCTTGAAAATGTATCAATTGCAATGACAGGATCAAACGGTCAACGAAGTTTAGTTAAGATTATGTTATAAAAATTTATCTCACTCAGGATTGAACTGAGGACCTTGCGCGTGTTAGGCGCACGTGATAACCACTACACTATGAGATCTGGTTGCAACATTTTGAGAACAGTCATTGCATCATATTCTTAAAGTAAAATAATTTTTGAATTTTCCTTAAAAAATGGTGTCATGAGGATGCAGTTTAGGGTTTCATTAGTAGAAGCCATAGTTCGTAAACACTACACTTGGATATCTTGAAAAAGTATCATATACAATGACAGTATCAAACAATCAAGCAGATCCAGGTCAGAATATGTTATAAAAATTGATCTCACTCAGGATTGAACTGAAGACCTTGCGTGTGTTAGGCACACGTGATAACCACTACACTATGAGATCTTGCTGCTATTATTCAAAAAATTCTTTGCATTATATTTTCAAATTTAAATAATGTATGAAGTTGTAGTGAGAAAACGATTTTCGAAAAGGGGCAGTTTATGATTTCCGGAGTAAAGGCAATAGGTTGTATTAACTACACTGTGATATCTTGAGAAATTATCATATACAATGACAGTATCAAACAATCAAGGAAATTTAGGTCAGAATATGTTATAAAAAATTGATCTCACTCAGGATTGAACTGAGGACCTTGCGCGTGTTAGGCGCACGTGATAACCACTACACTATGAGATCTTGCTGCTATTGTTCAAAAACAATTTTGGCATTATATTTTTAAAGTTAAATAATGTATGAAGTTGCAGTGAAAAAAAAATCTGAGATGGGGGCAGTTTAGGATTTCCTTAGTAAAAGCGATATGTTTTAACAACTACATTGTGTTGTCTTGAAAATGTATCATTTGCAATGACAGGATCAAACGATCAAGGAAATTTAGTTAAGATTATAAAATAAAAAATTGATCCCACTCAGGATTGAAATGAGGACCTTGCGCGTGTGAGGCGCACGTGATAACCACTACACTATGAGATCTGGTTGCAAGTCTTTGAGAACAGTCATTGCATCATATTCTTAAAGTAAAATAATTTTTGAATTTTCATTAAAAAAACGATGTCATTAGGATGCAGTTTAGGGTTTCATTAGTAGAAGCCATAGTTCCTATACGCTTGACTTGGATATCTGGAAAAAGTATCATATACAATGTAAGTATAAAAAAGTCAAGGACATTTAGTTCAGAATATGTTATAAAAAATTTATCTCACTCAGCATTGAACTGAGGAATTTGCGCGTGTTAGGCACACGTGATAACCACTACACTATGAGATCTTGCTGCTATTTTTCAAAAAATTCTTGGCATTATATTTTCAAAGTTAAATAATGTATGAAATTGTAGTGAAAAAAGGATTTTCGAAATGGGGAAGTTTAGGATATCCTGAGTAAAGGCCATAGGTTGTATTAACTACATTGGGATATCTTGAAAAAGTATCATATACCATGTTAGTATCAAAAAGTCAAGGAGATTTAGGTCAGAATATGTTATAAAAAAGGATTGAACTGAGGACGCGTGTTAGGCACACGTGATAACCACTACAATATGAGATCTTGCTGCTACTGTTCCAAAAAATCTTGCGTTATATTTTCAAAGTTAAATAATGTATGAAGTTGCAGTGAAAAAAAAATCTGAGATGGGGGCAGTTTAGGATTTCCTTAGTAAAAGCGATATGTTTTAACAACTACATTGTGTTGTCTTGAAAATGTATCAATTGCAATGACAGGATCAAACGGTCAACGAAGTTTAGTTAAGATTATGTTATAAAAATTGATCTCACTCAGGATTGAACTGAGGACCTTGCGCGTGTTAGTCGCACGTGATAACCACTACACTATGAGATCTGGTTGCAACATTTTGAGAACAGTCATTGCATCATATTCTCAAAGTAAAATAATTTTTGAATTTTCCTTAAAAAATGGTGTCATGAGGATGCAGTTTAGGGTTTCATTAGTAGAAGCCATAGTTCGTAAACACTACACTTGGATATCTTGAAAAAGTATCATATACAATGACAGTATCAAACAATCAAGCAGATCCAGGTCAGAATATGTTATAAAAAATTGATCTCACTCAGGATTGAACTGAAGACCTTGCGTGTGTTAGGCACACGTGATAACCACTACACTATGAGATCTTGCTGCTATTATTCAAAAAATTCTTTGCATTATATTTTCAAATTTAAATAATGTATGAAGTTGTAGTGAGAAAACGATTTTCGAAAAGGGGCAGTTTATGATTTCCGGAGTAAAGGCAATAGGTTGTATTAACTACACTGTGATATCTTGAGAAATTATCATATACAATGACAGTATCAAACAATCAAGGAAATTTAGGTCAGAATATGTTATAAAAAATTGATCTCACTCAGGATTGAACTGAGGACCTTGCGCGTGTTAGGCGCACGTGATAACCACTACACTATGAGATCTTGCTGCTATTGTTCAAAAACAATTTTGGCATTATATTTTCAAAGTTAAATAATGTATGAAGTTGCAGTGAAAAAAAAATCTGAGATGGGGGCAGTTTAGGATTTCCTTAGTAAAAGCGATATGTTTTAACAACTACATTGTGTTGTCTTGAAAATGTATCATTTGCAATGACAGGATCAAACGATCAAGGAAATTTAGTTAAGATTATAAAATGAAAAATTGATCCCAATCAGGATTGAAATGAGGACCTTGCGCGTGTGAGGCGCACGTGATAACCACTATACTATGAGATCTGGTTGCAAGTCTTTGAGAACAGTCATTGCATCATATTCTTAAAGTAAAATAATTTTTGAATTTTCATTAAAAAACGATGTCATTAGGATGCAGTTTAGGGTTTCATTAGTAGAAGCCATAGTTCCTATACGCTTGACTTGGATATCTGGAAAAAGTATCATATACAATGTAAGTATAAAAAAGTCAAGGACATTTAGTTCAGAATATGTTATAAAAAATTTATCTCACTCAGCATTGAACTGAGGAATTTGCGCGTGTTAGGCACACCTGATAACCACTACACTATGAGATCTTGCTGCTATTTTTCAAAAAATTCTTGGCATTATATTTTCAAAGTTAAATAATGTATGAAGTTGTAGTGAAAAAACGATTTTCGAAATGGGGCAGTTTAGGATATCCTGAGTAAAGGCCATAGGTTGTATTAACTACACTGTGATATCTTGAAAAATTATCATATACAATGACAGTATCAAAAAGTCAAGGAGATTTAGGTAAGAATATGTTATAAAAAAGGATTGAACTGAGGACCTTGCACGTGTTAGGCACACGTGATAACCACTACAATATGAGATCTTGCTGCTACTGTTCCAAAAAATATTGCGTTATATTTTCAAAGTTAAAAAATGTATGAAGTTGCAAGGAAAAAAAATCTGAGAAGGAGGCATTTTAGGATTTCCTTAGTAAAAGCGATATGTTTAAATAACTACATTGTGTTGTCTTGAAAATGTATCATATACAATGACAGTATCAAACGGTCAAGGAAATTTATTTAAGATAATGAAATGAAAAATTGATCTCACTCAAGATTGAACTGAGGACCTTGCGCGTGTTAGGCGGACGTGATAACCACTACACTATGAGATCTTGCTGCTATTGTTCAAAAACAATCTTGGCATTATATTTTCAAAGTTAAATAATGTATGAAGTTGCAGTGAAAAAAAAATCTGAGATGGGGGCAGTTTAGGATTACCTTAGTAAAAGCGATATGTTTTAACAACTACATTGTGTTGTCTTGAAAATGTATCAATTGCAATGACAGGATCAAACGGTCAACGAAGTTTAGTTAAGATTATGTTATAAAAATTGATCTCACTCAGGATTGAACTGAGGACCTTGCGCGTGTTAGGCGCACGTGATAACCACTACACTAAGAGATCTGGTTGCAACACTTTGAGAACAGTCATTGCATCATATTCTTAAAGTAAAATAATTTTTGAATTTTCATTAAAAAAACGATGTCATTAGGATGCAGTTTAGGGTTTCATTAGTAGAAGCCATAGTTCCTATACGCTTGACTTGGATATCTGGAAAAAGTATCATATACAATGTAAGTATAAAAAAGTCAAGGACATTTAGTTCAGAATATGTTATAAAAAATTTATCTCACTCAGCATTGAACTGAGGAATTTGCGCGTGTTAGGCACACGTGATAACCACTACACTATGAGATCTTGCTGCTATTTTTCAAAAAATTCTTGGCATTATATTTTCAAAGTTAAATAATGTATGAAATTGTAGTGAAAAAAGGATTTTCGAAATGGGGAAGTTTAGGATATCCTGAGTAAAGGCCATAGGTTGTATTAACTACATTGGGATATCTTGAAAAAGTATCATATACCATGTTAGTATCAAAAAGTCAAGGAGATTTAGGTCAGAATATGTTATAAAAAAGGATTGAACTGAGGACGCGTGTTAGGCACACGTGATAACCACTACAATATGAGATCTTGCTGCTACTGTTCCAAAAAATCTTGCGTTATATTTTCAAAGTTAAATAATGTATGAAGTTGCAGTGAAAAAAAAATCTGAGATGGGGGCAGTTTAGGATTTCCTTAGTAAAAGCGATATGTTTTAACAACTACATTGTGTTGTCTTGAAAATGTATCAATTGCAATGACAGGATCAAACGGTCAACGAAGTTTAGTTAAGATTATGTTATAAAAATTGATCTCACTCAGGATTGAACTGAGGACCTTGCGCGTGTTAGTCGCACGTGATAACCACTACACTATGAGATCTGGTTGCAACATTTTGAGAACAGTCATTGCATCATATTCTCAAAGTAAAATAATTTTTGAATTTTCCTTAAAAAATGGTGTCATGAGGATGCAGTTTAGGGTTTCATTAGTAGAAGCCATAGTTCGTAAACACTACACTTGGATATCTTGAAAAAGTATCATATACAATGACAGTATCAAACAATCAAGCAGATCCAGGTCAGAATATGTTATAAAAAATTGATCTCACTCAGGATTGAACTGAAGACCTTGCGTGTGTTAGGCACACGTGATAACCACTACACTATGAGATCTTGCTGCTATTATTCAAAAAATTCTTTGCATTATATTTTCAAATTTAAATAATGTATGAAGTTGTAGTGAGAAAACGATTTTCGAAAAGGGGCAGTTTATGATTTCCGGAGTAAAGGCAATAGGTTGTATTAACTACACTGTGATATCTTGAGAAATTATCATATACAATGACAGTATCAAACAATCAAGGAAATTTAGGTCAGAATATGTTATAAAAAATTGATCTCACTCAGGATTGAACTGAGGACCTTGCGCGTGTTAGGCGCACGTGATAACCACTACACTATGAGATCTTGCTGCTATTGTTCAAAAACAATTTTGGCATTATATTTTCAAAGTTAAATAATGTATGAAGTTGCAGTGAAAAAAAAATCTGAGATGGGGGCAGTTTAGGATTTCCTTAGTAAAAGCGATATGTTTTAACAACTACATTGTGTTGTCTTGAAAATGTATCATTTGCAATGACAGGATCAAACGATCAAGGAAATTTAGTTAAGATTATAAAATGAAAAATTGATCCCAATCAGGATTGAAATGAGGACCTTGCGCGTGTGAGGCGCACGTGATAACCACTATACTATGAGATCTGGTTGCAAGTCTTTGAGAACAGTCATTGCATCATATTCTTAAAGTAAAATAATTTTTGAATTTTCATTAAAAAACGATGTCATTAGGATGCAGTTTAGGGTTTCATTAGTAGAAGCCATAGTTCCTATACGCTTGACTTGGATATCTGGAAAAAGTATCATATACAATGTAAGTATAAAAAAGTCAAGGACATTTAGTTCAGAATATGTTATAAAAAATTTATCTCACTCAGCATTGAACTGAGGAATTTGCGCGTGTTAGGCACACCTGATAACCACTACACTATGAGATCTTGCTGCTATTTTTCAAAAAATTCTTGGCATTATATTTTCAAAGTTAAATAATGTATGAAGTTGTAGTGAAAAAACGATTTTCGAAATGGGGCAGTTTAGGATATCCTGAGTAAAGGCCATAGGTTGTATTAACTACACTGTGATATCTTGAAAAATTATCATATACAATGACAGTATCAAAAAGTCAAGGAGATTTAGGTAAGAATATGTTATAAAAAAGGATTGAACTGAGGACCTTGCACGTGTTAGGCACACGTGATAACCACTACAATATGAGATCTTGCTGCTACTGTTCCAAAAAATATTGCGTTATATTTTCAAAGTTAAAAAATGTATGAAGTTGCAAGGAAAAAAAATCTGAGAAGGAGGCATTTTAGGATTTCCTTAGTAAAAGCGATATGTTTAAATAACTACATTGTGTTGTCTTGAAAATGTATCATATACAATGACAGTATCAAACGGTCAAGGAAATTTGTTTAAGATAATGAAATGAAAAATTGATCTCACTCAAGATTGAACTGAGGACCTTGCGCGTGTTAGGCGGACGTGATAACCACTACACTATGAGATCTTGCTGCTATTGTTCAAAAACAATCTTGGCATTATATTTTCAAAGTTAAATAATGTATGAAGTTGCAGTGAAAAAAAAATCTGAGATGGGGGCAGTTTAGGATTACCTTAGTAAAAGCGATATGTTTTAACAACTACATTGTGTTGTCTTGAAAATGTATCAATTGCAATGACAGGATCAAACGGTCAACGAAGTTTAGTTAAGATTATGTTATAAAAATTGATCTCACTCAGGATTGAACTGAGGACCTTGCGTGTGTTAGGCGCACGTGATAACCACTACACTATGAGATCTTGCTGCTATTGTTCAAAAACAATCTTGGCATTATATTTTCAAAGTTAAATAATGTATAAAGTTGCAGTGAAAAAAAAATCTGAGATGGGGGCAGTTTAGGATTTCCTTAGTAACAGCGATATGTTTTAACAACAACATTGTGTTGTCTTGAAAATGTATCAATTGCAATGACAGGATCAAACGGTCAAGGAAATTCAGTTAAGATTATGAAATGAAAAATTGATCTCACTCAGGATTGAACTGAGGACCTTGCGCGTGTGAGGCGCACGTGATTACCACTACACTATGAGATCTTGCTGCTATTGTTCAAAAAAAATCTTGGCATTATATTTTCAAGGTTAAATAATGTATGAAGTTGTAGTGAAAAAACGATTTTCGAAATGGGGCAGTTTAGGATATCCTGAGTAAAGGCCATAGGTTGTATTAACTACACTGTGATATCTTGAAAAATTATCATATACAATGACAGTATCAAACAATCAAGCCGATTTAGGTCAGAATATGTTATAAAAATTGATCTCACTCAGGATTGAACTGAGGACCTTGCGCGTGTTAGGCGCACGTGATAACCACTACACTATGAGATCTTGCTGCTATTGTTCAAAAACAATTTTGGCATTATATTTTCAAAGTTAAATAATGTATGAAGTTGCAGTGAAAAAAAAATCTGAGATGGGGGCAGTTTAGGATTTCCTTAGTAAAAGCGATATGTTTTAACAACTACATTGTGTTGTCTTGAAAATGTATCATTTGCAATGACAGGATCAAACGATCAAGGAAATTTAGTTAAGATTATAAAATGAAAAATTGATCCCACTTAGGATTGAAATGAGGACCCTGCGCGTGTGAGGCGCACGTGATAACCACTACACTATAAGATCGGGTTGCAAGTCTTTGAGAACAGTTATTGCATCATATTCTTAAAGTAAAATAATTTTGAATTTTCATTAAAAAACGATGTCATTAGGATGCAGTTTAGGGTTTCATTAGAAGAAGCCATAGTTCCTATACGCTTGACTTGGATATCTGGAAAAAGTATCATATACAATGTAAGTATAAAAAAGTCAAGGACATTTAGTTCAGAATATGTTATAAAAAAAATTTATCTCACTCAGCATTGAACTGAGGAATTTGCGCGTGTTAGGCACACGTGATAACCACTACACTATGAGATCTTGCTGCTATTTTTCAAAAAATTCTTGGCATTATATTTTCAAAGTTAAATAATGTATGAAGTTGTAGTGAAAAAAGGATTTTCGAAATGGGGAAGTTTAGGATATCCTGAGTAAAGGCCATAGGTTGTATTAACTACATTGGGATATCTTGAAAAAGTATCATATACCATGTTAGTATCAAAAAGTCAAGGAGATTTAGGTCAGAATATGTTATAAAAAAGGATTGAACTGAGGACCTTGCGCGTGTTAGGCACACGTGATAACCACTACAATATGAGATCTTGCTGCTACTGTTCCAAAAAATCTTGCGTTATATTTTCAAAGTTAAAAAATGTATGAAGTTGCAAGGAAAAAAAATCTGAGAAGGAGGCATTTTAGGATTTCCTTAGTAAAAGCGATATGTTTAAATAACTACATTGTGTTGTCTTGAAAATGTATCATATACAATGACAGTATCAAACAGTCAAGGAAATTTAGTTAAGATTATGAAATGAAAAATTGATCTCACTCAAGATTGAACTGAGGACCTTGCGCGTGTTAGGCGCACGTGATAACCACTACACTATGAGATCTTGCTGCTATTGTTCAAAAACAATCTTGGCATTATATTTTCAAAGTTAAATAATGTATGAAGTTGCAGTGAAAAAAAAATCTGAGATGGGGGCAGTTTAGGATTTCCTTAGTAAAAGCGATATGTTTTAACAACTACATTGTGTTGTCTTGAAAATGTATCAATTGCAATGACAGGATCAAACGGTCAACAAAGTTTAGTTAAGATTATGTTATAAAAATTGATCTCACTCAGGATTGAACTGAGGACTTTGCGTGTGTTAGGCGCACGTGATAACCACTACACTATGAGATCTTGCTGCTATTGTTCAAAAACAATCTTGGCATTATATTTTCAAAGTTAAATAATGTATAAAGTTGCAGTGAAAAAAAAATCTGAGATGAGGGCAGTTTAGGATTACCTTAGTAAAAGCGATATGTTTTAACAACTACATTGTGTTGTCTTGAAAATGTATCAATTGCAATGACAGGATCAAATGGTCAACGAAGTTTAGTTAAGATTATGTTATAAAAATTGATCTCACTCAGGATTGAACTGAGGACCTTGCGTGTGTTAGGCGCACGTGATAACCACTACACTATGAGATCTTGCTGCTATTGTTCAAAAACAATCTTGGCATTATATTTTCAAAGTTAAATAATGTATAAAGTTGCAGTGAAAAAAAAATCTGAGATGGGGGCAGTTTAGGATTTCCTTAGTAACAGCGATATGTTTTAACAACAACATTGTGTTGTCTTGAAAATGTATCAATTGCAATGACAGGATCAAACGGTCAAGGAAATTCAGTTAAGATTATGAAATGAAAAATTGATCTCACTCAGGATTGAACTGAGGACCTTGCGCGTGTGAGGCGCACGTGATAACACTACACTATGAGATCTTGCTGCTATTGTTCAAAAACAATCTTGGCATTATATTTTCAAAGTTAAATAATGTATAAAGTTGCAGTGAAAAAAAAATCTGAGATGGGGGTAGTTTAGGATTTCCTTAGTAACAGCGATATGTTTTAACAACAACATTGTGTTGTCTTGAAAATGTATCAATTGCAATGACAGGATCAAACGGTCAAGGAAATTCAGTTAAGATTATGAAATGAAAAATTGATCTCACTCAGGATTGAACTGAGGACCTTGCGCGTGTGAGGCGCACGTGATAACCACTACACTATGAGATCTTGCTGCTATTGTTCAAAAAAAATCTTGGCATTATATTTTCAAGGTTAAATAATGTATGAAGTTGTAGTGAAAAAACGATTTTCGAAATGGGGCAGTTTAGGATATCCTGAGTAAAGGCCATAGGTTGTATTAACTACACGGTGATATCTTGAAAAATTATCATATACAATGACAGTATCAAACAATCAAGCCGATTTAGGTCAGAATATGTTATAAAAATTGATCTCACTCAGGATTGAACTGAGGACCTTGCGCGTGTTAGGCGCACGTGATAACCACTACACTATGAGATCTTGCTGCTATTGTTCAAAAACAATTTTGGCATTATATTTTCAAAGTTAAATAATGTATGAAGTTGCAGTGAAAAAAAAATCTGAGATGGGGGCAGTTTAGGATTTCCTTAGTAAAAGCGATATGTTTTAACAACTACATTGTGTTGTCTTGAAAATGTATCATTTGCAATGACAGGATGAAACGATCAAGGAAATTTAGTTAAGATTATAAAATGAAAAATTGATCCCACTCAGGATTGAAATGAGGACCCTGCGCGTGTGAGGCGCACGTGATAACCACTACACTATAAGATCTGGTTGCAAGTCTTTGAGAACAGTCATTGCATCATATTCTGAAAGTAAAATAATTTTGAATTTTCATTAAAAAACGATGTCATTAGGATGCAGTTTAGGGTTTCATTAGAAGAAGCCATAGTTCCTATACGCTTGACTTGGATATCTGGAAAAAGTATCATATACAATGTAAGTATAAAAAAGTCAAGGACATTTAGTTCAGAATATGTTATAAAAAAAATTTATCTCACTCAGCATTGAACTGAGGAATTTGCGCGTGTTAGGCACACGTGATAACCACTACACTATGAGATCTTGCTGCTATTTTTCAAAAAATTCTTGGCATTATATTTTCAAAGTTAAATAATGTATGAAGTTGTAGTGAAAAAAGGATTTTCGAAATGGGGAAGTTTAGGATATCCTGAGTAAAGGCCATAGGTTGTATTAACTACATTGGGATATCTTGAAAAAGTATCATATACCATGTTAGTATCAAAAAGTCAAGGAGATTTAGGTCAGAATATGTTATAAAAAAGGATTGAACTGAGGACCTTGAGCGTGTTAGGCAAAGGTGATAACCACTACAATATGAGATCTTGCTGCTACTGTTCCAAAAAATCTTGCGTTATATTTTCAAAGTTAAAAAATGTATGAAGTTGCAAGGAAAAAAAATCTGAGAAGGAGGCATTTTAGGATTTCCTTAGTAAAAGCGATATGTTTAAATAACTACATTGTGTTGCCTTGAAAATGTATCATATACAATGACAGTATCAAACAGTCAAGGAAATTTAGTTAAGATTATGAAATGAAAAATTGATCTCACTCAAGATTGAACTGAGGACCTTGCGCGTGTTAGGCGCACGTGATAACCACTACACTATGAGATCTTGCTGCTATTGTTCAAAAACAATCTTGGCATTATATTTTCAAAGTTAAATAATGTATGAAGTTGCAGTGAAAAAAAAATCTGAGATGGGGGCAGTTTAGGATTTCCTTAGTAAAAGCGATATGTTTTAACAACTACATTGTGTTGTCTTGAAAATGTATCAATTGCAATGACAGGATCAAACGGTCAACAAAGTTTAGTTAAGATTATGTTATAAAAATTGATCTCACTCAGGATTGAACTGAGGACTTTGCGTGTGTTAGGCGCACGTGATAACCACTACACTATGAGATCTTGCTGCTATTGTTCAAAAACAATCTTGGCATTATATTTTCAAAGTTAAATAATGTATAAAGTTGCAGTGAAAAAAAAATCTGAGATGGGGGCAGTTTAGGATTTCCTTAGTAACAGCGATATGTTTTAACAACAACATTGTGTTGTCTTGAAAATGTATCAATTGCAATGACAGGATCAAACGGTCAAGGAAATTCAGTTAAGATTATGAAATGAAAAATTGATCTCACTCAGGATTGAACCAGACCTGCCAAGTTTGATGGGTTCAAAACCTTGAGATTACTTAAAAATTTCCTTAAAAACCTTGAGATTTGTAAAAAAACCTTGAGAAAAGTCGAACCACAAATAAGTCTTAATACGGGCTCAATAATCACGTCATAAAAAGTTAAAACAACTAAGAAGAAACATGAATTTGAATGTAAAGTTAAAGTTTATCTATTTATGTTCTTCATTGTATACATGCTTATTTCATAAGAAACCTTTAATAGGTAACCTTCATGTAGAACTTCCAAAAAACTTAAGGAACTTCTACTACTAAATGTCCAATCACTAAGGAACTCAAGCAGTTGTGCAGATATACAACTTCTTAACTCTTATTAACTTGCTATGTTATATAGGCCTGGTCTAAGCTTCTTTGTGTTGAAACATGTTTTCTTTTAAGAGTTTCTTACAAAATGTTGAATTTTGATGCTCTCCTTTCAATTTTACTAATTCCTATCTACTAAATGAGATCTTAGAATTAAGGAACTATTAAGGAACTTTTAGAACTAAAAAGTGGTCAAAAGAGGTCTCAAAAGAGGAACTTGAAGAACTAGGCCCCGAGCTAGGTTCTTTGTAAGAAGAACGGTTTAGTGTGGTTCATTTGTTCTATGAAAGAACAGTTCCGTGAGCAAAAATATGCAGATACACTAGCATTTATTCGTCAAAGAAGGTAAATTGCATGCCATTAGGAAGAACTTTTTGATTTTTTTTGATTTAGGAATTTACCGTGAGAATTTCCTGCCCAACCGTGAGATCGTGAGATTTCTTTAAAAACCGTGGGTCTCACGGCAAAACCGTGGTACTTGGCAGGTCTGTTGAACTGAGGACCTTGCGCGTGTGAGGCGCACGTGATAACCACTACACTATGGGATCTTGCTGCTATTGTTCAAAAAAAATCTTGGCATTATATTTTCAAGGTTAAATAATGTATGAAGTTGTAGTGAAAAAAAGATTTTCGAAATGGGGCAGTTTAGGATATCCTGAGTAAAGGCCATAGGTTGTATTAACTACACTGTGATATCTTGAAAAATTATCATATACAATGACAGTATCAAACAATCAAGCCGATTTAGGTCAGAATATGTTATAAAAATTGATCTCACTCAGGATTGAACTGAGGACCTTGCGCGTGGTAGGCGCACGTGATAACCATAACACTATGAGATCTTGCTGCTATTCTTCAAAAAATTCTTGGCCTTATATTTTCAAAGTTAAATAATGTATGAAGTTGTAGCGAGAAAACGATATTCGAAAGGGGGCAGTTTAGGATTTCCTTAGTAAAAGCGATATGTTTTAACAACTACATTGTGTTGTCTTGAAAATGTATCATTTGCAATGACAGGATGAAACGATCAAGGAAATTTAGTTAAGATTATAAAATGAAAAATTGATCCCACTCAGGATTGAAATGAGGACCCTGCGCGTGTGAGGCGCACGTGATAACCACTACACTATAAGATCTGGTTGCAAGTCTTTGAGAACAGTCATTGCATCATATTCTGAAAGTAAAATAATTTTGAATTTTCATTAAAAAACGATGTCATTAGGATGCAGTTTAGGGTTTCATTAGAAGAAGCCATAGTTCCTATACGCTTGACTTGGATATCTGGAAAAAGTATCATATACAATGTAAGTATAAAAAAGTCAAGGACATTTAGTTCAGAATATGTTATAAAAAAAATTTATCTCACTCAGCATTGAACTGAGGAATTTGCGCGTGTTAGGCACACGTGATAACCACTACACTATGAGATCTTGCTGCTATTTTTCAAAAAATTCTTGGCATTATATTTTCAAAGTTAAATAATGTATGAAGTTGTAGTGAAAAAAGGATTTTCGAAATGGGGAAGTTTAGGATATCCTGAGTAAAGGCCATAGGTTGTATTAACTACATTGGGATATCTTGAAAAAGTATCATATACCATGTTAGTATCAAAAAGTCAAGGAGATTTAGGTCAGAATATGTTATAAAAAAGGATTGAACTGAGGACCTTGAGCGTGTTAGGCAAAGGTGATAACCACTACAATATGAGATCTTGCTGCTACTGTTCCAAAAAATCTTGCGTTATATTTTCAAAGTTAAAAAATGTATGAAGTTGCAAGGAAAAAAAATCTGAGAAGGAGGCATTTTAGGATTTCCTTAGTAAAAGCGATATGTTTAAATAACTACATTGTGTTGTCTTGAAAATGTATCATATACAATGACAGTATCAAACAGTCAAGGAAATTTAGTTAAGATTATGAAATGAAAAATTGATCTCACTCAAGATTGAACTGAGGACCTTGCGCGTGTTAGGCGCACGTGATAACCACTACACTATGAGATCTTGCTGCTATTGTTCAAAAACAATCTTGGCATTATATTTTCAAAGTTAAATAATGTATGAAGTTGCAGTGAAAAAAAAATCTGAGATGGGGGCAGTTTAGGATTTCCTTAGTAAAAGCGATATGTTTTAACAACTACATTGTGTTGTCTTGAAAATGTATCAATTGCAATGACAGGATCAAACGGTCAACAAAGTTTAGTTAAGATTATGTTATAAAAATTGATCTCACTCAGGATTGAACTGAGGACTTTGCGTGTGTTAGGCGCACGTGATAACCACTACACTATGAGATCTTGCTGCTATTGTTCAAAAACAATCTTGGCATTATATTTTCAAAGTTAAATAATGTATAAAGTTGCAGTGAAAAAAAAATCTGAGATGGGGGCAGTTTAGGATTTCCTTAGTAACAGCGATATGTTTTAACAACAACATTGTGTTGTCTTGAAAATGTATCAATTGCAATGACAGGATCAAACGGTCAAGGAAATTCAGTTAAGATTATGAAATGAAAAATTGATCTCACTCAGGATTGAACCAGACCTGCCAAGTTTGATGGGTTCAAAACCTTGAGATTACTTAAAAATTTCCTTAAAAACCTTGAGATTTGTAAAAAAACCTTGAGAAAAGTCGAACCACAAATAAGTCTTAATACGGGCTCAATAATCACGTCATAAAAAGTTAAAACAACTAAGAAGAAACATGAATTTGAATGTAAAGTTAAAGTTTATCTATTTATGTTCTTCATTGTATACATGCTTATTTCATAAGAAACCTTTAATAGGTAACCTTCATGTAGAACTTCCAAAAAACTTAAGGAACTTCTACTACTAAATGTCCAATCACTAAGGAACTCAAGCAGTTGTGCAGATATACAACTTCTTAACTCTTATTAACTTGCTATGTTATATAGGCCTGGTCTAAGCTTCTTTGTGTTGAAACATGTTTTCTTTTAAGAGTTTCTTACAAAATGTTGAATTTTGATGCTCTCCTTTCAATTTTACTAATTCCTATCTACTAAATGAGATCTTAGAATTAAGGAACTATTAAGGAACTTTTAGAACTAAAAAGTGGTCAAAAGAGGTCTCAAAAGAGGAACTTGAAGAACTAGGCCCCGAGCTAGGTTCTTTGTAAGAAGAACGGTTTAGTGTGGTTCATTTGTTCTATGAAAGAACAGTTCCGTGAGCAAAAATATGCAGATACACTAGCATTTATTCGTCAAAGAAGGTAAATTGCATGCCATTAGGAAGAACTTTTTGATTTTTTTTGATTTAGGAATTTACCGTGAGAATTTCCTGCCCAACCGTGAGATCGTGAGATTTCTTTAAAAACCGTGGGTCTCACGGCAAAACCGTGGTACTTGGCAGGTCTGTTGAACTGAGGACCTTGCGCGTGTGAGGCGCACGTGATAACCACTACACTATGGGATCTTGCTGCTATTGTTCAAAAAAAATCTTGGCATTATATTTTCAAGGTTAAATAATGTATGAAGTTGTAGTGAAAAAAAGATTTTCGAAATGGGGCAGTTTAGGATATCCTGAGTAAAGGCCATAGGTTGTATTAACTACACTGTGATATCTTGAAAAATTATCATATACAATGACAGTATCAAACAATCAAGCCGATTTAGGTCAGAATATGTTATAAAAATTGATCTCACTCAGGATTGAACTGAGGACCTTGCGCGTGGTAGGCGCACGTGATAACCATAACACTATGAGATCTTGCTGCTATTCTTCAAAAAATTCTTGGCCTTATATTTTCAAAGTTAAATAATGTATGAAGTTGTAGCGAGAAAACGATATTCGAAAGGGGGCAGTTTATGATTTCCGGAGTAAAAGCGATATGTTTTAACAACTACATTGTGTTGTCTTGAAAATGTATCATTTGCAATGACAGGATCAAACGATCAAGGAAATTTAGTTAAGATTATAAAATGAAAAATTGATCCCACTCAGGATTGAAATGAGGACCTTGCGCGTGTGAGGTGCACGTGATAACCACTACACTATGAGATCTGGTTGCAAGTCTTTGAGAACAGTCATTGCATCATATTCTTTAAGTAAAATAATTTTTGAATTTTCATTAAAAAACGATGTCATTAGGATGCAGTTTAGGGTTTCATTAGTAGAAGCCATAGTTCCTATAGGCTTGACTTGGATATCTGGAAAAAGTATCATATACAATGTAAGTATAAAAAAGTCAAGGACATTTAGTTCAGAATATGTTATAAAAAATTTATCTCACTCAGCATTGAACTGAGGAATTTGCGCGTGTTAGGCACACGTGATAACCACTACACTATGAGATCTTGCTGCTATTTTTCAAAAGATTCTTGGCATTACATTTTCAAAGTTAAATAATGTATGAAGTTGTAGTGAAAAAAGGATTTTCGAAATGGGGAAGTTTAGGATATCCTGAGTAAAGGTCATAGGTTGTATTAACTACATTGGGATATCTTGAAAAAGTATCATATACCATGTTAGTATCAAAAAGTCAAGGAGATTTAGGTCAGAATATGTTATAAAAAAGGATTGAACTGAGGACCTTGCGCGTGTTAGGCACACGTGATAACCACTACAATATGAGATCTTGCTGCTACTGTTCGAAAAAATATTGCGTTATATTTTCAAAGTTAAAAATGTATGAAGTTGCAAGGAAAAAAAATCTGAGAAGGAGGCATTTTAGGATTTCCTTAGTAAAAGCGATATGTTTAAATAACTACATTGTGTTGTCTTGAAAATGTATCATATACAATGACAGTATCAAACGGTCAAGGAAATTTAGTTAAGATAATGAAATGAAAAATTGATCTCACTCAAGATTGAACTGAGGACCTTGCGCGTGTTAGGCGGACGTGATAACCACTACACTATGAGATCTTGCTGCTATTGTTCAAAAACAATCTTGGCATTATATTTTCAAAGTTAAATAATGTATGAAGTTGCAGTGAAAGAAAAAACCTGAGATGGGGGCAGTTTAGGATTTCCTTATAAAAGCGATATGTTTTAACAACTACATTGTGTTGTCTTGAAAATGTATCAATTGCAATGACAGGATCAAACGGTCAACGAAGTTTAGTTAAGATTATGTTATAAAAATTGATCTCACTCAGGATTGAACTGAGGACCTTGCGTGTGTTAGGCGCACGTGATAACCACTACACTATGAGATCTTGCTGCTATTTTTCAAAAGATTCTTGGCATTACATTATCAAAGTTAAATAATGTATGAAGTTGCAGTGAAAAAAAATCTGAGATGGGGGCAGTTTAGGATTTCCTTAGTAACAGCGATATGTTTTAACAACAACATTGTGTTGTCTTGAAAATGTATCAATTGCAATGACAGGATCAAACGGTCAAGGAAATTCAGTTGAGATTATGAAATGAAAAATTGATCTCACTCAGGATTGAACTGAGGACCTTGCGCGTGTGAGGCGCACGTGATAACCACTACACTATGAGATCTTGCTGCTATTGTTCAAAAAAAATCTTGGCATTATATTTTCAAGGTTAAATAATGTATGAAGATGTAGTGAAAAAAACGATTTTCGAAATGGGGCAGTTTAGGATATCCTGCGTAAAGGCCATAGGTTGTATTAACTACACTGTGATATGTTGAAAAATTATCATATACAATGACAGTATCAAACAATCAAGCCGATTTAGGTCAGAATATGTTACAAAAATTGATCTCACTCAGGATTGAACTGAGGACCTTGCGCGTGGTAGGCGCACGTGATAACCATAGCACTATGAGATCTTCGAGAGGTATCCGGAGGAAGATGGCGGACGATGGCGGACGACAAGATTTAGCTTCCTTCTGCTTGGTGTTTTAATATTCATTAATCCGGTAGAAATAAACAGCATGATACTTTTATAAGTATCTTTGTCATCTTCTTGAAGTATTGTATAACAACCACGGTTTGAAAACCTGTTTATAAGCTGTGAAATCCCGGTAAGAAAGATTTTTGCTTGCTGTTGTAACTGACAGGCCGAACGGGCCTAAGTTTGGGCCTAAAACAGTTAAAGTTTTTTATGCTGATTTTAATGGCGGCCTAAAATAAACTTATCGACAAACACCAACAGGCGATTTTTAAAGAATTAGATACCTGTTGATTTTAACTGCTAAAATGGAACAAGATAACAGCACTCATATCCTCACTGCTGAGACTGTAAATCAAGCTATAGCTGAACTGATTGTAGACACGCCATCAGAAGATGTTAAATGTGCACTCAGAATATATCAGTTCAAGAAATCAATTAAACAGATGGAACGTGAATACACGAGTCTACCTGTGACTCAATTGAAAGCTACCTTGTCATACCTAAATGTTCCTGATGATGTAGAGTATTTGAAACATGAGTTAGTTATAAACTTGATATGTAGAATCCAGAATCTGCTTCCAGAAAAATGCTCTATATGCTCTGAAACATATTGCATTCAGAAAGATGAGAAACCATTTCTTCCATGTAGCAAATGTGGGCAAGAAGCCCATAAAGAATGTATCATGGAAATATTGGACACACCTGACAAGGGCAACCTGGATGAAAAATCACTGATGAAAAAACTAAACCCATTCAATATCAGTGGCTTTCACTATCTTTGCAAAGCATGCGAAGAAGCAACTATTCCCAGCAAAACAACAGCTAGGAAGACTAAAAAGAAGAAAAAAAACTGATCCAATCCAATCACAGAATTCATCCAATGGCAATTCTCTGGAAGAGAATGCCCAAAGTTCACTCATAGCTGATACACAAAGTCAGTCCATAAATACAATATTGGGTGAAACACAAGTTTACGAGGTAAAGGATGAAGGGGACAAAGAAAAGAAACCCCATTCAAAAGCATGTCGATTTTATCGAAATGGAACTTGTAAACATGGAATATCCGGTAAAGGCTGTGACTTTGAGCACCCCAAGATGTGTCAAAAGCTGCTTAGACATGGCACAAGGCAACCTGAAGGATGCAGCCAAGGCAAGAAATGTGATAAATTTCACCCAAAAATGTGCCCAACCTCAATCAACAAACTGGAGTGCTTCGATGAAAAATGTCGGCTGAGGCATGTAAGAGGTACTAAAAGGGAGAAGGAGAAAGAGAAAAAGAAAGAGGAGAAGGGACTAAAAAGTCAAACTGAAGAAGTACCTGATGACAGTTCATCATCTTTACAAGGTCAGAATGATTTTTTAGGGGCACTTCGTCAGCTGAAAACCGAACTGCTGGAAGCAATGGACATGAAGCTGGCGATGACCTTATCTCAAACCCATTATGCCCAACCCACAATGCAGGGCCAATACCCTCAAAATCAAATGATGAACATTGTACCGTCAATGATACAGCAAGTCCCAATGAACTTCCGACAACCACCAATGCAATACATGTATCCACTAAACACAATCATGCGAAATTGATGAACTATTTCTCCTTCATGAATATTCAAGGCTTAAAGCCAAAAACAGTTCAGTCAAAAGTACCGTTTGTTGAAGATGTTTTGAAGGAAAATAATAAATTGTTTATTGGATTAACAGAAACATGGCTTAAAGACCAGAAGGAGGGGGAATTAAATATTGATGGATACTCTCTCCAGAGGGGGGATAGGGAGCGGAAGAAGCTTACAAACAAAGGAAGGGACAGTGGCGGAGCAGCATTCTATATCAGAAATGATCTTGCATCCACTCTCACCACAATACTTGAATTTTCAAATAGTGTTGTTGAAGTTCTTTGCCTGTACTCACGTGTAGAGAACCTACTACTAATTGTTTTCTATCGTCAGCCTGATGATGTGGCACATGGTCACCCATCTACTTCAAAACAATTCAATGAAGCCCTGATGGAGTTAAAAAAGGCCATTGACCCATTAGATCAACCTTTACCTGATATCTTCATGGGAGGGGACTTTAACTTGCCCCTCATTGACTGGCAGAATAACCAGCCTGAAATAGGTTGCTCAAAAGATACCAAGTTGATGTTCAACTTGCTGACTGAATTTACAAATGATTTGTGTATGAAGCAATATGTAAACAAACCAACTCATAAGGACGGTAATATACTTGATCTATTCTTTACCAACAATGATTTACTGGTGAACGATTTACTATATTCAAAACCCCTGAACAGTATCACACATCATTGCATAGTTGAGGTAGCAACTACATATCGACCAAATATACAACGATTCAAAGAGAGGAAAGCACCACCACGCACTGGTTTCCACTCACTCACTTTCTTTCACGAGGATGTTAATTGGGATGAAATCAATACTGCACTTCTAGAGTATGACTGGGTACGAGAATTTAAAAACAAAAGACCAGAGCAGGTGCTAATATTATTCCTCGACATCTGTTTCGAGATTGTGAAGGACTTTGTTCCCCTGAAGAAAACATCCAGAACCAAAACAAAATCTCAATCAGAAAAGGAACGAAATAACCTAGTGCGAAGAAGGCGTAGAATAAACAAGGCGTTACATCGTTCAAAGTCACTGTTGCGAAAAAATGTTTTGCAAAAAGAGCTCATTCAAATTGAGAAAGCTATGATGAACTCATAAAAAGAAAATGCTGAAAAAATGGAAACAAAAGCACTCAAAAGCATCAAGTCGAACTCGAAATATTTCTTTAATTACGTAAAGAAGTTCTCCAAGGTCAAGAGTAACATTGGACCACTATGTAATGATGATGGAAAACTTGTATCAGATCCCAAGGAAAAAGCAGAAATGCTTGCAAAGCAGTATGCATCTGTGTTTTCAACACCAAGAGATCTTTCAGAAACTGAAAGAACAACCAAACCCACACACACATTACACGACCTAAGATTTAATGAAGATGATATTGTATCATCAATCGATGAATTAAAAATCAATTCTGCATCAGGTTTACTTGGATACCCAGCTATTCTGCTAAAAAAGTGTAAATATGCATTAACAGAACCTTTGTATATCTTATGGAGACGTTGCCTTGATGCTGGAAGAGTACCAGCTCTACTAAAACATGCAATAATCACTCCAATTCATAAGGGTAAATCAAGATCTATCGCAGCTAACTACCGTCCAGTAGCTCTTACGTTGCACCTAATTAAAATATTCGAGAAGGTGTTACGTAAAAATATTGTGCAATATATGGACGAACACAAACTTTTTAATGAAACCAACCATGGCTTCAGGCAGGCTAGATCATGCCTAAGTCAACTCCTAGCACATTACGATGATATCCTTAATCTTCTCGAGCAAGGAATCAATGTTGATGTTGTCTACTTAGACTTTGCCAAGGCGTTTGATAAAGTCGACTTTAATATAGTATTACAAAAAATACGTAAACTTGGTATAGATGGAAATCTCTACTGCTGGATTGAATCGTTTCTGACAAACAGAATGCAAACAGTTGTAGTTGAAGGATCATCCTCTACTCCAGTACAAGTTAAGTCAGGTGTACCACAAGGAAGTGTCCTTGGTCCCCTAATATTCCTTATATTGATGGCTGATATGGACATGAAAGTATATCACTCATTGCTCAAAAGCTTTGCTGATGACACCAGAGTCTTAAAAGAAGTCTTAGATATCAATGATGTATCAAAACTTCAGTCTGATCTCAATAACATCTACGAGTGGGCTGACAAAAACAATATGGAATTTAACGACCTCAAATTTGAAGTTCTGCGATATGGAAGAGATGAAGCACTTAAGACACTCACGAACTACCTTTCAAGCACAGGCACTGTAATTGATCAGAAAAACTCAGTGCGTGACTTGGGAGTGACAATGAGCGCAGATGCATCTTTTACTGAACACATCAACAATGTTGTAGATACAGCAAAGAAAACAATATCCACAATATTAAGAACTTTTAAGTCACGAGAGCCACAGTTGATGATTACATTGTGGAAATCTGTGGTACTGCCCCAGCTTGAATATTGTTCACAGTTATGGAGTCCCACAAAGAAACAGGATATTGTGAATCTTGAACTATTACAAAAAAACTATCTCCAGAAATATCCGGAGCATATGAACTTGATTATTGGGAACGATTGAAAAAATTCAGCATCTTCTCCTTGCAGAGGCGACGCGAACGCTATCAAATAATTTATGTGTGGAAGATGCTTGAAAATCTAGTACCAAACGTTGGTGTTGCTGGTGCAAACTCGTTACGGAATGGGCGCACCTGCATCATCCCAACTTTGAAACGTGATGCCACCCAAAGAATTCAAAATTTACGTGAATCAAGCTTAGCTGTGCATGGAGCACGACTGTTTAATTGTCTACCCAAAAATCTACGAGATATGTCTGGGCAGAGCATTGACACGTTCAAGCGAAATCTGGATAAATTTCTCAGATTTGTTCCAGATGAACCTCTTGTACCTGGATATACAGCAATGCGCAAAACAGATTCGAACAGTTTATTGGATTTACAAGGCACTATTAAAGACATCACACTTAAATTCGATACAGTGGAAGAGATGTGATGTTCCCTACTTGGCGGATGAGATGACTCTACCACCAATCAGTCTTTGACTGTAAAATCTTACATAATAATAATAATAGATCTTGCTGCTATTCTTCAAAAAATTCTTGGCATTATATTTTCAAAGTTAAATAATGTATGAAGTTGTAGCGAAAAAACGATATTCGAAAGGGGGCAGTTTATGATTTCCGGAGTAAAAGCGATATGTTTTAACAACTACATTGTGTTGTCTTGAAAATGTATCATTTGCAATGACAGGATCAAACGATCAAGGAAATTTAGTTAAGATTATAAAATGAAAAATAGATCCCACTCAGGATTGAAATGAGGACCTTGCGCGTGTGAGGTGCACGTGATAACCACTACACTATGAGATCTGGTTGCAAGTCTTTGAGAACAGTCATTGCATCATATTCTTAAAGTAAAATAATTTTTGAATTTTCATTAAAAAACGATGTCATTAGGATGCAGTTTAGGGTTTCATTAGTAGAAGCCATAGTTCCTATAGGCTTGACTTGGATATCTGGAAAGAGTATCATATACAATGTAAGTATAAAAAAGTCAAGGACATTTAGTTCAGAATATGTTATAAAAAATTTATCTCAGTCAGCATTGAACTGAGGAATTTGCGCGTGTTAGGCACACGTGATAACCACTACACTATGAGATCTTGCTGCTATTTTTCAAAAGATTCTTGGCATTACATTTTCAAAGTTAAATAATGTATGAAGTTGTAGTGAAAAAAGGATTTTCGAAATGGGGAAGTTTAGGATATCCTGAGTAAAGGCCATAGGTTGTATTAACTACATTGGGATATCTTGAAAAAGTATCATATACCATGTTAGTATCAAAAAGTCAAGGAGATTTAGGTCAGAATATGTTATAAAAAAGGATTGAACTGAGGACCTTGCGCGTGTTAGGCACACGTGATAACCACTACAATATGAGATCTTGCTGCTACTGTTCGAAAAAATCTTGCGTTATATTTTCAAAGTCAAAAATGTATGAAGTTGCAAGGAAAAAAAATCTGAGAAGGAGGCATTTTAGGATTTCCTTAGTAAAAGCGATATGTTTAAATAACTACATTGTGTTGTCTTGAAAATGTATCATATACAATGACAGTATCAAACGGTCAAGGAATTTTAGTTAAGATTATGAAATGAAAAATTGATCTCACTCAAGATTGAACTGAGGACCTTGCGCGTGTTAGGCGGACGTGATAACCACTACACTATGAGATCTTGCTGCTATTGTTCAAAAACAATCTTGGCATTATATTTTCAAAGTCAAATAATGTATGAAGTTGCAGTGAAAGAAAAAACCTGAGATGGGGGCAGTTTAGGATTTCCTTAGTAAAAGCGATATGTTTTAACAACTACATTGTGTTGTCTTGAAAATGTATCAATTGCAATGACAGGATCAAAGGGTCAACGAAGTTTAGTTAAGATTATGTTATAAAAATTGATCTCACTCAGGATTGAACTGAGGACCTTGCGTGTGTTAGGCGGACGTGATAACCACTACACTATGAGATCTTGCTGCTATTGTTCAAAAACAATCTTGGCATTATATTTTCAAAGTTAAATAATGTATAAAGTTGCAGTGAAAAAAAAATCTGAGATGGGGGCAGTTTAGGATTTCCTTAGTAACAGCGATATGTTTTAACAACAACATTGTGTTGTCTTGAAAATGTATCAATTGCAATGACAGGATCAACTGGTCAAGGAAATTCAGTTAAGATTATGAAATGAAAAATTGATCTCACTCAGGATTGAACTGAGGACCTTGCGCGTGTGAGGCGCACGTGATAACCACTACACTATGAGATCTTGCTGCTATTGTTCAAAAACAATATTGGCATTATATTTTCAAAGTTAAATAATTTATGAAGTTGCAGTGAAAAAACAATCTGAGGAAAGAGGCAGTTTAGGATTTTCTTAGTAAAAGCAACATGTTATAATAACTAAATTGTGCTGTCTTGAAAATGTATCATATTCCATGACAGTATCAAACGGTACAGGAAATTTATTTAAGATTATGAGATGAAAAAGTGATCTCACTCAGGGTTGAACTGAAAACTTTGCGCGTGTAAGGCGCACGTGATAACCACTACACTATGAGATCTTGCTGCTATTGTTCAAAAACAATCTTGGCATTATATTTTCAAAGTTAAATAATGTATGAAGTTGCAGTGAAAAAAAAATCTGAGATGGGGGAAGTTTAGGATTTCCTTAGTAAAAGCGATATGTTTTAACAACTACATTGTGTTGTCTTGAAAATGTATCAATTGCAATGACAGGATCAAACGGTCAACAAAGTTTAGTTAAGATTATGTTATAAAAAATTGATCTCACTCAGGATTGAACTGAGGACCTTGCGCATGTTAGGCGCACGTGATAACCACTACACTATGAGATCTTGCTGCTATTGGTCAAAAACAATCTTGGCATTATATTATCAAAGTTAAATAATGTATGAAGTTGAAGTGAAAAAAAAATCTCAGATGGGGGCAGTTGATGATTTACGGAGTAAAGGCAATAGGTTGTATTAACTACTCTGTGATATCTTGAAAAAGTATCATATACAATGACAGTATCAAACAATCAAGCAGATCCAGGTCAGAATATTTTATAAAAAATTGATCTCACTCAGGATTGAACTGAGGACCTTGCGCATGTTAGGCTTACGTGATAACCACTACACTATGAGATCTGGTTGCAACTTTTTGAGAACAGTCATTGCATCATATTCTGAAAGTAAAATAATTTTTGAATTTTCATTAAAAAACAATGTCATTAGGATGCAGTTTAGGGTTTCATTAGTAGAAGCCATAGTTCGTATACACTACACTTGGATATCATGAAAAAGTATCATATACAATGACAGTATCAAATAATCAAGAAGATCTAGGTCTGAATATGTTATAAAAAATTGATCTCACTCAGGATTGAACTGAGGACCTTGCGCGTGTTAGGCGCACGTGATAACCACTACACTATGAGATCTTGCTGCTATTTTGCAAAAAATTCTTGGCATTATATTTTCAAAGTTAAATAATGTATGAAGTTGTAGTGAGAAAACGATTTTCGAAAGGGGGCAGTTTAGGATTTCTGGATTAAAGGCAATAGGTTGTATTAACTACACTGTGATATCTTGAAAAATTATCATATACAATGACAGCATCAAACAATCTAGCAAATTTAGGTCAGAATGTGTTATAAAAAATTGATCTCACTCAGGATTGAACTGAGGACCTTGCGCGTGTTAGGCGCACGTGATAACCACTACACTATGAGATATTGCTGCTATTGTTCAAAAAATTCTTGGCATTATATTTTCAAAGTTAAATTATGTATGAAGTTGTAGTGAGAAAACGATTTTCGAAAGGGGGCAGTTTATGATTTCCGGAGTAAAGGCAATAGGTTGTATTAACTACACTGTGATATCTTGAAAAAGTATTATATACAATGACAGTATCAAACAATCAAGCAGATCCAGGTCAGAATATTTTATAAAAAATTGATCTCACTCAAGATTGAACTGAGGACCTTGCGCGTGTTAGGCGCATGTGATAACCACTACACTATGAGATCTTGCTGCTATTATTCGAAACATTCTTGGAATTATATTTTCAAAGTTAAATAATGTATGAAACTGTGGTGAGAAAACGATTTTCGAAAGGGGGTAGTGTAGGATTTCCGGAGTAAAGGCAATAGGTGGTATTAACTACACTGTGATATCTTGAAAAATTATCATATACAATGACAGTATCAAACAATCAAGCAAATTTAGGTCAGAATATGTTATAAAAAAATGATCTCACTCAGGATTGAATTGAGGACCTTGCGCGTGTTAGGCGCACGTGATAACCACTACACATGAGATCTTGCTGCTATTGTTCAAAAAATTCTTGGTATTATATTTTCAAAGTTAAATAATGTATGAAGTTTTCGTGAGAAAACGATTTTCGAAAGGGGGCAGTTTATGATTTCCGGAGTAAAGGCAATAGGTTGTCTTAACTACACTGTGATATCTTTAAAAATTATCATATACAATGACAGTATCAAAGAATCAAGCACATTTAGGTCGGAATGTGTTATAAAAAATTGATCTCACTCATGATTGAACTGAAGACCTTGCACTTGTAAGGCGCACGGGATAACCACTACACTATGAGATCTTGGTGCTATTGTTCAAAAACAATCTTGGCATTATATTTTCAAAGTTAAATAATGTATGAAGTTGCAGTGAAAAAAAAATCTGAGATTGGGGCAGTTTAGGATTTCTTTAGTAAAAGCAATATGTTTTAACAACTACATTGTGTTGTCTGGAAAATGTATCAATTGCAATGACAGGATCAAAGGGTCAACGAAGTTTAGTTAAGATTATGTTATAAAAATTGATCTCACTCAGGATTGAACTGAGGACCTTGCGTGTGTTAGGCGGACGTGATAACCACTACACTATGAGATCTTGCTGCTATTGTTCAAAAACAATCTTGGCATTATATTTTCAAAGTTAAATAATGTATAAAGTTGCAGTGAAAAAAAAATCTGAGATGGGGGCAGTTTAGGATTTCCTTAGTAACAGCGATATGTTTTAACAACAACATTGTGTTGTCTTGAAAATGTATCAATTGCAATGACAGGATCAACTGGTCAAGGAAATTCAGTTAAGATTATGAAATGAAAAATTGATCTCACTCAGGATTGAACTGAGGACCTTGCGCGTGTGAGGCGCACGTGATAACCACTACACTATGAGATCTTGCTGCTATTGTTCAAAAACAATATTGGCATTATATTTTCAAAGTTAAATAATTTATGAAGTTGCAGTGAAAAAACAATCTGAGGAAAGAGGCAGTTTAGGATTTTCTTAGTAAAAGCAACATGTTATAATAACTAAATTGTGCTGTCTTGAAAATGTATCATATTCCATGACAGTATCAAACGGTACAGGAAATTTATTTAAGATTATGAGATGAAAAAGTGATCTCACTCAGGGTTGAACTGAAAACTTTGCGCGTGTAAGGCGCACGTGATAACCACTACACTATGAGATCTTGCTGCTATTGTTCAAAAACAATCTTGGCATTATATTTTCAAAGTTAAATAATGTATGAAGTTGCAGTGAAAAAAAAATCTGAGATTGGGGAAGTTTAGGATTTCCTTAGTAAAAGCGATATGTTTTAACAACTACATTGTGTTGTCTTGAAAATGTATCAATTGCAATGACAGGATCAAACGGTCAACAAAGTTTAGTTAAGATTATGTTATAAAAAATTGATCTCACTCAGGATTGAACTGAGGACCTTGCGCATGTTAGGCGCACGTGATAACCACTACACTATGAGATCTTGCTGCTATTGGTCAAAAACAATCTTGGCATTATATTATCAAAGTTAAATAATGTATGAAGTTGAAGTGAAAAAAAAATCTCAGATGGGGGCAGTTGATGATTTACGGAGTAAAGGCAATAGGTTGTATTAACTACTCTGTGATATCTTGAAAAAGTATCATATACAATGACAGTATCAAACAATCAAGCAGATCCAGGTCAGAATATTTTATAAAAAATTGATCTCACTCAGGATTGAACTGAGGACCTTGCGCATGTTAGGCTTACGTGATAACCACTACACTATGAGATCTGGTTGCAACTTTTTGAGAACAGTCATTGCATCATATTCTGAAAGTAAAATAATTTTTGAATTTTCATTAAAAAACAATGTCATTAGGATGCAGTTTAGGGTTTCATTAGTAGAAGCCATAGTTCGTATACACTACACTTGGATATCATGAAAAAGTATCATATACAATGACAGTATCAAACAATCAAGAAGATCTAGGTCTGAATATGTTATAAAAAATTGATCTCACTCAGGATTGAACTGAGGACCTTGCGCGTGTTAGGCGCACGTGATAACCACTACACTATGAGATCTTGCTGCTATTTTGCAAAAAATTCTTGGCATTATGTTTTCAAAGTTAAATAATGTATGAAGTTGTAGTGAGAAAACGATTTTCGAAAGGGGGCAGTTTAGGATTTCTGGATTAAAGGCAATAGGTTGTATTAACTACACTGTGATATCTTGAAAAATTATCATATACAATGACAGCATCAAACAATCTAGCAAATTTAGGTCAGAATGTGTTATAAAAAATTGATCTCACTCAGGATTGAACTGAGGACCTTGCGCGTGTTAGGCGCACGTGATAACCACTACACTATGAGATATTGCTGCTATTGTTCAAAAAATTCTTGGCATTATATTTTCAAAGTTAAATTATGTATGAAGTTGTAGTGAGAAAACGATTTTCGAAAGGGGGCAGTTTATGATTTCCGGAGTAAAGGCAATAGGTTGTATTAACTACACTGTGATATCTTGAAAAAGTATTATATACAATGACAGTATCAGACAATCAAGCAGATCCAGGTCAGAATATTTTATAAAAAATTGATCTCACTCAAGATTGAACTGAGGACCTTGCGCGTGTTAGGCGCATGTGATAACCACTACACTATGAGATCTTGCTGCTATTATTCGAAACATTCTTGGAATTATATTTTCAAAGTTAAATAATGTATGAAACTGTGGTGAGAAAACGATTTTCGAAAGGGGGTAGTGTAGGATTTCCGGAGTAAAGGCAATAGGTGGTATTAACTACACTGTGATATCTTGAAAAATTATCATATACAATGACAGTATCAAACAATCAAGCAAATTTAGGTCAGAATATGTTATAAAAAAATGATCTCACTCAGGATTGAATTGAGGACCTTGCGCGTGTTAGGCGCACGTGATAACCACTACACATGAGATCTTGCTGCTATTGTTCAAAAAATTCTTGGTATTATATTTTCAAAGTTAAATAATGTATGAAGTTTTCGTGAGAAAACGATTTTCGAAAGGGGGCAGTTTATGATTTCCGGAGTAAAGGCAATAGGTTGTCTTAACTACACTGTGATATCTTTAAAAATTATCATATACAATGACAGTATCAAAGAATCAAGCACATTTAGGTCGGAATGTGTTATAAAAAATTGATCTCACTCATGATTGAACTGAAGACCTTGCACTTGTAAGGCGCACGGGATAACCACTACACTATGAGATCTTGGTGCTATTGTTCAAAAACAATCTTGGCATTATATTTTCAAAGTTAAATAATGTATGAAGTTGCAGTGAAAAAAAAATCTGAGATTGGGGCAGTTTAGGATTTCTTTAGTAAAAGCAATATGTTTTAACAACTACATTGTGTTGTCTGGAAAATGTATCAATTGCAATGACAGGATCAAACGGTCAACGAAATTTAGTTAAGATTATGTTATAAAAATTGATCTCACTCAGGATTGAACTGAGGACCTTGCGCGTGTTAGGCGCACGTGATAACCACTACACTATGAGATCTGGTTGCAACATTTTGAGAACAGTCATTGCATCATATTCTTAAAGTAAAATAATTTTTGAATTTTCCTTAAAAAATGATGTCATTAGGATGCAGTTTAGGGTTTCATTAGTAGAAGCCATAGTTTGTATACACTACACTTGGATATCTTGAAAAAGTATCATATACAATGACAGTATCAAACAATCAAGCAGATCCAGGTCAGAATATGTTGTAAAAAATCTATCTCACTCAGGATTGAACTGATGACCTTGCGTGTGTTAGGACCACGTGATAACCACTAAACTATGAGATCTTGCTGTTATTTTTCAAAAAATTCTTGGCATTATATTTTCAAAGTTAAATAATGTATGAAATTGTAGTGAAAAAAGGATTTTCGAAATGGGCAGTTTAGGATATCCTGAGTCAAGGCCATAGGCTGTATCATCTACATTGGGATATCTTGAAAAATTATCATATACCATGTTAGTATTAAAAGTCAAGGAGATTTAGGTCAGCATATGTTATAAAAAAGGATTGAACTGAGGACCTTGCGCGTGTTAGGCACACGTGATAACCACTACAATATGAGATCTTGCTGCTACTGTTCGAAAAAATCTTGCGTTATATTTTCAAAGTTAAAAAATGTATGAAGTTGCAATGAAAAAAAATCTGAGAAGGAGGCATTTTAGGATTTCCTTAGTAAAAGCGATATGTTTAAATAACTACATTGTGTTGTCTTGAAAATGTATCATATACAATGACAGTATCAAACGGTCAAGGAAATTTAGTTAAGATTATGAAATGAAAAATTGATCTCACTCAAGATTGAACTGAGGACCTTGCGCGTGTTAGGCGCACGTGATAACCACTACACTATGAGATCTTGCTGCTATTGTTCAAAAACAATCTTGGCATTATATTTTCAAAGTTAAATAATGTATGAAGTTGCAGTGAAAAAAAAATCTGAGATGGGGGCAGTTTAGGATTTCCTTAGTAAAAGCGATATGTTTTAACAACTACATTGTGTTGTCTTGAAAATGTATCAATTGCAATGACAGGATCAAACGGTCAACGAAGTTTAGTTAAGATTATGTTATAAAAACTGATCTCACTCAGGATTGAACTGAGGACCTTGCGTGTGTTAGGCGCACGTGATAACCACTACACTATGAGATCTAGCTGCTATTGTTCAAAAACAATCTTGGCATTATATTTTCAAAGTTAAATAATGTATAAAGTTGCAGTGAAAAAAAAATCTGAGATGGGGGCAGTTTAGGATTTCCTTAGTAACAGCGATATGTTTTAACAACAACATTGTGTTGTCTTGAAAATGTATCAATTGCAATGACAGGATCAAACGGCAAGGAAATTCAGTTAAGATTATGAAATGAAAAATTGATCTCACTCAGGATTGAACTGAGGACTTTGCGCGTGTGAGGCGCACTTGATAACCACTACACTATGAGATCTTGCTGCTATTGTTCAAAAACAATCTTGGCATTATTTTTTCAAAGTTAAATAATTTATGAAGTTGCAGTGAAAAAACAATCTGAGGAAAGAGGCAGTTTAGGATTTTCTTAGTAAAAGCAACATGTTATAATAACTAAATTGTGCTGTTTTGAAAATGTATCATATTCCATGACAGTATCAAACGGTCCAGGAAATTTATTTAAGATTATGAGATGAAAAAGTGATCTCACTCAGGGTTGAACTGAAAACTTTGCGCGTGTAAGGCGGACGTGATAACCACTACACTATGAGATCTTGCCGCTATTGTTCAAAAACAATCTTGGCATTATATTTTCAAAGTTAAATAATGTATAAAGTTGCAGTGAAAAAAAAATCTGAGATGGGGGCAGTTTAGGATTTCCATAGTTAAAGCGATATGTTTTAACAACAACATTGTGTTGTCTTGAAAATGTATCAATTGCAATGACAGGATCAAACGGTCAAGGAAATTCAGTTAAGATTATGAAATGAAAAATTGATCTCACTCAGGATTGAACTGAGGACCTTGCACGTGCGAGGCGCACGTGATAACAACTACACTATGAGATCTTGCTGCTATTGTTCAAAAACAATCTTGGCATTATATTTTCAAAGTTAAATAATTTATGAAGTTGCAGTGAAAAAACAATCTGAGGAAAGAGGCAGTTTAGGATTTTCTTAGTAAAAGCAACATGTTATAATAACTAAATTGTGCTGTCTTGAAAATGTATCATATTCCATGACAGTATTAAAACGGTCCAGGAAATTTATTTAAGATTATGAGATGAAAAAGTGATCTCACTCAGGGTTGAACTGAAAACTTTGCGCGTGTAAGGCGCACGTGATAACCACTACACTATGAGATCTTGCTGCTATTGTTCAAAAACAATCTTGGCATTATATTTTCAAAGTTAAATAATGTATAAAGTTGCAGTGAAAAAAAAATCTGAGATGGGGGCAGTTTAGGATTTCTATAGTAAAAGCGATATGTTTTAACAACAACATTGTGTTGTCTTGAAAATGTATCAATTGCAATGACAGGATCAAACGGTCAAGGAAATTCAGTTAAGATTATGAAATGAATAATTGATGTCACTCAGGATTGAACTGAGGACCTTGCGCGTGTGAGGCGCACATGATAACCCCTACACTATGAGATCTTCCTGCTATTGTTCAAAAAACCATCTTGGCATTATATTTTCAAAGTTAAATAATGTATGAAATTGCAGTGAAAAAAAAATCTGAGATGGGGGCAGTTTAGGATTTCCTTAGTAACAGCGATATGTTTTAACAACAACATTGTGTTGTCTTGAAAATGTATCAATTGCAATGACAGGATCAAACGGTCAAGGAAATTCAGTTAAGATTATGAAATGAAAAATTGATCTCCCTCAGGAATGAACTGAGGACCTTGCGCATGTGAGGCGCACGTGATAACCACTACACTATGAGATCTTGCTGCTATTTTACAAAAAATTCTTGGCATTATATTTTCAAAGTTAAATAATGTATGAAGTTGTAGTGAAAAAAGGATTTTCGAAATGGGGCAGTTTAGGATATCCTGAGTAAAGGCCATAGGTTGTATTAACTAAATTGAGATATCTTAAAAAAGTATCATATACCATGTTAGTATCAAAAAGTCAAGGAGATTTAGGTCAGAATATGTTATAAAAAAGTGATCTCACTCAGGATTGAACTGAGGACCTTGCGCGTGTTAGGCGCACGTGATAACCACTACAGTATGAGATCTTGCTGCTATTGTTCAAAAACAATTTTGGCATTATATTTTCAAAGTTAAATAATGTATGAAGTTGTAGTGAAAAAAGGATTTTCGAAATGGGGCAGTTTAGGATATCCTGAGTAGAGGCAATAGGTTGTATTAACTACACTGTGATATCTTGAAAAATTATCATATACAATGACAGTATCAAACAATCAAGGAAATTTAGGTCAGAATATGTTATAAAAAATTGATCTCACTCAGGATTGAACTGAGGACCTTGCGCGTGTTAGGCACACGTGATAACCACTACAATATGAGATCTTGCTGCTACTGTTCGAAAAAATCTTGCGTTATATTTTCAAAGTTAAAAAATGTATGAAGTTGCAATGAAAAAAAATCTGGGAAGGAGGAATTTTAGGATTTCCTTAGTAAAAGCGATATGTTTAAATAACTACATTGTGTTGTCTTCAAAATGTATCATATACAATGACAGTATCAAACGGTCAAGGAAATTTAGTTAAGATTATGAAATGAAAAACTGATCTCACTCAAGATTGAACTGAGGACCTTGCGCGTGTTAGGCGAACGTGATAACCACTACACTATGAGATCTTGCTGCTATTGTTCAAAAACAATCTTGGCATTATATTTTCAAAGTTAAATAATGTATGAAGTTGCAGGGAAAAAAAATCTGAGATGGGGGCAGTTTATGATTTCCTTAGTAAAAGCGATATGTTTTAACAACTACATTGTGTTGTCTTGAAAATGTATCAATTGCAATGACAGGATCAAACGGTCAAGGAAATTTAGTTAAGATTATAAAATGAAAAATTGATCTCACTCAGGATTGAACTGAGGACCTTGCGCGTGTTAGGCGCACGTGATAACCACTACACTATGAGATCTTGCTGCTATTGTTCAAAAACAATCTTGGCATTATATTTTCAAAGTTAAATAATGTATGAAGTTGCAGTGAAAAAAAAATCTGAGATGGGGGCAGTTTAGGATTTCCTTAGTAAAACCGATATGTTTTAACAACTACATTGTGTTGTCTTGAAAATGTATCAATTGCAATGACAGGATCAAACGGTCAAGGAAATTTAGTTAAGATTATGAAATGAAAAATTGATCTCCCTCAGGAATGAACTGAGGACCTTGCGCATGTGAGGCGCACGTGATAACCACTACACTATGAGATCTTGCTGCAATTTTTCAAAAACAATCTTGGCATTATATTTTCAAAGTTAAATAATGTATGAAGTTGCAATGGAAAAAAAAATCCGAGATTCGGGCAGTTTAGGATTTCCTTAGTAAAAGCGATATGTTTTAACAACTACATTGTGTTGTCTTGAAAATGTATAAATTGCAATGACAGGATCAAACGGTCAAGGAAATTTAGTTATGATTATGAAATGATTAATTGATCTCACTCAGGATTGAACTGAGGACCTTGAGCGTGTGAGGCGCACGTGATAACCACTACACTATGAGATCTGGTCGCAACTCCTTGAGAACAGTCATTGCATCATATTCTTAAAGTAAAATAATTATTGAATTTTCATTAAGAAACGATGTCATTAGGATGCAGTTTAGGGTTTCATTAGTAGAAGCCATAGTTCGTATACACTACACTTTGATATCTTGAAAAAGTATCATATACAATGACAGTATAAAACAATCAAGCAGATCCAGGTCAGAATATGTTATAAAAAATTGATCTCACTGAGGATTGAACTTAGGACCTTGCGTGTGTTAGGCACACGTGATAACCACTACACTATGAGATCTTGCTACTATTATTAAAAAAATTCTTCGCATTATATTTTCAAATTTAAATAATGTATAACGTTGTAGTGAGAAAACGATTTTCGAAAGGGGGCAGTTTATGATTTCCGGAGTAAAGGCAATAGGTTGTATTAACTACACTGTGATATCTTGAGAAATTATCATATACGATGACAGTATCAAACAATCAAGGAAATTTAGGTCAGAATATGTTATAAAAAATTGATCTCACTCAGGATTGAACTGAGGACCTTGCGCATGTTAGGCGCACGTGATAACCACTACACTCTGAGATCTTGCTGCTATTGTTCAAAAACAATTTTGGCATTATATTTTCAAAGTTAAATAATGTATGAAGTTGCAGTGAAAAAAAAATCTGAGATGGGGGCAGTTTAGGATTTCCCTAGTAAAAGCGATATGTTTTAACAACTATATTGTGTTGTCTTGAAAATGTATCATTTGCAATGACAGGATCAAACGATCAAGGAAATTTAGTTAAGATTATAAAATGAAAAATTGATCCCACTCAGGATTGAAATGAGGACCTTGCGCGTGTGAGGCGCACGTGATAACCACTACACTATGAGATCTGGTTGCAAGTCTTTGAGAACAGTCATTGCATCATATTCTTAAAGTAAAATAATTTTTGAATTTTCATTAAAAAACGATGTCATTAGGATGCAGTTTAGGGTTTCATTAGTAGAAGCCATAGTTCCTATACGCTTGACTTGGATATCTGGAAAAAGTATCATATACAATGTAAGTATAAAAAAGTCAAGGACATTTAGTTCAGAATATGTTATAAAAAATTTATCTCACTCAGCATTGAACTGATGAATTTGCGCGTGTTAGGCACACGTGATAACCACTACACTATGAGATCTTGCTGCTATTTTTCAAAAAATTCTTGGCATTATATTTTCAAAGTTCAATAATGTATGAAGTTGTAGTGAAAAAAGGATTTTCGAAATGGGGAAGTTTAGGATATCCTGAGTAAAGGCCATAGGTTGTATTAACTACATTGGGATATCTTGAAAAAGTATCATATACCATGTTAGTATCAAAAAGTCAAGGAGATTTAGGTCAGAATATGTTATAAAAAAGGATTTAACTGAGGACCTTGCGCGTGTTAGGCACACGTGATAACCACTACAATATGGGATCTTGCTGCTACTGTTCGAAAAAATCTTGCGTTATATTTTCAAAGTTAAAAAATGTATGAAGTTGCAAGGAAAAAAAATCTGAGAAGGAGGCATTTTAGGATTTCCTTAGTAAAAGCGATATGTTTAAATAACTACATTGTGTTGTCTTGAAAATGTATCATATACAATGACAGTATCAAACGGTCAAGGAAATTTAGTTAAGATTATGAAATGAAAAATTGATCTCACTCAAGATTGAACTGAGGACCTTGCGCGTGTTAGGCGCACGTGATAACCACTACACTATGAGATCTTGCTGCTATTGTTCAAAAACAATCTTGGCATTATATTTTCAAAGTTAAATAATGTATGAAGTTGCAGTGAAAAAAAAATCTGAGATGGGGGCAGTTTAGGATTTCCTTAGTAAAAGCGATATGTTTTAACAACTACATTGTGTTGTTTTGAAAATGTATCAATTGCAATGACAGGATCAAACGGTCAACGAAGTTTAGTTAAGATTATGTTATAAAAATTGATCTCACTCAGGATTGAACTGAGGACCTTGCGTGTGTTAGGCGCACGTGATAACCACTACACTATGAGATCTTGCTGCTATTGTTCAAAAACAATCTTGGCATTATATTTTCAAAGTTAAATAATGTATAAAGTTGCAGTGAAAAAAAAATCTGAGATGGGGGCAGTTTAGGATTTCCTTAGTAACAGCGATATGTTTTAACAACAACATTGTGTTGTCTTGAAAATGTATCAATTGCAATGACATAATCAAACGGTCAAGGAAATTCAGTTAAGATTATGAAATGAAAAATTGATCTAACTCAGGATTGAACTGAGGACCTTCCGCGTGTGAGGCGCACGTGATAACCACTACACTATGAGATCTTCCTGCTATTGTTCAAAAAAAATCTTGGCATTATATTTTCAAGGTTAAAAAAAGTATGATGTTGTAGTGAGAAAACGATTTTCGAAAGGGGGCAGTTTATGATTATCGGAGTAAGGGCAATAGGTTGTATTAACTACACTGTGATATCTTGAGAAATTATCATATACAATGACAGTATCAAAAAATCAAGGAAATTTAGGTCAGAATATGTTATAAAAAATTGATCTCACTCAGGATTGAACTGAGGGCCTTGCGCGTGTTAGGCGCACGTGATAACCACTACACTATGAGATCTTGCTGCTATTGTTCAAAAACAATTTTGGCATTATATTTTCAAAGTTAAATAATGTATGAAGTTGCAGTGAAAAAAAATCTGAGATGGGGGCAGTTTAGGATTTCCGTAGTAAAAGCGATATGATTTAACAACTACATTGTGTTGTCTTGAAAATGTATCATTTGCAATGACAGGATCAAACGATCAAGGAAATTTACTTAAGATTATAAAATGAAAAATTGATCCCACTCAGGATTGAACTGAGGACCTTGCGCGTGTGAGGCGCACGTGATAACCACTACACTATGAGATCTGGTTGCAACTATTTGAGAACAGTCATTGCATCATATTCTTAAAGTAAAATAATTATTGAATTTTCATTAAGAAACGATGTCATTAGGATGCAGTTTAGGGTTTCATTAGTAGAAGCCATAGTTCGTATACACTACACTTTGATATCTTGAAAAATTATCATATACAATGACAGCATCAAACAATCTAGCAAATTTAGGTCAGAATGTGTTATAAAAAATTGATCTCACTCAGGATTGAACTGAGGACCTTGCGCGTGTTAGGCGCACGTGATAACCACTACACTATGAGATATTGCTGCTATTGTTCAAAAAATTCTTGGCATTATATTTTCAAAGTTAAATTATGTATGAAGTTGTAGTGAGAAAACGATTTTTGAAAGGGGGCAGTTTATGATTTCCGGAGTAAAGGCAATAGGTTGTATTAACTACACTGTGATATCTTGAAAAAGTATTATATACAATGACAGTATCAAACAATCAAGCAGATCCAGGTCAGAATATTTTATAAAAAATTGATCTCACTCAAGATTGAACTGAGGACCTTGCGCGTGTTAGGCGCATGTGATAACCACTACACTATGAGATCTTGCTGCTATTATTCGAAACATTCTTGGAATTATATTTTCAAAGTTAAATAATGTATGAAACTGTGGTGAGAAAACAATTTTCGAAAGGGGGTAGTGTAGGATTTCCGGAGTAAAGGCAATAGGTTGTATTAACTACACTGTGATATCTTGAAAAATTATCATATACAATGACAGTATCAAACAATCAAGCAAATTTAGGTCAGAATATGTTATAAAAAAATGATCTCACTCAGGATTGAATTGAGGACCTTGCGCCTGTTAGGCGCACGTGATAACCACTACACTATGAGATCTTGCTGCTATTGTTCAAAAAATTCTTGGTATTATATTTTCAAAGTTAAATAATGTATGAAGTTTTCGTGAGAAAACGATTTTCGAAAGGGGGCAGTTTATGATTTCCGGAGTAAAGGCAATAGGTTGTCTTAACTACACTGTGATATCTTGAAAAATTATCATATACAATGACAGTATCAAAGAATCAAGCACATTTAGGTCGGAATATGTTATAAAAAATTGATCTCACTCATGATTGAACTGAAGACCTTGCACGTGTAAGGCGCACGGGATAACCACTACACTATGAGATCTTGGTGCTATTGTTCAAAAACAATCTTGGCATTATATTTTCAAAGTTAAATAATGTATGAAGTTGCAGTGAAAAAAAAATCTTTGATTGGGGCAGTTTAGGATTTCTTTAGTAAAAGCAATATGTTTTAACAACTACATTGTGTTGTCTTGAAAATGTATCAATGGCAATGACAGGATCAAACGGTCAACGAAATTTAGTTAAGATTATGTTATAAAAATTGATCTCACTCAGGATTGAACTGAGGACCTTGCGCGTGTTAGGCGCACGTGATAACCACTACACTATGAGATCTGGTTGCAACATTTTGAGAACAGTCATTGCATCATATTCTTAAAGTAAAATAATTTTTGAATTTTCCTTAAAAAATGATGTCATTAGGATGCAGTTTAGGGTTTCATTAGTAGAAGCCATAGTTTGTATACACTACACTTGGATATCTTGAAAAAGTATCATATACAATGACAGTATCAAACAATCAAGCAGATCCAGGTCAGAATATGTTGTAAAAAATTTATCTCACTCAGGATTGAACTGATGACCTTGCGTGTGTTAGGCACACGTGATAACCATTAAACTATGAGATCTTGCTGCTATTTTTCAAAAAATTCTTGGCATTATATTTTCAAAGCTAAATAATGTATGAAATTGTAGTGAAAAAAGGATTTTCGAAATGGGCAGTTTAGGATATCCTGAGTAAAGGCCATAGGCTGTATCAACTACATTGGGATATCTTGAAAAATTATCATATACCATGTTAGTATCAAAAAGTCAAGGAGATTTAGGTCAGCATATGTTATAAAAAAGGATTGAACTGAGGACCTTGCGCGTGTTAGGCACACGTGATAACCACTACAATATGAGATCTTGCTGCTACTGTTCGAAAAAATCTTGCGTTATATTTTCAAAGTTAAAAAAATGTATGAAGTTGCAATGAAAAAAAATCTGAGAAGGAGGCATTTTAGGATTTCCTTAGTAAAAGCGATATGTTTAAATAACTACATTGTGTTGTCTTGAAAATGTATCATATACAATGACAGTATCAAACAGTCAAGGAAATTTAGTTAAGATTATGAAATGAAAAATTGATCTCACTCAAGATTGAACTGAGGACCTTGCGCGTGTTAGGCGCACGTGATAACCACTACACTATGAGATCTTGCTGCTATTGTTCAAAAACAATCTTGGCATTATATTTTCAAAGTTAAATAATGTATGAAGTTGCAGTGAAAAAAAAATCTGAGATGGGGGCAGTTTAGGATTTCCTTAGTAAAAGCGATATGTTTTAACAACTACATTGTGTTGTCTTGAAAATGTATCAATTGCAATGACAAGATCAAACGGTCAACGAAGTTTAGTTAAGATTATGTTATAAAAACTGATCTCACTCAGGATTGAACTGAGGACCTTGCGTGTGTTAGGCGCACGTGATAACCACTACACTATGAGATCTAGCTGCTATTGTTCAAAAACAATCTTGGCATTATATTTTCAAAGTTAAATAATGTATAAAGTTGCAGTGAAAAAAAAATCTGAGATGGGGGCAGTTTAGGATTTCCTTAGTAACAGCGATATGTTTTAACAACAACATTGTGTTGTCTTGAAAATGTATCAATTGCAATGACAGGATCAAACGGTCAAGGAAATTCAGTTAAGATTATGAAATGAAAAATTGATCTCACTCAGGATTGAACTCAGGACTTTGCGCGTGTGAGGCGCACTTGATAACCACTACACTATGAGATCTTGCTGCTATTGTTCAAAAACAATCTTGGTATATTTTTTCAAAGTTAAATAATTTATGAAGTTGCAGTGAAAAAACAATCTGAGGAAAGAGGCAGTTTAGGATTTTCTTAGTAAAAGCAACATGTTATAATAACTAAATTGTGCTGTTTTGAAAATGTATCATATTCCATGACATTATCAAACGGTCCAGGAAATTTATTGAAGATTATGAGATGAAAAAGTGATCTCACTCAGGGTTGAACTGAAAACTTTGCGCGTGTAAGGCGGACGTGATAACCACTACACTATGAGATCTTGCCGCTATTGTTCAAAAACAATCTTGGCATTATATTTTCAAAGTTAAATAATGTATAAAGTTGCAGTGAAAAAAAAATCTGAGATGGGGGCAGTTTAGGATTTCCATAGTAAAAGCGATATGTTTTAACAACAACATTGTGTTGTCTTGAAAATGTATCAATTGCAATGACAGGATCAAACGGTCAAGGAAATTCAGTTAAGATTATGAAATGAAAAATTGATCTCACTCAGGATTGAACTGAGGACCTTGCACGTGCGAGGCGCACGTGATAACAACTACACTATGAGATCTTGCTGCTATTGTTCAAAAAAAATCTTGGCATTATATTTTCAAGGTTAAAAAAAGTATGATGTTGTAGTGAGAAAACGATTTTCGAAAGGGGGCAGTTTATGATTATCGGAGTAAGGGCAATAGGTTGTATTAACTACACTGTGATATCTTGAGAAATTATCATATACAATGACAGTATCAAACAATCAAGAAAATTTAGGTCAGAATATGTTATAAAAAATTGATCTCACTCAGGATTGAACTGAGGGCCTTGCGCGTGTTAGGCGCACGTGATAACCACTACACTATGAGATCTTGCTGCTATTGTTCAAAAACAATTTTGGCATTATATTTTTAAAGTTAAATAATGTATGAAGTTGCAGTGAAAAAAAATCTGAGATGGGGGCAGTTTAGGATTTCCGTAGTAAAAGCGATATGATTTAACAACTACATTGTGTTGTCTTGAAAATGTATCATTTGCAATGACAGGATCAAACGATCAAGGAAATTTACTTAAGATTATAAAATGAAAAATTGATCCCACTCAGGATTGAACTGAGGACCTTGCGCGTGTGAGGCGCACGTGATAACCACTACACTATGAGATCTGGTTGCAACTATTTGAGAACAGTCATTGCATCATATTCTTAAAGTAAAATAATTATTGAATTTTCATTAAGAAACGATGTCATTAGGATGCAGTTTAGGGTTTATTAGTAGAAGCCATAGTTCGTATACACTACACTTTGATATCTTGAAAAATTATCATATACAATGACAGCATCAAACAATCTAGCAAATTTAGGTCAGAATGTGTTATAAAAAATTGATCTCACTCAGGATTGAACTGAGGACCTTGCGCGTGTTAGGCGCACGTGATAACCACTACACTATGAGATATTGCTGCTATTGTTCAAAAAATTCTTGGCATTATATTTTCAAAGTTAAATAATGTATGAAATTGCAGTGAAAAAAAAATCTGAGATGGGGGCAGTTTAGGATTTCCTTAGTAACAGCGATATGTTTTAACAACAACATTGTGTTGTCTTGAAAATGTATCAATTGCAATGACAGGATCAAACGGTCAAGGAAATTCAGTTAAGATTATGAAATGAAAAATTGATCTCCCTCAGGAATGAACTGAGGACCTTGCGCATGTGAGGCGCACGTGATAACCACTACACTATGAGATCTTGCTGCTATTTTACAAAAAATTCTTGGCATTATATTTTCAAAGTTAAATAATGTATGAAGTTGTAGTGAAAAAAGGATTTTCGAAATGGGGCAGTTTAGGATATCCTGAGTAAAGGCCATAGGTTGTATTAACTACATTGAGATATCTTAAAAAAGTATCATATACCATGTTAGTATCAAAAAGTCAAGGAGATTTAGGTCAGAATATGTTATAAAAAAGTGATCTCACTCAGGATTGAACTGAGGACCTTGCACGTGTTAGGCACACGTGATAACCACTACAATATGAGATCTTGCTGCTACTGTTCGAAAAAATCTTGCGTTATATTTTCAAAGTTAAAAAATGTATGAAGTTGCAATGAAAAAAAATCTGGGAAGGAGGCATTTTAGGATTTCCTTAGTAAAAGCGATATGTTTAAATAACTACATTGTGTTGTCTTCAAAATGTATCATATACAATGACAGTATCAAACGGTCAAGGAAATTTAGTTAAGATTATGAAATGAAAAATTGATCTCACTCAAGATTGAACTGAGGACCTTGCGCGTGTTAGGCGAACGTGATAACCACTACACTATGAGATCTTGCTGCTATTGTTCAAAAACAATCTTGGCATTATATTTTCAAAGTTAAATAATGTATGAAGTTGCAGTGAAAAAAAAATCTGAGATGGGGGCAGTTTAGGATTTCCTTAGTAAAACCGATATGTTTTAACAACTACATTGTGTTGTCTTGAAAATGTATCAATAGCAATGACAGGATCAAAGGGTCAAGGAAATTTAGTTAAGATTATGAAATGATAAATTGATCTCACTCAGGATTGAACTGAGGACCTTGCGCGTGTGAGGCGCACGTGATAACCACTACACTATGAGATCTGGTCGCAACTCTTTAAGAACAGTCATTGCATCATATTCTTAAAGTAAAATAATTGTTGAATTTTCATTAAGAAACGATGTCATTAGGATGCAGTTTAGGGTTTCATTAGTAGAAGCCATAGTTCGTATACACTACACTTTGATATCTTGAAAAAGTATCATATACAATGACAGTATCAAACAATCAAGCAGATCCAGGTCAGAATATGTTATAAAAAATTGATCTCACTCAGGATTGAACTTAGGACCTTGCGTGTGTTAGGCACACGTGATAACCACTACACTATGAGATCTTGCTGCTATTATTCAAAAAATTCTTCGCATTATATTTTCAAATTTAAATAATGTATGACGTTGTAGTGAGAAAACGATTTTGGAAAGGGGGCAGTTTATGATTTCCGGAGTAAAGGCAATAGGTTGTTTTAACTACACTGTGATATCTTGAGAAATTATCATATACAATGACAGTATCAAACAATCAAGGAAATTTAGGTCAGAATATGTTATAAAAAATTGATCTCACTCAGGATTGAACTGAGGACCTTGCGCGTGTTAGGCGCACGTGATAACCACTACAGTATGAGATCTTGATGCTATTGTTCAAAAACAATTTTGGCATTATATTTTCAAAGTTAAATAATGTATGAAGTTGTAGTGAAAAAAAGATTTTCGAAATGGGGCAGTTTAGGATATCCTGAGTAGAGGCAATAGGTTGTATCAACTACACTGTGATATCTTGAAAAATTATCATATACAATGACAGTATCAAACAATCAAGGAAATTTAGGTCAGAATATGTTATAAAAAATTGATCTCACTAAGGATTGAACTGAGGACCTTGCGCGTGTTAGGCACACGTGATAACCACTACAATATGAGATCTTGCTGCTACTGTTCGAAAAAATCTTGCGTTTTATTTTCAAAGTTAAAAAATGTATGAAGTTGCAATGAAAAAAAATCTGGGAAGGAGGCATTTTAGGATTTCCTTAGTAAAAGCGATATGTTTAAATAACTACATTGTGTTGTCTTCAAAATGTATCATATACAATGACAGTATCAAACGGTCAAGGAAATTTAGTTAAGATTATGAAATGAAAAATTGATCTCACTCAAGATTGAACTGAGGACCTTGCGCGTGTTAGGCGAACGTGATAACCACTACACTATGAGATCTTGCTGCTATTGTTCAAAAACAATCTTGGCATTATATTTTCAAAGTTAAATAATGTATGAAGTTGCAGGGAAAAAAAAATCTGGGAAGGAGGCATTTTAGGATTTCCTTAGTAAAAGCGATATGTTTAAATAACAACATTGTGTTGTCTTGAAAATGTATCAATTGCAATGACAGGATCAAACGGTCAAGGAAATTCAGTTAAGATTATGAAATGAAAAATTGATGTCACTCAGGATTGAACTGAGGACCTTGCGCGTGTGAGGCGCACATGATAACCCCTACACTATGAGATCTTCCTGCTATTGTTCAAAAAACCATCTTGGCATTATATTTTCAAAGTTAAATAATGTATGAAATTGCAGTGAAAAAAAAATCTGAGATGGGGGCAGTTTAGGATTTCCTTAGTAACAGCGATATGTTTTAACAACAACATTGTGTTGTCTTGAAAATGTATCAATTGCAATGACAGGATCAAACGGTCAAGGAAATTCAGTTAAGATTATGAAATGAAAAATTGATCTCCCTCAGGAATGAACTGAGGACCTTGCGCATGTGAGGCGCACGTGATAACCACTACACTATGAGATCTTGCTGCTATTTTACAAAAAATTCTTGGCATTATATTTTCAAAGTTAAATAATGTATGAAGTTGTAGTGAAAAAAGGATTTTCGAAATGGGGCAGTTTAGGATATCCTGAGTAAAGGCCATAGGTTGTATTAACTACATTGAGATATCTTAAAAAAGTATCATATACCATGTTAGTATCAAAAAGTCAAGGAGATTTAGGTCAGAATATGTTATAAAAAAGTGATCTCACTCAGGATTGAACTGAGGACCTTTCACGTGTTAGGCACACGTGATAACCACTACAATATGAGATCTTGCTGCTACTGTTCGAAAAAATTTTGCGTTATATTTTCAAAGTTAAAAAATGTATGAAGTTGCAATGAAAAAAAATCTGGGAAGGAGGCATTTTAGGATTTCCTTAGTAAAAGCGATATGTTTAAATAACTACATTGTGTTGTCTTCAAAATGTATCATATACAATGACAGTATCAAACGGTCAAGGAAATTTAGTTAAGATTATGAAATGAAAAATTGATCTCACTCAAGATTGAACTGAGGACCTTGCGCGTGTTAGGCGAACGTGATAACCACTACACTATGAGATCTTGCTGCTATTGTTCAAAAACAATCTTGGCATTATATTTTCAAAGTTAAATAATGTATGAAGTTGCAGTGAAAAAAAAATCTGAGATGGGGGCAGTTTAGGATTTCCTTAGTAAAACCGATATGTTTTAACAACTACATTGTGTTGTCTTGAAAAAGTATCAATTGCAATGACAGGATCAAACGGTCAAGGAAATTTAGTTAAGATTATGAAATGAAAAATTGATCTCACTCAGGATTGAACTGAGGACCTTGCGCGTGTTAGGCGCACGTGATAACCACTACACTATGAAATCTTGCTGCAATTGTTCAAAAACAATCTTCGCATTATATTTTCAAAGTTAAATAATGTATGAAGTTGCAATGGAAAAAAAAATCCGAGATGCGGGCAGTTTAGGATTTCCTTAGTAAAAGCGATATGTTTTAACAACTACATTGTGTTGTCTTGAAAATGTATCAATAGCAATGACAGGATCAAAGGGTCAAGGAAATTTAGTTAAGATTATGAAATGATAAATTGATCTCACTCAGGATTGAACTGAGGACCTTGCGCGTGTGAGGCGCACGTGATAACCACTACACTATGAGATCTGGTCGCAACTCTTTAAGAACAGTCATTGCATCATATTCTTAAAGTAAAATAATTATTGAATTTTCATTAAGAAACGATGTCATTAGGATGCAGTTTAGGGTTTCATTAGTAGAAGCCATAGTTCGTATACACTACACTTTGATATCTTGAAAAAGTATCATATACAATGACAGTATCAAACAATCAAGCAGATCCAGGTCAGAATATGTTATAAAAAATTGATCTCACTCAGGATTGAACTTAGGACCTTGCGTGTGTTAGGCACACGTGATAACCACTACACTATGAGATCTTGCTGCTATTATTCAAAAAATTCTTCGCATTATATTTTCAAATTTAAATAATGTATGACGTTGTAGTGAGAAAACGATTTTGGAAAGGGGGCAGTTTATGATTTCCGGAGTAAAGGCAATAGGTTGTATTAACTACACTGTGATATCTTGAGAAATTATCATATACAATGACAGTATCAAACAATCAAGGAAATTTAGGTCAGAATATGTTATAAAAAATTGATCTCACTCAGGATTGAACTGAGGACCTTGCGCGTGTTAGGCGCACGTGATAACCACTACAGTATGAGATCTTGCTGCTATTGTTCAAAAACAATTTTGGCATTATATTTTCAAAGTTAAATAATGTATGAAGTTGTAGTGAAAAAAGGATTTTCGAAATGGGGCAGTTTAGGATATCCTGAGTAGAGGCAATAGGTTGTATTAACTACACTGTGATATCTTGAAAAATTATCATATACAATGACAGTATCAAACAATCAAGGAAATTTAGGTCAGAATATGTTATAAAAAATTGATCTCACTCAGGATTGAACTGAGGACCTTGCGCATGTGAGGCGCACGTGATAACCACTACACTATGAGATCTTGCTGCTATTTTACAAAAAATCTTGCGTTATATTTTCAAAGTTAAAAAATGTATGAAGTTGCAATGAAAAAAAATCTGGGAAGGAGGCATTTTAGGATTTCCTTAGTAAAAGCGATATGTTTAAATAACTACATTGTGTTGTCTTCAAAATGTATCATATACAATGACAATATCAAACGGTCAAGGAAATTTAGTTAAGATTATGAAATGAAAAATTGATCTCACTCAAGATTGAACTGAGGACCTTGCGCGTGTTAGGCGAACGTGATAACCACTACACTATGAGATCTTGCTGCTATTGTTCAAAAACAATCTTGGCATTATATTTTCAAAGTTAAATAATGTATGAAGTTGCAGGGAAAAAAAAATCTGAGATGGGGGCAGTTTATGATTTCCTTAGTAAAAGCGATATGTTTTAACAACTACATTGTGTTGTCTTGAAAATGTATCAATTGCAATGACAGGATCAAACGGTCAAGGAAATTTAGTTAAGATTATAAAATGAAAAATTGATCTCACTCAGGATTGAACTGAGGACCTTGCGCGTGTTAGGCGCACGTGATAACCACTACACTATGAGATCTTGCTGCTATTGTTCAAAAACAATCTTGGCATTATGTTTTCAAAGTTAAATAATGTATGAAGTTGCAGTGAAAAAAAAATCTGAGATGGGGGCAGTTTAGGATTTCCTTAGTAAAACCGATATGTTTTAACAACTACATTGTGTTGTCTTGAAAATGTATCAATTGCAATGACAGGATCAAACGGTCAAGGAAATTTAGTTAAGATTATGAAATGAAAAATTGATCTCCCTCAGGAATGAACTGAGGACCTTGCGCATGTGAGGCGCACGTGATAACCACTACACTATGAGATCTTGCTGCAATTTTTCAAAAACAATCTTGGCATTATATTTTCAAAGTTAAATAATTTATGAAGTTGCAATGGAAAAAAAAATCCGAGATTCGGGCAGTTTAGGATTTCCTTAGTAAAAGCGATATGTTTTAACAACTACATTGTGTTGTCTTGAAAATGTATAAATTGCAATGACAGGATCAAACGGTCAAGGAAATTTAGTTATGATTATGAAATGATTAATTGATCTCACTCAGGATTGAACTGAGGACCTTGCGCGTGTTAGGCGCACGTGATAACCACTACAGTATGAGATCTTGCTGCTATTGTTCAAAAACAATTTTGGCATTATATTTTCAAAGTTAAATAATGTATGAAGTTGTAGTGAAAAAAGGATTTTCGAAATGGGGCAGTTTAGGATATCCTGAGTAGAGGCAATACGTTGTATTAACTACACTGTGATATCTTGAAAAATTATCATATACAATGACAGTATCAAACAATCAAGGAAATTTAGGTCAGAATATGTTATAAAAAATTGATCTCACTCAGGATTGAACTGAGGACCTTGCGCGTGTTAGGCGAACGTGATAACCACTACACTATGAGATCTTGCTGCTATTGTTCAAAAACAATCTTGGCATTATATTTTCAAAGTTAAATAATGTATGAAGTTGCAGGGAAAAAAAAATCTGAGATGGGGGCAGTTTATGATTTCCTTAGTAAAAGCGATATGTTTTAACAACTACATTGTGTTGTCTTGAAAATGTATCAATTGCAATGACAGGATCAAACGGTCAAGGAAATTTAGTTAAGATTATAAAATGAAAAATTGATCTCACTCAGGATTGAACTGAGGACCTTGCCCGTGTTAGGCGCACGTGATAACCACTACACTATGAGATCTTGCTGCTATTGTTCAAAAACAATCTTGGCATTATGTTTTCAAAGTTAAATAATGTATGAAGTTGCAGTGAAAAAAAAATCTGAGATGGGGGCAGTTTAGGATTTCCTTAGTAAAACCGATATGTTTTAACAACTACATTGTGTTGTCTTGAAAATGTATCAATTGCAATGACAGGATCAAACGGTCAAGGAAATTCAGTTAAGATTATGAAATGAAAAATTGATCTCCCTCAGGAATGAACTGAGGACCTTGCGCATGTGAGGCGCACGTGATAACCACTACACTATGAGATCTTGCTGCTATTTTACAAAAAATTCTTGGCATTATATTTTCAAAGTTAAATAATGTATGAAGTTGTAGTGAAAAAAGGATTTTCGAAATGGGGCAGTTTAGGATATCCTGAGTAAAGGCCATAGGTTGTATTAACTACATTGAGATATCTTAAAAAAGTATCATATACCATGTTAGTATCAAAAAGTCAAGGAGATTTAGGTCAGAATATGTTATAAAAAAGTGATCTCACTCAGGATTGAACTGAGGACCTTTCACGTGTTAGGCACACGTGATAACCACTACAATATGAGATCTTGCTGCTACTGTTCGAAAAAATTTTGCGTTATATTTTCAAAGTTAAAAAATGTATGAAGTTGCAATGAAAAAAAATCTGGGAAGGAGGCATTTTAGGATTTCCTTAGTAAAAGCGATATGTTTAAATAACTACATTGTGTTGTCTTCAAAATGTATCATATACAATGACAGTATCAAACGGTCAAGGAAATTTAGTTAAGATTATGAAATGAAAAATTGATCTCACTCAAGATTGAACTGAGGACCTTGCGCGTGTTAGGCGAACGTGATAACCACTACACTATGAGATCTTGCTGCTATTGTTCAAAAACAATCTTGGCATTATATTTTCAAAGTTAAATAATGTATGAAGTTGCAGTGAAAAAAAAATCTGAGATGGGGGCAGTTTAGGATTTCCTTAGTAAAACCGATATGTTTTAACAACTACATTGTGTTGTCTTGAAAAAGTATCAATTGCAATGACAGGATCAAACGGTCAAGGAAATTTAGTTAAGATTATGAAATGAAAAATTGATCTCACTCAGGATTGAACTGAGGACCTTGCGCGTGTTAGGCGCACGTGATAACCACTACACTATGAAATCTTGCTGCAATTGTTCAAAAACAATCTTCGCATTATATTTTCAAAGTTAAATAATGTATGAAGTTGCAATGGAAAAAAAAATCCGAGATGCGGGCAGTTTAGGATTTCCTTAGTAAAAGCGATATGTTTTAACAACTACATTGTGTTGTCTTGAAAATGTATCAATAGCAATGACAGGATCAAAGGGTCAAGGAAATTTAGTTAAGATTATGAAATGATAAATTGATCTCACTCAGGATTGAACTGAGGACCTTGCGCGTGTGAGGCGCACGTGATAACCACTACACTATGAGATCTGGTCGCAACTCTTTAAGAACAGTCATTGCATCATATTCTTAAAGTAAAATAATTATTGAATTTTCATTAAGAAACGATGTCATTAGGATGCAGTTTAGGGTTTCATTAGTAGAAGCCATAGTTCGTATACACTACACTTTGATATCTTGAAAAAGTATCATATACAATGACAGTATCAAACAATCAAGCAGATCCAGGTCAGAATATGTTATAAAAAATTGATCTCACTCAGGATTGAACTTAGGACCTTGCGTGTGTTAGGCACACGTGATAACCACTACACTATGAGATCTTGCTGCTATTATTCAAAAAATTCTTCGCATTATATTTTCAAATTTAAATAATGTATGACGTTGTAGTGAGAAAACGATTTTGGAAAGGGGGCAGTTTATGATTTCCGGAGTAAAGGCAATAGGTTGTATTAACTACACTGTGATATCTTGAGAAATTATCATATACAATGACAGTATCAAACAATCAAGGAAATTTAGGTCAGAATATGTTATAAAAAATTGATCTCACTCAGGATTGAACTGAGGACCTTGCGCGTGTTAGGCGCACGTGATAACCACTACAGTATGAGATCTTGCTGCTATTGTTCAAAAACAATTTTGGCATTATATTTTCAAAGTTAAATAATGTATGAAGTTGTAGTGAAAAAAGGATTTTCGAAATGGGGCAGTTTAGGATATCCTGAGTAGAGGCAATAGGTTGTATTAACTACACTGTGATATCTTGAAAAATTATCATATACAATGACAGTATCAAACAATCAAGGAAATTTAGGTCAGAATATGTTATAAAAAATTGATCTCACTCAGGATTGAACTGAGGACCTTGCGCATGTGAGGCGCACGTGATAACCACTACACTATGAGATCTTGCTGCTATTTTACAAAAAATCTTGCGTTATATTTTCAAAGTTAAAAAATGTATGAAGTTGCAATGAAAAAAAATCTGGGAAGGAGGCATTTTAGGATTTCCTTAGTAAAAGCGATATGTTTAAATAACTACATTGTGTTGTCTTCAAAATGTATCATATACAATGACAATATCAAACGGTCAAGGAAATTTAGTTAAGATTATGAAATGAAAAATTGATCTCACTCAAGATTGAACTGAGGACCTTGCGCGTGTTAGGCGAACGTGATAACCACTACACTATGAGATCTTGCTGCTATTGTTCAAAAACAATCTTGGCATTATATTTTCAAAGTTAAATAATGTATGAAGTTGCAGGGAAAAAAAAATCTGAGATGGGGGCAGTTTATGATTTCCTTAGTAAAAGCGATATGTTTTAACAACTACATTGTGTTGTCTTGAAAATGTATCAATTGCAATGACAGGATCAAACGGTCAAGGAAATTTAGTTAAGATTATAAAATGAAAAATTGATCTCACTCAGGATTGAACTGAGGACCTTGCGCGTGTTAGGCGCACGTGATAACCACTACACTATGAGATCTTGCTGCTATTGTTCAAAAACAATCTTGGCATTATGTTTTCAAAGTTAAATAATGTATGAAGTTGCAGTGAAAAAAAAATCTGAGATGGGGGCAGTTTAGGATTTCCTTAGTAAAACCGATATGTTTTAACAACTACATTGTGTTGTCTTGAAAATGTATCAATTGCAATGACAGGATCAAACGGTCAAGGAAATTTAGTTAAGATTATGAAATGAAAAATTGATCTCCCTCAGGAATGAACTGAGGACCTTGCGCATGTGAGGCGCACGTGATAACCACTACACTATGAGATCTTGCTGCAATTTTTCAAAAACAATCTTGGCATTATATTTTCAAAGTTAAATAATTTATGAAGTTGCAATGGAAAAAAAAATCCGAGATTCGGGCAGTTTAGGATTTCCTTAGTAAAAGCGATATGTTTTAACAACTACATTGTGTTGTCTTGAAAATGTATAAATTGCAATGACAGGATCAAACGGTCAAGGAAATTTAGTTATGATTATGAAATGATTAATTGATCTCACTCAGGATTGAACTGAGGACCTTGCGCGTGTTAGGCGCACGTGATAACCACTACAGTATGAGATCTTGCTGCTATTGTTCAAAAACAATTTTGGCATTATATTTTCAAAGTTAAATAATGTATGAAGTTGTAGTGAAAAAAGGATTTTCGAAATGGGGCAGTTTAGGATATCCTGAGTAGAGGCAATACGTTGTATTAACTACACTGTGATATCTTGAAAAATTATCATATACAATGACAGTATCAAACAATCAAGGAAATTTAGGTCAGAATATGTTATAAAAAATTGATCTCACTCAGGATTGAACTGAGGACCTTGCGCGTGTTAGGCGAACGTGATAACCACTACACTATGAGATCTTGCTGCTATTGTTCAAAAACAATCTTGGCATTATATTTTCAAAGTTAAATAATGTATGAAGTTGCAGGGAAAAAAAAATCTGAGATGGGGGCAGTTTATGATTTCCTTAGTAAAAGCGATATGTTTTAACAACTACATTGTGTTGTCTTGAAAATGTATCAATTGCAATGACAGGATCAAACGGTCAAGGAAATTTAGTTAAGATTATAAAATGAAAAATTGATCTCACTCAGGATTGAACTGAGGACCTTGCCCGTGTTAGGCGCACGTGATAACCACTACACTATGAGATCTTGCTGCTATTGTTCAAAAACAATCTTGGCATTATGTTTTCAAAGTTAAATAATGTATGAAGTTGCAGTGAAAAAAAAATCTGAGATGGGGGCAGTTTAGGATTTCCTTAGTAAAACCGATATGTTTTAACAACTACATTGTGTTGTCTTGAAAATGTATCAATTGCAATGACAGGATCAAACGGTCAAGGAAATTTAGTTAAGATTATGAAATGAAAAATTGATCTCCCTCAGGAATGAACTGAGGACCTTGCGCATGTGAGGCGCACGTGATAACCACTACACTATGAGATCTTGCTGCAATTTTTCAAAAACAATCTTGGCATTATATTTTCAAAGTTAAATAATGTATGAAGTTGCAATGGAAAAAAAAATCCGAGATTCGGGCAGTTTAGGATTTCCTTAGTAAAAGCGATATGTTTTAACAACTACATTGTGTTGTCTTGAAAATGTATAAATTGCAATGACAGGATCAAACGGTCAAGGAAATTTAGTTATGATTATGAAATGATTAATTGATCTCACTCAGGATTGAACTGAGGACCTTGAGCGTGTGAGGCGCACGTGATAACCACTACACTATGAGATCTTGCTGCTATTGTTCAAAAACAATTTTGGCATTATATTTTCAAAGTTAAATAATGTATGAAGTTGTAGTGAAAAAAGGATTTTCGAAATGGGGCAGTTTAGGATATCCTGAGTAGAGGCAATAGGTTGTATTAACTACACTGTGATATCTTGAAAAATTATCATATACAATGACAGTATCAAACAATCAAGGAAATTTAGGTCAGAATATGTTATAAAAAATTGATCTCACTCAGGATTGAACTGAGGACCTTGCGCGTGTTAGGCGAACGTGATAACCACTACACTATGAGATCTTGCTGCTATTGTTCAAAAACAATCTTGGCATTATATTTTCAAAGTTAAATAATGTATGAAGTTGCAGGGAAAAAAAAATCTGAGATGGGGGCAGTTTATGATTTCCTTAGTAAAAGCGATATGTTTTAACAACTACATTGTGTTGTCTTGAAAATGTATCAATTGCAATGACAGGATCAAACGGTCAAGGAAATTTAGTTAAGATTATAAAATGAAAAATTGATCTCACTCAGGATTGAACTGAGGACCTTGCGCGTGTTAGGCGAACGTGATAACCACTACACTATGAGATCTTGCTGCTATTGTTCAAAAACAATCTTGGCATTATATTTTCAAAGTTAAATAATGTATGAAGTTGCAGGGAAAAAAAAATCTGAGATGGGGGCAGTTTATGATTTCCTTAGTAAAAGCGATATGTTTTAACAACTACATTGTGTTGTCTTGAAAATGTATCAATTGCAATGACAGGATCAAACGGTCAAGGAAATTTAGTTAAGATTATAAAATGAAAAATTGATCTCACTCAGGATTGAACTGAGGACCTTGCGCGTGTTAGGCGCACGTGATAACCACTACACTATGAGATCTTGCTGCTATTGTTCAAAAACAATCTTGGCATTATGTTTTCAAAGTTAAATAATGTATGAAGTTGCAGTGAAAAAAAAATCTGAGATGGGGGCAGTTTAGGATTTCCTTAGTAAAACCGATATGTTTTAACAACTACATTGTGTTGTCTTGAAAATGTATCAATTGCAATGACAGGATCAAACGGTCAAGGAAATTTAGTTAAGATTATGAAATGAAAAATTGATCTCCCTCAGGAATGAACTGAGGACCTTGCGCATGTGAGGCGCACGTGATAACCACTACACTATGAGATCTTGCTGCAATTTTTCAAAAACAATCTTGGCATTATATTTTCAAAGTTAAATAATGTATGAAGTTGCAATGGAAAAAAAAATCCGAGATTCGGGCAGTTTAGGATTTCCTTAGTAAAAGCGATATGTTTTAACAACTACATTGTGTTGTCTTGAAAATGTATAAATTGCAATGACAGGATCAAACGGTCAAGGAAATTTAGTTATGATTATGAAATGATTAATTGATCTCACTCAGGATTGAACTGAGGACCTTGAGCGTGTGAGGCGCACGTGATAACCACTACACTATGAGATCTGGTCGCAACTCCTTGAGAACAGTCATTGCATCATATTCTTAAAGTAAAATAATTATTGAATTTTCATTAAGAAACGATGTCATTAGGATGCAGTTTAGGGTTTCATTAGTAGAAGCCATAGTTCGTATACACTACACTTTGATATCTTGAAAAAGTATCATATACAATGACAGTATCAAACAATCAAGCAGATCCAGGTCAGAATATGTTATAAAAAATTGATCTCACTGAGGATTGAACTTAGGACCTTGCGTGTGTTAGGCACACGTGATAACCACTACACTATGAGATCTTGCTGCTATTATTAAAAAAATTCTTCGCATTATATTTTCAAATTTAAATAATGTATGACGTTGTAGTGAGAAAACGATTTTCGAAAGGGGGCAGTTTATGATTTCCGGAGTAAAGGCAATAGGTTGTATTAACTACACTGTGATATCTTGAGAAATTATCATATACGATGACAGTATCAAACAATCAAGGAAATTTAGGTCAGAATATGTTATAAAAAATTGATCTCACTCAGGATTGAACTGAGGACCTTGCGCATGTTAGGCGCACGTGATAACCACTACACTATGAGATCTTGCTGCTATTGTTCAAAAACAATTTTGGCATTATATTTTCAAAGTTAAATAATGTATGAAGTTGCAGTGAAAAAAAAATCTGAGATGGGGGCAGTTTAGGATTTCCCTAGTAAAAGCGATATGTTTTAACAACTATATTGTGTTGTCTTGAAAATGTATAATTTGCAATGACAGGATCAAACGATCAAGGAAATTTAGTTAAGATTATAAAATGAAAAATTGATCCCACTCAGGATTGAAATGAGGACCTTGCGCGTGTGAGGCGCACGTGATAACCACTACACTATGAGATCTGGTTGCAAGTCTTTGAGAACAGTCATTGCATCATATTCTTAAAGTAAAATAATTTTTGAATTTTCATTAAAAAACGATGTCATTAGGATGCAGTTTAGGGTTTCATTAGTAGAAGCCATAGTTCCTATACGTTTGACTTGGATATCTGGAAAAAGTATCATATACAATGTAAGTATAAAAAAGTCAAGGACATTTAGTTCAGAATATGTTATAAAAAATTTATCTCACTCAGCATTGAACTGATGAATTTGCGCGTGTTAGGCACACGTGATAACCACTACACTATGAGATCTTGCTGCTATTTTTCAAAAAATTCTTGGCATTATATTTTCAAAGTTAAATAATGTATGAAGTTGTAGTGAAAAAAGGATTTTCGAAATGGGGAAGTTTAGGATATCCTGAGTAAAGGCCATAGGTTGTATTAACTACATTGGGATATCTTGAAAAAGTATCATATACCATGTTAGTATCAAAAAGTCAAGGAGATTTAGGTCAGAATATGTTATAAAAAAGGATTAAACTGAGGACCTTGCGCGTGTTAGGCACACGTGATAACCACTACAATATGAGATCTTGCTGCTACTGTTCGAAAAAATCTTGCGTTATATTTTCAAAGTTAAAAAATGTATGAAGTTGCAAGGAAAAAAAATCTGAGAAGGAGGCATTTTAGGATTTCCTTAGTAAAAGCGATATGTTTAAATAACTACATTGTGTTGTCTTGAAAATGTATCATATACAATGACAGTATCAAACGGTCAAGGAAATTTAGTTAAGATTATGAAATGAAAAATTGATCTCACTCAAGATTGAACTGAGGACCTTGCGCGTGTTAGGCGCACGTGATAACCACTACACTATGAGATCTTGCTGCTATTGTTCAAAAACAATCTTGGCATTATATTTTCAAAGTTAAATAATGTATGAAGTTGCAGTGAAAAAAAATCTGAGATGGGGGCAGTTTAGGATTTCCTTAGTAAAAGCGATATGTTTTAACAACTACATTGTGTTGTTTTGAAAATGTATCAATTGCAATGACAGGATCAAACGGTCAACGAAGTTTAGTTAAGATTATGTTATAAAAATTGATCTCACTCAGGATTGAACTGAGGACCTTGCGTGTGTTAGGCGCACGTGATAACCACTACACTATGAGATCTTGCTGCTATTGTTCAAAAACAATCTTGGCATTATATTTTCAAAGTTAAATAATGTATAAAGTTGCAGTGAAAAAAAAATCTGAGATGGGGGCAGTTTAGGATTTCCTTAGTAACAGTGATATGTTTTAACAACAACATTGTGTTGTCTTGAAAATGTATCAATTGCAATGACATAATCAAACGGTCAAGGAAATTCAGTTAAGATTATGAAATGAAAAATTGATCTCACTCAGGATTGAACTGAGGACCTTCCGCGTGTGAGGCGCACGTGATAACCACTACACTATGAGATCTTGCTGCTATTGTTCAAAAAAAATCTTGGCATTATATTTTCAAGGTTAAAAAAAGTATGACGTTGTAGTGAGAAAACGATTTTCGAAAGGGGGCAGTTTATGATTATCGGAGTAAGGGCAATAGGTTGTATTAACTACACTGTGATATCTTGAGAAATTATCATATACAATGACAGTATCAAACAATCAAGGAAATTTAGGTCAGAATATGTTATAAAAAATTGATCTCACTCAGGATTGAACTGAGGGCCTTACGCGTGTTAGGCGCACGTGATAACCACTACACTATGACATCTTGCTGCTATTGTTCAAAAACAATTTTGGCATTATATTTTCAAAGTTAAATAATGTATGAAGTTGCAGTAAAAAAAATCTGAGATGGGGGCAGTTTAGGATTTCCGTAGTAAAAGCGATATGATTTAACAACTACATTGTGTTGTCTTGAAAATGTATCATTTGCAATGACAGGATCAAACGATCAAGGAAATTTACTTAAGATTATAAAATGAAAAATTGATCCCACTCAGGATTGAACTGAGGACCTTGCGCGTGTGAGGCGCACGTGATAACCACTACACTATGAGATCTGGTTGCAACTATTTGAGAACAGTCATTGTATCATATTCTTAAAGTAAAATAATTATTGAATTTTCATTAAGAAACGATGTCATTAGGATGCAGTTTAGGGTTTCATTAGTAGAAGCCATAGTTCCTATACGCTTGACTTGGATATCTGGAAAAGGCATCATATACAATGTAAGTATAAAAAAGTCAAGGACATTTAGTTCAGAATATGTTATAAAAAATTTATCTCACTCAGCATTGAAATGAGGAATTTGCGCGTGTTAGGCGCACATGATAACCACTACACTATGAGATCTTGCTTCTTTTGTTCCAAAAAATCTTGGGATTTTATTTTCAAAAATAAACAATGTATGAAGTTGTAGTGAAAAAACGAATTTCGAAAGAGGGCAGTTTAGGATTTCTTGAGTAAAGGTCATAGGTTGTATCAACTACACTGTGATATCTTGAAAAATTATCAGATACAATGACAGTATCAAAGAATCAAGCAAATCATGGTCAGAATATGCTATAAAAAGTTGATCTCACTCAGGATTGAACTGAGGTCCTTGCGCTTTTTAGGCGCACGTGATAACCACTACACTATGACATCTTGCTGCAATCTTTGAAAAACAATCTTGGCATTATATTTTCAAAGTTAAATAATGTATGAAGTTGCAGTGAAAAAACAATCTGAGGAAAGGGGCAGTTTAGGATTTTCTTAGTAAAAGCAACATGTTTTAATAACTAAATTGTGCTGTCTTGAAAATGTATCATATTCCATGACAGTATCAAACGGTCCAGGAAATTTATTTAAGATTATGAGATGAAAAAGTGATCTCACTCAGGGTTGAACTGAAGACTTTGCGCGTGTAAGGCGCACGTGATAAACACTACACTATGAGATCTTGTTGCATAATAAGGAGAACAGTCTTTGCATCATATTCTCAATGAAAAATAATTTTTGAAATTTCATTAAAAAATGATCTCATTAGGATGCACATAAGGATTTCGTTAGTAAAATCCATAGATTGTATACACTACTCTTGGATATCTTGAAAAAGTATCATATACAATTTAAGTATCAAAAATTCAAGGAAATTTAGTTCAGCATATGTTATAAAAATTTGTTCTCGTGATAACCACTACACTATGAGATCCTGCTGCAATGGTCAAGAAATCTTGGCATTATATTTTCAAAGTAAAATAATGTATGAAGTTGAAGTGAAAAAAAAATCTTAGAAGGGGGCATTTTAGGATTTTGTTAGTAAAATCGAAATGTTTTAATAACTACATTGTGTTGTCTTGAAAATGTATCAAATACAATTACAGGATTAAACGGTCAAGAAAAATTAGTTAAGATTATGAAATGAAAAATTGATCTCACTCAGGATTGAACTGAGGGCCTTGCGCGTGTGAGGAGCACGTGATAACCACTACACTATGAGATCTGGTTGCAACTTTTTGAGAACAGTCATTGCATCATATTCTTAAAGTAAAATAATTTTTGAATTTTCCTTAAACAATGATGTCATTAGGATGCAGTTTAGGGTTTCATTAGTAGAAGCCATAGTTCCTATACGCTTGACTTGGATATCAGGAAAAAGTATCATATACAATGTAAGTATAAAAAAGTCAAGGACATTTAGTTCAGAATATGTTATAACAAATTTATCTCACTCAGCATTGAACTGAGGAATTTGCGCGTGTTAGGCACACGTGATAACCACTACACTATGACATCTTGCTGCTATTTTTCAAAAAATTCTTGGCATTATATTTTCAAAGTTAAATAATGTATGAAGTTGTAGTGAAAAAAGGATTTTCGAAATGGGGAAGTTTAGGATATCCTGAGTAAAGGCCATAGGTTGTATTAACTACATTGGGATATCTTGAAAAAGTATCATATACCATGTTAGTATCAAAAAGTCAAGGAGATTTAGGTCAGAATATGTTATAAAAAAGGATTGAACTGAGGACCTTGCGCGTGTTAGGCACACGTGATAACCACTACAATATGAGATCTTGCTGCTACTGTTCGAAAAAATCTTGCGTTATATTTTCAAAGTTAGAAAATGTATGAAGTTGCAAGGAAAAAAAATCTGAGAAGGAGGCATTTTAGGATTTCCTTAGTAAAAGCGATATGTTTAAATAACTACATTGTGTTGTCTTGAAAATGTATCATATACAATGACAGTATCAAACGGTCAAGGAAATTTAGTTAAGATTATGAAATGAAAAATTGATCTCACTCAAGATTGAACTGAGGACCTTGCGCGTGTTTGGCGCACGTGATAACCACTACACTATGATATCTTGCTGCTATTGTTCAAAAACAATCTTGGCATTATATTTTCAAAGTTAAATAATGTATGAAGTTGCAGTGAAAAAAAAATCTGAGATGGGGGCAGTTTAGGATTTCCTTAGTAAAAGCGATATGTTTTAACAACTACATTGTGTTGTCTTGAAAATGTATCAATTGCAATGACAGGATCAAACGGTCAACAAAGTTTAGTTAAGATTATGTTATAAAAATTGATCTCACTCAGGATTGAATTGAGGACCTTGCGTGTGTTAGGCGCATGTGGTTACCACTACACTATGAGATCTTGCTGCTATTGTTCAAAAACAATCTTGGCATTATATTTTCAAAGTTAAATAATGTATAAAGTTGCAGTGAAAAAAAAATCTGAGATGGGGGCAGTTTAGGATTTCCTTAGTAACAGCGATATGTTTTAACAACAACATTGTGTTGTCTTGAAAATGTATCAATGGCAATGACAGGATCAAACGGTCAAGGAAATTCAGTTAAGATTATGAAAAGAAAAATTGATCTCACTCAGGATTGAACTGAGGACCTTCCGCGTGTGAGGCGCACGTGATAACCACTACACTATGAGATCTTGCTGCTATTGTTCAAAAACAATCTTGGCATTATATTTTCAAAGTTAAATAATGTATAAAGTTGCAGTGAAAAAAAAATCTGAGATGGGGGCAGTTTAGGATTTCCTTAGTAACAGCGATATGTTTTAACAACAACATTGTGTTGTCTTGAAAATGTATCAATTGCAATGACAGGATCAAACGGTCAAGGAAATTTAGTTAAGATTATGAAATGAAAAATTGATCTCACTCAGGATTGAACTGAGGACCTTGCGCCTGTGAGGCGCACATGATAACCACTACACTATGAGATCTGGTAGCATTTTTTTGAGAACAGTCATTGCATCATATTCTTAAAGTAAAATAATTTTTGAATTTTCATTAAAAAACGATTTCATTAGGATTCAGTTTAGGGTTTCATTAGTAGAAGTCATAGTTCGTATACACTACACTTTGATATCTTGAAAAAGTATCATATACAATGACAGTATCAAACAATCAAGCAGATCTAGGTCAGAATATGTTATTAAAAATTGATCTTACTCAGGATTGAACTGAGGACCTGGCGCGTGTTAGGCGCACGTGATAACCACTACACTATGAGATCTTGCTGCTATTGTTCAAAAAATTCTTGGCATTATATTTTCAAAGTTAAATAATATATGAAGTTGTAGTGAGAAAACGATTTTTCAAAGGGGGCAGTTTAGGATTTCCGGAGTAAAGGCAATAGGTTGTATTAACTACACTGTGATATCTTGAAAAATTATCATATACATTGACAGTATCAAACAATCAAGCAAATTTAGGTCAGAATATGTTATAGAAAATTGATCTCACTCAGGATTGAACTGAGGACCTTGCGCGTGTTAGGCGCACGCGATAACCACTACACTATGAGATCTTGCTGCTATTATTCAAAAAATTCTTGGCATTATATTTTCAAAGTTAAATAATGTATGAAGTTGTAGTGAGAAAACGATTTTCGAAAGGGGGCAGTTTATGATTTCCGGAGTAAAGGCAATAGGTTGTATTAACTACACTGCGATATCTTGAAAAATTATCATATACAATGACAGTATCAAACAATCAAGCAAATTTAGGTCGGAATATGTTATAAAAAATTGATCTCACTCAGGATTGAACTGAGGACCTTGCACTTGTCAGGCGCACGTGATAACCACTACACTATAAGATCTTGCTGCTATTATTCAAAAACAATCTTGGCATTATATTTTCAAAGTTAAATAATGTATGAAGTTGCAGTGAAAAAAAATCTGAGATTGGGGCAGTTTAGGATTTCATTAGTAAAAGCGATATGTTTTAACAACTACATTGTGTTGTCTTGAAAATGTATCATTTGCAATGACAGGATCAAACGGGCAAGGAAATCTAGTAAAGATTATGAAATGAAAAATTGATCTCACTCAGGATTGAACTCAGGACCTTGCACATGCGAGGCGCACGGGATAACAACTACACTATGAGATGTGGTTGCAACTTTTGCAGAACAGTCATTGCATCATATTCTTAAAGTAAATTAGTTTTTGAATTTTCATTAAAAAACGATGTCATTAGGATGCAGTTTAGGGTTTCATTAGTAGAAGCCATAGTTCGTATACACTACACTTGGATATCTTGAAAAAGTATCATATACAATGACAGTATCAAACAATCAAGCAGATCGAGGTCAGAATATGTTACTAAAACTTGATCTCACTCAGGATTGAACTGAGGACCTTGCGTGTGATAGGCACACGTGATAACCACTACACTATGAGATCTTGCTGCTATTAATCAAAAAATTCTTGGCATTATATTTTCAAAGTTAAATAATGTATGAAGTTGTAGTGAGAAAACGATTTTCGAAAGAAGGCAGTTTATGATTTCGGGAGTAAAGGCAATAGGTTGTATTAACTACACTATGATATCTTGAAAAATTATCATATACAATGACAGTATCAAACAATCAAGCAAATTTGGGTCAGAATATGTTATTAAAAATTGATCTCACTCAGGATTGAACTGAGGACCTTGCACGTGTAAGGCGCACGTGATAACCACTACACTATGAGATCTTGCTGCTATTGTTCAAAAACAATCTTGGCATTAAATTTTCAAAATTAAATAATTTATGAAGTTGCAGTGAAAAAAAAATCTGAGATGCGGGCAGTTTAGGATTTCCTTAGTAAAAGCGATATGTTTTAACAACTACATTGTGTTGTCTTGAAAATGTATCAATTGCAATGACAGGATCAAACAGTCAACGAAGTTTAGTTAAGATTATGTTATAAAAATTGATCTCACTCAGGATTGAACTGAGGACCTTGCGCGTGTTAGGCGCACGTGATAACCACTACACTATGAGATCTTGCTGCTATTGTTCAAAAACAATCTTTGCATTATATTTTCAAAGTTAAATAATGTATGAAGTTGCAGTGAAAAAAAATCTGAGATGGGGGCAGTTTAGGATTTCCTTAGTTAAAGCGATATGTTTTAACAACTACATTGTGTTGTCTTGAAAATGTATCAATTGCAATTACAGGATCAAACGGTCAAGGAAATTAGTTAAGATTATGAAATGAATAATTGATCTCACTCAGGATTGAACTGAGGACCTTGCGCGTGTGAGGCGCACGTGATAACCTTTACACTATGAGATCTTGCTGCTATTGTTAAAAAACAATCTTGACATTATATTTTCAAAGTTAAATAATGTATGAAGTTGCAGTGAAAAAAAAATCTGAGAGGGGGGCAGTTTAGGATATCCTTAGTAAAAGCGATATGATTTAACAACTACATTGTATTGTCTTGAAAATGTATCAATTGCAATGACAGGATCAAACGGTCAAGGAAATTTAGTGAAGATTATGAAATGAAAAATTGATCTCACTCAAGATTGAACTGAGGACCTTGTGTGTGTGAGGCGCACGTGATAACCACTACACTATGAGATCTGGTTGCAACTTTTTGAGAACAGTCATTGCATCATATTCTTAAAGTAAAATAATTTTTGAATTTTCATTAAAAAACGATTTCATTAGGATGCAGTTTAGGGTTTCATTAGTAGAAGCCATAGTTGGTATACACTACACTTTGATATCTTGAAAAAGTATTATATACAATGACAGTATCAAACAATCAAGCAGATCTAAGTCAGAATATGTTATAAAAAATTGATCTCACTCAGGATTGAACTGAGGACCTTGCCTGTGTTAGGCGCACATGATAACCACTAAACTATGAGATCTTGCTGCTATTAATCAAAAAATTCTTGGCATTATATTTTCAAAGTTAAATAATGTATGAAGTTGTAGTGAGAAAACGATTTTCGAAAGAAGGCAGTTTATGATTTCGGGAGTAAAGGCAATAGGTTGTATTAACTACACTATGATATCTTGAAAAATTATCATATACAATGACAGTATCAAACAATCAAGCAAATTTAGGTCAGAATATGTTATAAAAAATTGATCTAACTCAGGATTGAACTGAGGACCTTACGCGTGTTAGGCGCACATGATAACCACTACACTACGAGATCTTGCTGCTATTGTTCAAAAAATTCTTGGCATTATATTTTCAAAGTTAAATAATATATGAAGTTGTAGTGAGAAAAACGGGGGTTGTTCAGGGTCCAGGGCCGGACGTCCCGCCTGAACAGGGATAGTGAAGCGTAATACACCATCACTCGCCACTCCTATCCCAGGGGAAGTGATCGCCGCGGTGTCACAGTTTTCTGTACACACTTGCATATGGCCTCTCCTTTCTAACTGTACAACCTTCAGCACGTTCCCCCCGTGCCCCCTGTTTAAACGGAGTCTGTTGGTTACGCGACCGAGTACCCAGTGGTATAACTGGGCGATGGGCAGACTGGGCTCACTTAAGCCTTTGGAGGCAGCCAGTCTAGGAGAGGGAAAACTCTGATTTCAAACACGGGTAGATGGAACTCGTTAGCCTTGACAGGCAGTTCATCTAGGAGAAGGACACTCTGATGTAAAACCAACGGGCAGGAGAGGCTCGTCAGCCATGGTCGGCAACTCACCTAGGAGAGGAGAACTCCGATTACAAAGCTACGGCCTGAGGACCTCGCTGTCACCGTCCCAGCTTGCTAGGCCATGGCAGATGAACCTCGGGTTTAAAGGGTGGGGCCAGTTTGCGCGTACTGCACTTAACCTTAAAGCTCCCCAGCGCAGGCCACAGGAACCGTCCACGTTCCACGACCAACCCCCCTCCCCCTCCCTACCCCGTTCCACCCCCCAACTTCAAAAGTCCTACAGCGATGGGCAAGGGGCGAAAGCGGCAGGTGGAAGATGTCACTGGAAGCCGTAGTCTCGAACCTGCATGTAGGCGGCTCAGGGCACAGTACTTCTTGTGCTATGGTCGCTCTGTTGTCGAATCCGGAGGCAAAGACAACGCTCGGCAGCACCCTGAGTGACCAGGCAGCCCTATTTAGGGAGAGCACTGCCTGCTCCACATGGAGAGGGGCGGTAGAAAAGGTTCGCCTAAACAAAGCTCGTCTCCACTCTACCCAATTGGCTAGCCGCGGTCAATGGGCATCTTCATAGCGGTCGAAACAATACAAAATCAAAGCAAAGCCAGCAGAACTTGAAAGTTGCCTGCTGGAATGTCAGGACAATGCTTCACAAATCTGACAGTAGTCGTCCAGAACGACGCTCCGCCCTGGTGGCACATGAACTCTCTCGCTTGAACATCGACATCGCAGCACTTAGTGAGGTCCGCTTTGCGGACAAGGGCAGCCTCAAAGAACATGGGGCTGGATACACCCTTTTCTGGTCTGGGAAACCAACAGATGAAAGACGCTTGTTGGGCGTTGGCTTCATGATGAGGAATTCTATCGCCTCTAAACTAGAAACACTCCCCACAGGCCACTCCGACCGCGTCATGTCCATGCGCCTACCACTGGACAACAAGCAACATCTCACACTCTTCAGCGTCTACGCCCCAACCCTCCTTGCAGATCCTCTAGACAAAGACAGTTTTTACTCAGATCTTAGTAGACACATCAACAATACTCCCGAAGATGACAAGATTCTCGTCCTCGGTGACTTCAATGCTAGAGTAGGAAGAGACTCTGAAGCATGGAAGGGAGTCCTTGGAAAACACGGCGTCGGAAATTGCAATGATAATGGGCGCCTCCTCCTCGAGCTCTGCACACAGCATCAACTCACCATCACCAATACAGTCTTCCAGCAGAAAAAAAGCCTCAAAACCACCTGGATGCAACCCCGGTCAAAACACTGGCACCTCCTTGACTATGTGCTAGCGCGACAGAAGGACCTTAAAGACGTTCTACACACCCGAGTGATGCCCAGTGCGGAGTGCCCCACTGATCATCGCCTCGTGCGCTGCAAACTCAAACTCAAGTTCAAACCGAAACCAAAGAAGAAAGGCAATACAACAATGAAGATCAGAAGCAGCTTCCTCGCTTTCGATGAAATCAAAACTAAGTTTGACGCAGGTATACAGAAAAGACTTGATGAATCCCCTCCTACTGACAACCCTACTCCAGACACCCTGTGGGAAAACCTGAAAAATGCCATCCTAAAAACATCTGAAGAAGTTTTAGGATATTCGAAAAAGCAGAATAAGGATTGGTTTGATGAGAGCAACAGGGAGATCCAAGAGCTACTTGCAAAGAAACGGGCAGCCCACCAGGCCCATCTCGCGCAACCAAACTGTCCTGAGAAAAAAGCATTCTTCCGTCAGGTATGCAGCACTGTACAGCGCAAACTCAGAGAGATACAGAATGAGTGGTGGGACAACCTAGCATGGAAAACTCAGATGCATGCTGACTTTGGAGAGTATGGAAGTTTCTACGATTGTTTGAAAGCAGTTTATGGCCCCACCCACCAGGTCCAAAGCCCCCTTCGCAGTTTAGATGGACAAGACCTCCTCACTGACAAGGCTTCCATCCTCAATCGCTGGTCTGAGCACTTTCAGACCCTCTTTGGTGCAGACCGCATTGTCCAAGACACTGCCATTCACAAAATCCCCCAACTACCCCCAAAAGAAGAGCTTGATGATCTCCCCACCCTCGAAGAGACTACAAAAGCCATCGAGCAGCTCAAATGCAAAAAAGCTGCAGGAATCGATGGGATCCCTGCAGAAATGTGGAAATATGGAGGTGAAATACTGCATGACAAGCTCCATGAACTCCTTGTATGCTGCTGGGAGCAGGGCAAGCTACCTCAAGACCTCCGAGACGCTGTCATCATAACATTGTACAAGAACAAAGGCGAGAAACCTGACTGCTCAAACTACCGAGGGATCACCCTGCTTTCCATCGCAGGCAAAGTATTGGCCAGGATTCTACTCAATAGGCTTGTTCCATCCATTGCTGAAGAGTGCCTGCCAGAGAGTCAGTGCGGCTTCAGAGCAAACAGAGGCACAACAGACATGGTATTTATTCTTCGTCAACTCCAAGAAAAGTGCCGCGAGCAAAACAAAGGACTGTATGCTATACTCGTTGACCTGACGAAAGCATTTGACACCGTGAGCAGGACAGGACTCTGGCTCATCCTTGAGCGTCTTGGCTGCCCCCCAAAATTCCTCCAAATGGTGATTCAGCTACATGAGAACCAGCAAGGCCAGATCAGACTCAATGGTGACCTTTCAGAAACATTTCCCATCTCCAATGGCGTGAAACAGGGCTGCGTCCTTGCACCAACCCTGTTCAGTCTCTTCTTCAGCATGATGCTCAATTAGGCCACTGAAGATCTAGATGATGAGGACGGGGTGTATGTGAGGTACCGTCTTGATGGCAGCCTCTTCAACTTACGCCGCCTCCAGGCCCACACCAAGACTCTGGAGAGACTGATTCTAGACCTCCTCTTTGCTGATGATGCAGCATTAGTGGCCCACACAGAGCGAGCCCTTCAGCGCATCACAACCTGCTTTGCAGATGCCTCCCGACTCTTTGGTTTAGAAGTTAGCCTCTGTGAAGCTAGCCTTAAAAATGCAGAACATTGAGCAAGGAGGAGACATGTTTATTGATAAACGCAAATCATAAATCTGATATATTACTAAAATACAACACGTGTCTTTCTTCAGTGTCCTGGGCACGAGTCTGTTTCGTGAACAACACAAATGTCATTGTCTTGAAAACACTACATCACTTCCCCTTTTTCGAAGTCACCGTTCATCTGACTTTCTCTGGGGGTATCGGTTCTCCAAAACGAACTGGTGGTCTTGATGGTCTGCTGGAACGTCGTACAATGCTTTGTTGCTGGTGTTGTTGCTCTTTCGGAACTACGACTTCATCGGCTGGGTTAACTACTATATGTGTATCATTCACATCATCAGAATCTGAACTGTCTACTGAATGTGGTAGTTTTGGAATACGCTTGAAGTGAGACACATTGCGAGTGATGCGACGTTTATTGCTATCCGCTGCAGTGACACGTGATCGGTTTCGCTGAACAACGACAAATGGGGTTTCATTGAAACGCGGGGTCAGCTTGTTTTGCTTATCTTGTTTCACAAGAACAGAGTCTCCAATCTTGATGTCACTTCTTTTAGCAAATCTTCTTTTATCAGCATAACTCTTGTTATAGGTCTTACGTGACTGTTCATTCTCTTTGGCTTCTCTGTGTCGATCAACAACATTTTTTTTCTCTAGCGTAGGGAGTTTACCGTTTACAACCCGATTGAAAAGTAGTTCGGCGGGAGGAACTTTTGTTGTGGCATGGGGGGTGGTACGGTACTGGAGGAGAAAACGGTTTAATTCTTGTTGCCATACTTTTCCCTCGAGTTTTGCAGTTGTTAAAGCACGACCCCACGGTTGATTAAATCTTTCGACTTCGGCATTTCCCTGTGGCCATTCTGGAGTTGAAGGATCTTGGTTGATACCCAGAGCTTTTAAATAACGACTGTACTCATCGCCGTTAAAAGGGGGGCCATTGTCTGTAGTCATGGAGACTGGAATTCCATGAGTAGCAAAAATTTTGTCAAACTTGGGGATTACGCTTGACGATTTTGTAGATCTAACAATTTCCACTTCTGGATATCTTGAGTAACGGTCGATAACAACAAGAAGAAATTCTCAAGAAGGGAGAGGACCATAAAAATCAGCATGTACTTTTTGCCATGGTCCTTGGGGCATGTCAGACATCTGTAGGGGTTCCGGTGGATTAGGCTGTCCGGTCGCCTGGCAAGGAATACATCGATCAATGGTTTCTTTCACAAGTCGGTCTATTTCTGGGAACCAAATTTTTTCACGCAATAAGGCTTTAGTTTTCACTAATCCTTGGTGTGTGTCATGGGCAAGATCGATGGCTTTTTGTTGTAAACTTTCGGGTACAACGATGCGAGAACCACGGAGTACGATATTCTGAGGTGTAACTGTAAGTTCATCTTTAATGTCCTTGTAAGGTTTGACGTAATTACTGCCCCACATGTTGTAACGGATTGCTGCGCGAAGGCTTTGCAATGCTTTGTCTGCATCGGTAGCTCTTTGAATCTCACTCATTGTCATAGCTTTGGGAACTGCTGATAGGGCTAAGAGGCTAACGTATTCATCCGCCATGACTGCATGCTTCGATGCACTTTCAAGGGTGGGATGTCGTGACAGGAAATCAGCTGGATTATCCTTACCTGGTTTATACACAACCGAAAATGTGTAGGGTTGAAGACGAAGAACCCATCTTTCAATACGAGCTGAGGGTTTAGAACTGGCACTGCCATAAATCACTTCCAGTGGCTTATGGTCCGTAACGAGAGTGAAATGAGAGCCATATATGTATAGATGGAAATGTTCCACAGCCCAAACTATACTCAACGCTTCCTTTTCGGTTTGGGAGTAACGCTTTTCAACTGGTGTTAGGGCTCGACTGGCATATGCGATAACTCGTGAATTATCTGAACCCCTATCTTTCTGGCTCAAAATTGCCGAAATGCCTACGGGACTGGCATCAACAGTAAGTAATGTTTCTTTCTTGGTATCGAAATAATGCATTACAGGGGCACGTGTTAGGGCTTCTTTGAGCTTACTAAAGGCTTCTTGCTGGGAATTGTTCCATACGAAACGGGCATTTTTCTTCGTAAGGAAACGCAAAGGCTCAGTTATCGTTGCATAATCGGGAATGTAACGACTACTGTAGTTAGCCATTCCAAGAAAATTTCTGATTTCATGCACATTTTTCGGGATTTGAGCATTCTGCAAATCGGTGATACGTGCTGGGTCTGGCTTTGTTCCTTCCGCTGAAAAAACTTGGCCGAAAAATGACAGAGACGTAGTCAAAAGCTTGCACTTTGTTGCATTCAAAGTTAGACCATTTTCTGACAGACGGTTTAGGCAAGAAGATAAGGCTTGGTCGTGTTCGTTTCTGGTTTGTCCAAAAATGATGATGTCATCGGCGAGATTACGGACTCCTGGTAATCCTTGTAACACGGTCTGCAAGGTGTGCTGGAATATGTCAGCCGCCGCATTATTGCCGAAATTTAAACGCTTGTACCTGTACAGTCCAACGTGCGTGCTGAGCGTTGTGATAAATCTGCTGTTCTCGTCTAACTCTAACTGATGATAGGCCTGTGCAAGATCGAGCTTGGAGAAAAACTTTGCTCCATTCAATTCTTGACTTATTTCATCAACGGTTGGAATCAAATATCGAACTCTTTTGATTGCTTGGTTATCTTTACGCATGTCCACACAAATTCTCACGTTGCCGTCTTTCTTTGGGACCGCTACGTCCTGGCTTGGGTTTGAGGAACCTTCTCGATAATGTTATCCTTTTCAAGCTCTTTGATGGCATGTTTCACCTTTTCTCGGATGTGATAAGGAATACGCCTCTGCGGCTGCGCAGTTGGTTGAACAGTTTCGTCGATGTTTAAAATAATCTTTTGTCCCTTTAGTTTCCCTAATCCATTGAAAACTTCTTTGTTCTTCTCAAGAATTTTATTCAAATCCTTGTCCTTTGTTTTGGGAAAAGTAGGTGTTTCTCCTGGGGATTTCTGTGCAGACAGCTTATTCAAATGAAGTTCAATGAGACCTAGTTCTTGTGCTGTTTGTGCACTCATCAGATTTCCACTATTATCATCTCCAACAACGAAAAATGTTGCCACTGTGTAGCATTTCTTTGTTTGCACCAGTGCTTGGAATTTGCCAATGAATTGAACGGGTTGTGACGAATTGTATGGAAAAGCTTTTGTTGTTGTGCGAGCAAGTGTTACATCAATCATTTTCGAAAACGTTTTACGATCAAGCACGTTGATAGATGCGCCAGTATCAACCATAATATCAAAGGAATGTCCCGAAACAGTAATTTTTGCATGAGGCCTAGCAGTCTGTTTACTGCGAACAGGATAAACATACTCATCGCTCTCAGATTCGGATTCAGAGTGGATAAGTGGCTTGATACTTTTACTGTGCTTGTTGTGAGCAGCTTTTCTGTTTTCAGGCTTTTGAGGCTTGTGGCTATCTTTCGATTTTCCACGACAAACATTTGCGAAGTGATTGGGTTTTCCACAGTAGTAGCATTCTTTACCTTTTGCTGGACAAAGACTGGTATGACTGTGCGAGGAACCGCAGTTTCTGCACTTTCGCGACTTTGTTGTAACCTGGTTGGTTTCCTCTCTGTAACCTGGTTTCCCTTCGATTTCCTTTGACTGGAACTTGCTTATCTCATCTCTCCGACCATCGAGTAGCATAGCTCTTAGCTCGTACTTTGGATCACGCAAAGCTTGTTTACGAATGCGTGACGAAGAACCACCAATGATTATTTGCTCTTCCAACTCAAAATCGAGGTCTGCAAACTCACATGGATCAGCTAAGACTCTTAAGCGTGTATGATATTGGTCTAGAGTTTCGTTAGGCTCTTGCATTGTTTTCCTGAAAACATATACATCATACCTTTTGTTTTTCTGAGGCTCAAAATACGCCGTCAGTTTATCCTTGGCTGTGTCGAAGGCATCTGCACTACCAGTGTCTTCAAGTTGTGCAAATATCTCCCTAAATCTGGCACCAGCTTGATACAACAGGAGAGCACGTTTTCGAGTATTATTCGTAATACCAGAGGCAGCAATATACATGTCAAAATCTGCCAGCCATTTTTTCCAACGAGTAGCGAGGCTTGCCCCTACTTCGGTGTCAGGATTAAATTCAGGCATAGGATGAAGCGAAATGCTTGACATCTTGAATAAAACCAACTGTGGTTTCTTGTTTTCCTCGTCGCCAATTTAGTGTCTCCGGGTTATCCGTACTTTACTTAAAAACGCAGAACATTGAGCAAGGAGGAGACATGTTTATTGATACACGCAAATCATAAATCTGATATATTACTAAAATACAACACGTGTCTTTCTTCAGTGTCCTGGGCACGAGTCTGTTTCGTGAACAACACAAATGTCATTGTCTTGAAAACACTACAGTCATGTATGGTGAACTCTCCACAGGCCATCGAGAGAGAGGTGCTCCCTAGAAACGCTTCAAAGACTGCCTCAAAAAGTCTCTCACAGCATGTGACATTGACCACAAGTCCTGGTCAGAACTGGCTGCTGACCGTGGTGCCTTGCGCCACACAATCCATCAGGCGGCAAACCAGTTTGAAGAAAACAGGAGGGACGCAGCAAAAGAAAAACGACAGAAAAGAAAAGACCGTGTCGCCTCAAACACAATCCCAGACATCACCTACCCGTGCAGACACTGCTTGCAGCCTTGCCTCTCCCGCGTCTGACTGGTCAGCCATGAGCGTACATGCGGTCGTCGTGGACAACCTGTATAATCTTCGTTCGCGAAGCCAAGCCAAGAGTGAGAAAACGATTTTCCAAAGGAGGCAGTTTAGGATTTCCAGAGTAAAGGCAATAGGTTGTATTAACTACACTGTGATATCTTGAAAAATTATCATATACAATGACAGTATCAAACAATCAAGCAAATTTAGGTCAGAATATGTTATAAAAAATTGATCTCACTCAGGATTGAACTGAGGACCTTGCGCGTGTTAGGCGCACGCGATAACCACTACACTATGAGATCTTGCTGCTATTGTTCAAAAAATTCTTGGCATTATATTTTCAAAGTTAAATAAGGTATAAAGTTGTAGTGAGAAAACGATTTTCGAAAGGGGGCAGTTTATGATTTCCGGAGTAAAGGCAATAGGTTGTATTAACTACATTGTTATATCTTGAAAAATTATCATATACAATGACAGTATCAAACAATCAAGCAAATTTAGGTCAGAATATGTTATAAAAAATTGATCTCACTCAGGATTGAACTGAGAACCTTGCGCGTGTTAGGCGCACGTGATAACCACTACACAATGAGATCTTGCTGCTATTGTTCAAAAACAATCTTGGCATTATATTTTCAAAGTTAAATAATGTATTAAGTTGCAGTGAAAAAAAAATCTGAGATGGGGGCAGTTTAGGATTTCCTTAGTAAAAGCAATATGTTTTAACAACTACATTGTGTTGTCTTGAAAATGTATCAATTGCAATGACAGGATCAAACGGTCAACGAAGTTTAGTTAAGATTATGTTATAAAAATTGATCTCACTCAGGATTGAACTGAGGACCTTGCGCGTGTTAGGCGCACGTGATAACCACTACACTATGAGATCTTGCTTCTATTGTTCAAAAACAATCTTGGCATTATATTTTCAAAGTTAAATAATGTATGAAGTTGCAGTGAAAAAAGAATCTGAGATGGGGGCAGATTAGGATTTCCTTAGTAAAAGCAATATGTTTTAACAACTACATTGTGTTGTCTTGAAATGTATCTATTGCAATGACAGGATCAAATTGTCAAGGAAATTTAGTTAAGATTATGAAATGAAAAATTGATCTCACTCAGGATTGAACTGAGGACCTTGCGCGTGTGAGGCGCACGTGATTACCTCTACACTATGAGATCTGGTTACAACTTTTTGAGAACAGTCACTGGATCATATTCTTAAAGTAAAATAATTTTTGAATTTTCATTATAAAACGATGTCATTAGGATGCAGTTTAGGGTTTCATTAGTAGAAGCCATAGTTCGGATACACTACACTTGGATATCTTGAAAAAGTATCATATACAATGACAGTATCAAACAATCAAGAAGATCTAGGTCAGAATATGTTATAAAAAATTTATCTCACTCAGGATTGAACTGAGGACCTTGCCAGTGTTAGGCGCAGGTGATAACAACTACACTATGAGTTCTTGCTGCTATTGTTCAAAAAAAGTCTTTGCATTATATTTTCAAAGTTAAATAATGTATGAAGTTGTAGTGAAAAAACGATTTTCAAAATGGGGCAATTTAGGATTTCCTGAGTAAAGGCCATAGGTTGTATTTACTACACTGTGATATCTTGAAAAATTATCATATACAATGACAATATCAAACGGTCAAGGAAATTTAGTTAGGATTATGAAATGAAAAAATTGATCTCACTCAGGATTGAGCTGAGGACCTTGTGCGTGTTAGGCGCACGTGATAACCACTACACTATGAGATCTGGTGGCAACAATTAGAGAACAGTCATTGCATCATATTCTTAAAGTAAAATAGTTTTTGAAATTTCATTAAATAACGATGTCATTAGGATGGAGTTTAGGGTTTCATTAGTAGAAGCCATAGTTCGTTTACACTCCACTGGGATATCTTGAAAAAGTATCATATACAAGGTAAGTATGAAAAAGTCAAGGAGACTTAGTTCAGAATATCTCATTAAAAATTGCTGTCACTCAGGGTTCAACCGAGGACTTTGCCGATGTTAGGCGCAGGTGATAACCACTACACTATGAGTTCTTGCTGCTATTGTTCAAGAAAGTCTTGGCATTATATTTTCAAAGTTAAATAATGTATTAACTTGTAGTAAAAAATGATTTTCGAAATGGGGCAATTTAGGATTTCCTGAGTAAAGGCCATAGGTTGTATTAACTACACTGTGATATCTTGAAAAATTATCATATACAATGAGAGTATCAAACAATCAAGCAGATTTATGTCAGAAAATGTTACAAAAAATTGATCTCACTCAGATTGAACTGAGGACCTTGCGCATGTTAGGCGCACGTGATAACCACTATACTATGAGATCTTGCTGCTATAGTTCAAAAAATTCTTGGCATTATATTTTCAAAGTTTAATAATGTATGAAGTTGTAGTGAAAAACGATTTTCGAAAGGGGGCAGTTTATGATTTCCCGAGTAAAGGCCATAGGTTGTATTAACTACATTGTGTTGTCTTAAAAATGTATCATTTGCAAAGACAGGATCAAATGGTCAAGGAAATTTAGTTAAGATTATGAAATGAAAAAATTGATCTCATTCAGGATTGAACTAAGGACCTTGGGCGTGTTAGGTGCACGTGATAACCACTACACTATGAGATCTTGCTGCTATTGTTCAAAAAATTCTTGGCATTATATATTTTCAAACTTAAATAATGTATGAAGTTGTAGTGAGAAAACGATTTTTGAAAGAAGGCAGTTTAGGATATCCTGAGTAAAGGCCATAGGTTGTATTAACTACGCTGTGATATCTTGAAAAATTATCATATACAATGACAATATCAAACGGTCAAGGAAATTTAGTTAGGATTATGAAATGAAAAAATTGATCGCATTCAGGATTGAACTAAGGACCTTTGGCGTGTTAGGCGCACGTGATAACCACTACACTATGAGATCGTTTGCACATTTTGGAGAACAGTCATGGCATCATATTCTTAAAGTAAAATAATTTTTGAAATTTCATTAAATAACGATGTCATTAGGATGGAGTTTAGGGTTTCATTAGTAGAAGCTATAGTTCGTATACACTACACTGGGATATCTTGAAAAAGTATCATATACAAGGTAAGTATGAAAAAGTCAAGGAGACTTAGTTCAGAATATGTTATAAAAAATTGCTGTCACTAAGGGTTCAACCGAGGACCTTGCCAGTGTTAGGCGCAGGTGATAACAACTACACTATGAGTTCTTGCTGCTATCGTTCAAAAACAGTCTTTGCATTATATTTTCAATTAGGAAACAGGCGTGTCCAAAATGGCGGTGAAATCTTAAGTTGCAAGTTGTATGGATGAAAAATGCAGCGTGTAAATACATGGACAGAGTTGGAAACGTGCGGAAAAATTCTCGAACCTCAAGAAGTAGAAGAACTAATATTTAAAGCCATTGAAATTATTCAAGTAAGAAAGAAGCGGGCAAATACGATTTCTATTTGTAAATTTTTGTCGACTACGCATGGCCTAGACGAATCGACAAGGTCTTTACAACTGGCAATGATGCAAGCTGAAAGGAAGATACAGGACACTAGAAATGGAGGTAGTGAATCTTTTCGAATGTGTGTAACTGGAAATTCTGTGAATCTTAAACATAACCAAAAAGAAAAAGCGAGACAAATATCTGATGATGAACAGAGACTTGGTGAGTGTAGGAAGGAACTCCTAATAAGTGCTACCAAACCTCAGACAACAGAAGAGGTATCGCGCAATCAATTTGATGAAGAGGTATCTTCCAGTGAAAGTGATATAAATTCTCCGAGTATAATTGGAAAGAAAGAGACCAACCAAGGCTACGAAGATCGCTTTGAAAAAATAGAAAATCAACTTTTAAACATTTTTGAAAGGCTTGAGAAAAGAGATGTTGAAAATAAAAACAAAAACACGGATGCTGAGAATATACGAGTTAGACCTACTGATGTTTATGAAATGATAACGAAAATCAACTCATTGGAAAAAGAAAATATGAGCCTAAAAGATGAAAATTTTGCATTACGACTAAAAATTGCAGATCTTAAAGAAAATACCAAAGGAAATCCTGATAAAAAAATTGATAAAAACGGAGGAAATTTAAGAAAACAAGAAGGAAACAGAAGGGAAACAAGAAACAATTATTTTAGAGGCTCAAGAGACAATAGAAAATATTCTTCTTGCGATAGTGATTCTGACATCTTCGTCGAAACAGACGCTTGGAAATTCTCAAAACGCACAATAAAGTCACGCCATTGTCCTGAAACAATCGTTAAAACTCAAAATAGGTTTGATGGTTTAGAAAATCATGCTTCATTGGAGGACAATGCATTTGGAAATATTCTAACACCACGGAGTATTTTGAATAAGCCTCTTGAGTCTGATCAAAGAAAAGAGGGTCATACCGTTGTACCGGGAGATCAGAGTTTTGCTGAGGTGACTGCCGTAAAACCGCGAACAAATAATAACAACAGTTCGAGTTCGATTCCAAATAAGCAACAAGCAAAACCAAGAGTACAAGAGGCCTTCAGGGATCGCAGAAGACCAGTTATCACTGTTATTGGTGATTCAAAAATTAAGGGAGTAAGGAAACAAGAAATCAATCGATCTTTACATAATGCTGGAAACTCATTCGTAAAAACTTTTCCAGGAGCTTCTACGGAAGACATGGAATCTTACATCGTTCCAACTCTAAAGAGAAACCCCGATGTGCTAATTTTACATTGCGGAACAAATGATTTGAGGAAAGACGAACCGGAGAAAGTTGCAGCAAAAATAGCCAGAATCGCGATACAAGCAAAAGAGACAATCCGTAAAGTAGCGGTCTCGAGCATATTAGCACGAGACGACTCCGACTTTTTTGAAAGAAAAAGAGTTGAAGTAAATGCATTCCTACAAAAACTACTCGCTAACAAAGAAATTGACTTCATTGAACACCCTGTTTTCGACACCGATTGGGAATACCTTTTATACAATGATGGAATCCATTTGAACGAACAAGGCACAAACGTTTTAGGTAATGATTTTCTTAATTATATTAATAATATTTGACTATCCTTAAATTATTTTAAATTCAATAGTAACTATAAAGCAAAGACGGGCAGCTACAATGACGAAAATCATAAGGGTCTTGGGAATACACCGATTAGCAGGTCAAATGATCAATTTACTTTATCGATGTCCAATATGTTAGTATCCCAATTAGAGACTTCCCCAGAATCCACACAATCTAATAGTAACATTCAAAGCTCATCAGATTCGGACGTAGATACTTCCTTGATATTCTTAAATTCTTGCTCGAGTATTGAAAATGAAGATTTTGACATAGAGGAAATTTTTCAGATGAGAACAAAATATTCAAACAACCCTATCATTGGTTTCTTAAACATAAACAGTGTTCGGAACAAAATAATTGATCTTAGATTGATCATGGAAAGGTGCTTGCCTGATATTTTGGTCATAGAGGAAACAAAACTAAATTCAGATTTCAAAACCGAGACTTTTCAAATTAACAACTATCAAAGACCAATACGACGTGACAGGAACGAATTTGGTGGGGGGGTCATGCAATTTATAAGGAAAGGGGTTGTCTGTAACAGGTTGCCTACTCTTGAAAGCCTTTCACTCGAACTAATATGCTGCAAACTTAGAACTATTCTTCAAAGAGCTATCTCTTTCTTTAAACTCTGCTTTGGATAAATACGATAATGCTTTGATTATGGGCAATATAAATATTGACACTCATGATACTCAACATCCCGGACATGCAAAGTTGATTTCTTTCTGTGATGTTTTTGGATTGTCTAATTTAGTAAAGGATAAAACTTGTTTTACAAAAGGTCATAGTTTGTCAATCGACGTTATGCTCACGAATAAACCTAGATGCTTTCAAAATACATCTGTTGTTGAAACCGGCCTAAGCGACTATCATGGTCTTGTCTTAACGGTAATGAAAACACATATACCGCGCCTGAAACCTAAGATTCTTAAATACCGTAGCTACAAAAATTTCGACTCTGATAAATTTTTGCAAGATGTAAGAAATACTGACTTTAAACCTGTTACGAATGATGCAAATTTATCTTATGAAAACCTTTCATCAGCTTTCCAAAAACTTGTAGAAAAACATGCTCCTTTAAAAACTAGGATTCAGAGAGGAAATACTGCCCCTTTCATAAATCAAGAATTAAAAAAGGCAATATATACTAGATCAAGGCTCAAAAGAAGACTAAACAAAAACCCTACCCCAGAAAATAGGAGAAATTTCAAAAAACAGCGAAACAATTGCGTTTCACTGAGGAAGAGAGCTATGAAAAACCACTTCAAAGAGGCGACAAGAAATGGTGTACTGTCCAATAAAGAATTCTGGGATCTTGTCAAACCTTTTCTTTCGAATAAGGGTGGACTTATAAGTAGCGATATTTCTCTTGTGAAAAATGATGCTGTAATAACAGATGACCAGGAATCGACGGAGATTTTAAATGATCATTATGTGAACATAGTAGAGAAATCAAGCGGTAGGAAGCCTTGTAGCCTTGCTAGAGACACGGGAATCTCTGATGACCGCCAAGTTGTTCGATTAATTCTTAACAAATATAAAAACCATCCCAGCGTCCTAGCTATCATTCAAAACCCAGAAAAATTGTTAAACATCTTTAAATTTCATGAAGTAACCAATCAAGAGGTTTTACAATTATCAAGATCTGTAGATGGAAGGAAATCTACCGGTGAAGATCAAATACCCCCTAAACTTGTATCTCTAGCTTCTTACGAACTCTCTGTTGCACTAACCACAGCAATAAATTGTAGCATTCGAAACTGCAGTTTTCCAGATGATGCAAAAAAGGCAGCTGTCTGTCCTTTAGATAAGGGGGAGGCAAACCGTACAATAGAAAGAAATTTTCGTCCAGTTAGTGTTCTTAATACATTTTCAAAGATATACGAAAAGGTCTTAAAAGAGCAATTGATTCAACAGCTAGATAAAACACTTTCTGTTTTCATTGCGGCATATAGACGAGCTTATAGCACCCAGCATGTCCTTTTACGTCTGATAGAAGATTGGAGGTCTAAACTCGACAACGACTATCTTGTAGGTGCTATTTTAATGGATCTTTCAAAAGCTTTTGACTGCATCCCACATGATTTGCTCATTGCAAAATTACATGCATATGGTGTTGATGACGATGCGCTTGTCCTCATTTACTCTTATCTCAAACGACGAAAACAAAGCGTTCGGATAAATAATACGTACAGTTCTTTCCAAGAAGTTTTATCTGGTGTACCCCAAGGATCTGTCCTTGGCCCAATCCTTTTTAATTTTTACATAAATGACTTATTTCTTTTCATAAAACAAGCAACTCTTTATAACTATGCTGACGACAATACGCTTACTTGTTTTTCAAAAACCATGCCTGATCTTATCAATATTTTGGAAAAAGAAACCAGAATCGCTTTATCCTGGCTTAAAGAAAATGAAATGATTGCAAATCCTGAAAAATTCCATGCTTTACTGCTTAGAAAGAACCAAGTAAATACTAGTGGAGAAGAAATTAACATTAACGGAAATACAATCAAATCTGAGGATACTGTGAAGCTTTTAGGAGTTACTTTGGACTATAAACTAAACTTCGACCCGCATATTTCCAATATTTGCAAAAAAGCTGCGACACAATTAAATGTTCTTAAAAAATTAAAGAAGTTCATTGGCTTTAAGGAGAAAAAAATCTTAGTTCAGAGTTTCGTATATTCTAATTTTGATTACTGCCCTTTGGTGTGGTATTTCTCATCTTGTAAATCTTTACAAAAAATTGAAAAATTACAAGAACGGGCTCTTAGATTTCTCTATAATGATAATGCAAGTTCATATAGCGATTTGCTTTCCAAATCAAATAAATGCACAATGCATGTTGCTCGTCAAAGACTCCTTTGCATTGAAATTTTCAAAACTCTCAATCATTTGAATCCACCATTTATGCAGAGTATATTTAAATTACGTTCCTCAAATTATTCTTTAAGAAATCCAAATAACTTAGCCCATGTCAGGCCTAATCAAACAACCTTTGGGTCTAAAAGCCTCATGTCAATTGGGCCGCAGGTTTGAAATGGGTTGCCAAACGAGATGAAATCAGCAGAAAATTTGAAAAGTTTCAAGGCCTTGATAAAACAATGGGATGGGCCAAACTGTAAATGTAGTGCCTGTCAGTGCTAACTATCTTAGAATTTTAGTTAATCCTCGCTTGTTATTATTATTATTATTGTAATTTTATGTAAAGTTCGATTTTGATTAGTTAACTTGCATATAACTGTATATATATTGTTAGCTATTGTAATTTAATCAATCGAATGAAAATAAATGCACAACAACAACAACATTTTCAAAGTTAAATAATGTATGAAGTTGTAGTGAAAAAACGATTTTCAAAATGGGGCAATTTAGGATTTCCTGAGTAAAGGACATAGGTTGTATTAACTACACTGTGATATCTTGAAAAATTATCATATACAATGACAGTATCAAAAAGTCAAGGAGATTTAGTTCAGAATATGTTATAAAAGTTGATCTCACTCAGGATTGAGCTGAGGACCTTGCGCGTGTTAGGCCCACGTGATAACCACTATACTATGAGATCTTGCTGCAATTTTTCAAAAATAATCTTGGCATTATATTTTCAAAGTTAAATAATGTATGAAGTTGAAGTGAAAAAAAATCTGAGAAGTGGGCAGTTTAGGGTTTCCTTAGTAAAAGCGATTTGTTTTAATATCTACATTGTGTTGTCTTGAAAATGTATCATATACAATGACAGTATCCAACGGTCAAGAAAATTTATTTAAGATTATGAAATAAAGAATTGATCTCACTCAGGATTGAACTGAGGACCTTGCGCGTGTGATGCGCACGTGATAAATACTACACTATGAGATCTGATTGCAACTTTTGGAGAACAGTCATTGCATCATACTCTTAAAGTAAAATAATTTTTGAAATTTCGTTAAAAAACGATGTCTTTAGGATGGAGTTTAGGATTTTAGTAGTAAGAGCCATAGTTCGTAGACACTACACTAAGATATCTTGAAAAAGTGTCATATACAATCTAAGTATAAAAAAGTCAAGGAGAATTAGTTCAGAATATGTCATAAAAAATTGATCTCACTCAGGATTGAAATGAGGACCTTGTGCATGTTAGGCTCATGTCATAACCACTGAACTATGAGATCTTGCTGCAATATTTCAAAAACAGTCTTTGCATTATATTTTCAAAGTCAAATAATGTATGAAGTTGAAGTGAAAAAAGAATCTGAGAAGGGGGCAGTTTAGGATTTCCTTAGTAAAAGCGATATGTTTTAATAACTACATTGTGTTGTCTTGAAAATGTATCATAGACAATGACAGTATCAAACGGTCAAGAAAATTTATTTAAGATTATGAAATGAAAAATTGATCTCACTCAGGATTGAACTGAGGACCTTGCGGGTGTGATGCGCACGTGATAAATACTACACTATGAGATCTGATTGCAACTTTTGGAGATCAGTCATTGCATCATATTCTTAAAGTAAAATAATTTTTGAAATTTCGTTAAAAAACGATGTCTTTAGGATGGAGTTTAGGATTTTAGTAGTAAGAGCTATAGTTCGTATACACTACACTAAGATATCTTAAGAAAGTGTCATATACAATCTAAGTATAAAAAAGTGAAGGAGAATTAGTTCAGAATATGTTATAAAAAATTGATCTCACTCAGGACTGAACTGAGGACCTTGCGCGTGTTAGGCGCACGTGATAACCACTACACTATGCGATCTTGCTGCAATTTTTCAAAAACAATCTTGGCATTATATTCTCAAAGTCAAATAATGTATGAAGTTGAAGTGAAAAAAAATCTGAGAAGGGGGCAATTTAGGATTTTCTTAGTAAAAGCGATAAGTTTTATAAACTACATTGTGTTGTCTTGAAAATGTATCATATGACAGCATCAAACGGTCAAGGAAAGTTAGTTAAGATTATGAAATGAAAAATTGATCTCACTCAGGATTGAACTGAGGACCTTGCGCGTGTGAGGCGCACGTGATAACCACTACACTATGAGATCTGATTGCAATTTCTGGAGAACAGTCATTGCATCATATTCTTAAAGTAAAATAATTTTTGAAATTTCATAAAAAAAATCACGTCATTAGGATGGAGTTTAGAGTTTCATTAGTAGAAGCCATAGTTCGTATACCCTATACTGGGATATCTTGAAAAAGTATCATATACAATGTAAGTATCAAAAAGTCAAGGAGATTTAGTTCAGAATATGTTATAAAAAATTGATCACACTCAGGATTGAACTGAGGACCTGGCACGTGTTTGGCGCACGTGATAATCACCACACTACGAGACCTTGCTGCAAATTTCAAAAACAATCTTGGCATTATATTTTCAAAGTTAAATATTGTATGAAGTTGCAGTGAAGAAACAATCTGAGAAAGACGTTAGTTTAGGATAACCCACAGTAAAAGCGATATGTTTCAATAAATACATTGTGTTGTCTTGAAAAGTATCATATACAGTGACAGTATCAAACGGTCAAGGAAATTTAGTTAAGATTATGTGTTGCATAACTGTTCGACCTCGTTTTGAGTTTAGAGCCTCATTGATGGTTTAGCTCGCCATCTTGAATTTTTAGTTACATTTTATCATGCCTCGTGCTACAACGAAGTCACCCTACACGAACGTCCTGATTTCTGCTTCCTATTCTTCTTCTAACATATGGATAGATACAACATGGTGTCAGGTGTTTAAGTCTTATTCTCATAAAAGAGCAGTTCTATTTGGAATAGAAGCTTCGACCGTTTGAAGCATGGATAAACTGGAGCCGCCCTCGCCGTTTTCATTTGAGGGAAATATTTCTCATGGATGGAAGAAATGGAGCAAGCACTTCGATTTTTTTTTTAACAGCCACCGAATCAGATGGAAAGCCTGATAAAGTTAAAACTTCGATACTTCTGTCGTGCATTGGGCCTAAAGGTAGAGACATTTATGAAACATTTCAGTTTAGTACTGAAGGAGACAACCTCAAACTCAAACCAGTTCTCGAAAAATTCGCTGAATACTGCAATCCTCGTAAGAATATTACTATCATTCGTCACCAATTCTCCACATATAGGCAGCAAGAAGGTCAGTCCTTTAATGAATTTGTTACTGAGCTTAAAAGACGTAGTTCTAAATGTGAATTTGCTACACTTCAAGATTCATTGATCAGAGACATGATAGTTTGTGGCGTAGCTGACCCTTCCCTGCGTGAAAGGTTACTTAGAGATGCAGAGCTTACTCTAGAAAAAGCTGTTGCTGCAGGCCATGCTGCAGAAGAAACCAGACGTCATGCCAAAGAAATAAGGTCTTATCAAGATAATATAGATGTTCATAATGTCAATCGTCGAATGAGAAAGGAACAAAGGAAATATGATAAAGATAGACAGAGCAAATATGAGAATGATTTAATCAAGAAATGCAAATTTTGCAACTCCACTCATCCTCGTGGGAAATGCCCCGCATATGGGAAAAAATGTAGATCTTGCAAGAGAAAAAACCACTTCGAAATTTGCTGTCCTCACAGAGAAGTGAAAGCTGTTGCAGAAAAATTTGATGATTTTTATGATGACGACTCATGCTCAGAAGTTTCATCCTCCAATGATGAATTTTTCATTGATTCAATAAGTGAAGAAAATCCCTCCAATTCAGCCAATTCCGCCAATTCCAAGAAAATTTCGTCTGTAGATGATGGTAAATCTGATTGGTCAGTTGCACTAGAAATGAATGGAAACAATACACTATTCAAAATTGATACTGGTGTTCAATGTAATGTTTTCCCAAGGAATCTCCTCAAGAAGCTATCTCCTCGCCCCAAACTTAAGCCAGCAACCGTACAGCTCTCAGCGTATAATGGTACCGAGATACCAGTTGCAGGAAAGTGTGTTACTTCGATCAGACACAAGAGTAAAACTGTGAATGTTTTGTTTATTGTCGTTGAAACTGACTCAGTCCCTATTCTTGGCTTGAATACATCTGAGAAATTGAATTTGATAAAAAGGATCTACACAATCAATGGTACTTCTCAAGCTGATGTCCCCTTTGAAAAGGAATTTTCTGATTGTTTTGGTAAAATTGGTTGCCTGGAACGCACCCATCACATTGAAGTCAAAGAAGACGTGAAACCAGTCATTTCTCCCATAAGAAAAATTCCACTAGCTCTCAAATCCAAGATCAAAGAAGAGTTAGACCGGATGATCAAGCTTGATGTTATTGAGCCTGTAGAAAAGCCTACTGATTGGGTCAATGCTCTAGTTGTTGTTTCAAAGCCGAATGGCAAGTTGAAGATTTGTCTTGATCCCCGTCCTCTCAATAAGGCAATTAAACGGCAGCACCACAAATTGCCGACTGCAGAAGAAATCATTTCTGAAATATCTGGTGCACAGTTTTTCACCAAACTTGATGCCTCAAATGGCTACTGGCAAATCAAAGTTGATGACGAAAGTGCAGATTTGCTGACATTTGGCACTCCATTCGGGCGCTATCGTTTCATACGCTTACCTTATGGAGTTCATTCTGCAAGTGAAGTGTTTCAAGTTGAAGTTGCAAACATCATTGCCGGTATTGAAGGATGTGCTAATTCACAAGATGACATCATTGTCTGGGGCGCATCAAAACAAGAACACGACCAACGCGTACGTGCATGCCTCACCCGTATTCGTAAAAGCGGTTTAAAGCTGAATCAAGGCAAGTGTATTTTTACTTCCAAGTCACTAACATTCCTTAGACATACCGTTTCAGCTGATGGTTTAAAGCCAGATCCTACCAAAATCAATGCCATCATTTCCATGCCTATTCCCAAAACTAAAACTGATCTTCAACGTTTTCTTGGAATGATCAACTACCTTGCAAAGTTTGTGCCCAACCTGTCACAGATAACAGCCCCCCTGCGCGATTTGCTGAAGAAAGACATACAATTCTGTCTGCAAAAACCACAATTTGATGCCATCACAGAGCTCAAACGCCTCATCACTACTTCACCATGCCTCAAGTTCTTTGATCCAAACTTACCAACACGACTCAAACCTGATGCTAGTTCACAAGGTCTTGGAGCACTACTAGAACAAAATCATGGATCAGAACATGAAGAAAAGTGGCATCCCATTGCGTATGCATCTAGAGCCCTTCAACCTTATGAGACAAGATATGCTAAGATCAAAAAAGAAGTCCTTTCAGTTGTATTTGGAACAGAACGCTTCCATGAGTACCTATACGGACGCCATTTTACCGTTTACAATGACCATCAACCACTGAAATCGATTTTCAGCAAATCCATCATCGATTGTCCACCACGTATACAACGATTCTTCCTCAAGCTCCAGAAATATGATTTCAACCTTGAATATTCACCTGGAAGAACAACGGTTGTTTCAGATGCCCTAAGCAGAGCGTATTTGAATAGTCAGACAACAGAGATTCAAGAGCCTGATCTTATTCATCAAATTAACTCAACATTTCAGCTCCTCCCAATCAGCAAAACCCGCCTTGCACAACTACAAGAGGAGACTGCCTCAGATGAAGTACTACAGCAATTAGTTAACTTCACCCTACATGGATGGCCTGCCAAGCACAATATTCCACATGTCGTAAAACCGTACTACAGTGTTCGCAGTGAAATTGTTTATCATGAAGGACTCCTCCTCAAGGGTCAACGGATCATAGTTCCATCCTCGCTACGCAGCACCATGAAAAAGATCGTCCATCAAGGTCATAATGGAATGGAGAGATGCAAAAGCCGTGCCCGGCAGTCCTTGTACTGGCCAGGAATGAACGCCGAAATTGAAGAATTAGTTGCCAGATGTTCCTATTGCCTGACATACAGAAACAAACAGCAAAGTGAACATTTGATTGATCATGAAATACCGAATTCGCCCTGGATAAAGGTAGCATCAGATGTTTTTCACCTGTTTGGACATCATTACGTTATCGTTACAGATTACTACTCGGGACACATAGAAATTGAACGAATTTCAGACACAACAAGCCAGTCTGTTATCAGCAAATTAAAGAAGATCTTTGCACGCCATGGTATACCACAAGAGTTATTTTCTGATAATGGTCCAGAATATATTGCCAACGAGTATACATGTTTTTCAAAGGAATGGGATTTTAAACATACCACTTCTAGCCCATACTTTGCACAATCAAATGGTCTAGTAGAAAGATGTATCCAAACAGTGAAAAGTGCGCTCAAAAAGGCAAAAGATGCTGAAGAAGATCCCTACCTCGCACTCCTAATTTTAAACACAATACCAGGTTCAGACGGAATATCTCCAGCCCTGCGCTTATTCAACCGCCATCCACGAACAACGTTACCATCCTTGTTACAACACCCTCCACCAGCAGTTTCTTCGAAAAGAGCAGAACGTCTTAACAACAGAAACACAAAGGACCTAGCATCCATCAGACCAGGTTCAGTAGTTAGAATG